>BROE01000022.1:1402619-1430119 GCA_036571765.1 Plecoglossus altivelis | reverse complement strand
GTGTGTGTATATGTGCGTGTGTGTGTGTGTGTGCAGGTTGCCACGAAGATGGGCTTCCCCCCAGCCCTGATCAACGAGGCTGCGGAGAACATGATCAAACTGTACAACGTCTTCATGAAGTACGACGCGTCCATGCTGGAGATCAACCCTATGGTGGAGGACTCCTCTGGCATCGGTACGCTCGCACGCTCACACGCACGCATACAAGCTCGCACGCTCACACGCACGCAGGCTCACACACTCACACGCACGCTCACACACACGTAGGCACGCTCACACGCACACGCAGGCCCATGCACACTTTGTCTTTCACTTTCCCGCACGTTGTACATGTACAACAGTGTAGCTCTATAAAGGTGAACGGTGACCTTCACGATGGCGGTAAGATCTAAAACGATGACCTTCATGATGTCACATTCACATGAAGTGATGTAGAGAGGTCATGTCCAGGCCAGTCTGCTGTCAGTCTCTCTCTGCCTCTGCATCCTGCTACCTGGATACACACACCTATACACACTCTCTCTCACACACACCTATACCCACTCTCCCTCACACACACACACTCCTATACACACACACACCTATACCCACTCTCCCTCACACACTCCTACACACATTCTCTCTCACACGCACTCATGCGCACACTCTCCCTCCCTCCCTTACACACACACACACATTCCTACACACTCTCCCTCACACACACACACTTATACACCCACTGTCCCTCCCTCACACACAGACAGTCCTCTAGGAGGTAGTGTCTGGCCCTGACAGAGCATGCTACCATAGTGTTCAGAGTGATGTTGAAGACCATGACTGAGTCATTATCACTCTGCTTGTGTGCAGCGTGCATGACTCAGTCATTATCACTCTGCTTGTGTGCAGCGTGCATGACTTACTCATTATCACTCTGCTTGTGTGCAAAGTGCATGACTCACTCATTATCACTGCCTGTGTGCAGAGTGCATGACTCAGTCATTATCACTGCCTGTGTGCAGAGTGCATGACTCAGTCATTATCACTCTGCTTGTGTGCAGAGTGCATGACTATGACTCAGTCATTATCACTGCTTGTGTGCAGCGTGCAGGCCTGTGGTCCCGGCTAGCGATGACTCACCCTCTCTAACACACACCTAGTCCCCCCTCCGCCCCCATCTACCCCCCCACAGAGCGCATCTCAGATCCTATTTCTAATTGCTCATTAGAGCGCGACTCTCATAGTGGACTTGGGAATACATCATCTTTGTTCATGTATTTTCGGGAAATCCTTGGTTCAAATGTGTCACAAGAGTCCTTGATATAGCCGTACTTGCACAGTCAGTGCTTGTGAAGAGTGTGTTCAAATGTTTGGAGCAACGGTCCAGTCCTGTGACTGGAGTAGATTCACAGTATTTCTGGCCAATGCTGATCTCAAGCAGCTGAAGGGATCTGTGGTCTGTCTCCTGCACCCCACGTCATCCCTCTGTCTGGGCTGGAGAACCCACCTTTAATAAGTGACGCACACACACACACACACACGAGAACTTGAGTCATTCATCACATAACCACCTCATTCGACCTGTCGTCGTCGTCATCTGTGGATTTTGTTGTTTCCGTCGTCCCCACGGTAACCATTGTCCTTCCTCCAGTGATGTGCATGGACGCCAAGATCAACTTTGACTCGAACGCAGCGTACCGGCAGAAGAAGGTGTTTGACATGCGGGACTGGACCCAGGAGGACCCTCGCGACCAGCAGGCTGCTAAAGCTGACCTCAACTACATCGGCCTGGACGGAACTATCGGCTGTCTGGGTGAGGAGCGCCTACACACACACACACACACATCTACACACACACATAAACACACACACACATACATATACACACACGTACATATACACAGGCACACACACACATACAAGCACGCACGAACGCACTTACACACCCACACGTGTGCACACAGACAGAAATACATACATTATACACACTGTTTTACATATATTATATATTTCAGTCTGGAAAGTCCTGCCCTAGTCACAACAATTTTTGATGTGTGTGTGTCTGTGTGTGCGTGTGTGTGTGTCTGGGTGTATGTATGTGTGTGTGTTTGTGCGTGTGTCTGTGTGTATGTATGTATGTATGTGTGTGTGTGTCTGTGTCTGTGTGTATGTGTATGTGTGTGTGTGTGTGTTTGTGCGTGTGTCTGTGTGTATGTATGTGTGTATGTATGTATGTGTGTGTGTGTGTGTGTGTGTGTGTGCCTGCAGTGAACGGGGCTGGTCTGGCCATGGCCACCATGGATATCATCAAGCTGCACGGCGGCACGCCCGCCAACTTCCTGGATGTGGGGGGCGGAGCTACGGCCCACCAGGTGACCGAGGCCTTCAAGCTCATCACCTCGGACAGGAAGGTGAGAGGACAGGGCTCGTCTTCCACTTCCAGGTCACAGCACAGCTCACAGCACAGGGCACAGCTCTCAGCACAGCTCAGAGCACAGCTCACAACACAGCTCACAGCACAGGTCACAACACAGCTCACAGCACAGGTCACAGCTCACAACACAGGTCACAGCACAGGTCACAGCACAGCTCACAGCACAGCTCACAGCACACAGCACAGCACAGGTCACAGCACAACACAGCTCTTAGCACAGCACACAGCACAGCTCACAGCACAGCTCATAGCACAGCTCACAGCTCAGCTCACAGCACAGGTCACAGCGCTCTAAGCACAACCAGCAAACAGCAGACAGCCTTGGTAGTTGGGGCTAGAACCTTTTGAAATAATCATGTTTTCATGCCGCTCCAAGAACTGCCAACAGAGACGTCTCACCAAACCAACACAACCGGTGTTGCCAATTTAGCGACTTTTCAACTTCCCTAGTGACGAATATCGAATCTAGCGACCGAGGCACAGTATTTTTCTCATTACACAAAGACGTAGGCTTTGTGGGAGACCTGCTTCAGACAAAATGAGCTTTCCCCACTTGTACCTCCTCAGATAAACACGGCAGAAACGATGCTGTCAAGAACGTTTCGCTTTTAAAAGGGGGCTACTGAAGCTTAATGGTGCCGAGGGGGAAATGTTCCGTTTGCGTCTGAGATGCTCTGGGGGGGGGGGGCAACAGGAGGATATGGGGGCAACAGGGGGGGGGGGGGCCAGGGGGTTAGCCGGGGGAGCAGGGGGGGAGGGAGGGGCGCGGGCCGGGGGGGGTCCGAGAGAGCTCACTTGTTCTTTGTGACATTTTCGGAAGCGATCAGTAACGAGAAACAAACGACAGCACACCCAAAGGGAGAGCTGAACAAAGGCATCCGTCCTGCGTCCTGCAGTGTGAGCGACACAGATGGTGTCTCCTAATGACAAGCCTGACACTGTGACAGCAGCGCTGGCAGGGAGCTGGCCTGGAGAGGCAGGGGAGAGGCCCACTCCTCAGGACCGCGCTGAGAGGGGAAGGCCTTCCTGGAGGAGGAAGACCTGGTCACACAGGATGACCCTCTCAGCAGGGGAGCAGAGCCGTGCTAATGAAGCCTGCTGCTGTCCGCCATCACACCAGGGACTGAGACTCAGGGAGTGTGAGGTCCAGTTCACGCGTGATGTCCTCTGTATAACAGGGTTAGGTGTGTCCAGTTCACGCGTGATGTCCTCTGTATAACAGGGTTAGGTGTGTCCAGTTCACGCGTGATGTACTTTACAGTTGTAATCTGTAGGCAGCCCGCGTCTGAAACCAAAAGACGGACACCGTTTCGAGATGTGATGCCGACCAAAAGTGTCTGCCTTTGTGAGGTTGTTCCGGTGACTGTTGACGGTCAGCATGTGATTCCAGGTGATGGCCATCCTGGTGAACATATTTGGTGGCATCATGAGGTGTGATGTCATAGCGCAGGGCATCATCATGGCAGTCACAGACCTGGACCTGAAGATTCCCATCGTGGTACGGTTACAAGGTGAGCTCTCGCACGCTCGCACTCATGCACACTCACTCATACACACTCACTCATGCACCAACTCACTCATGGCACACTCACGCCACTGATCAAATGCACGCGCTCACACACTCAGGCGCACTCACGCTCACACACACATGCACCCTCACACACACACCACAGCACAGGTCACAGCGCTCTAAGCACAACCAGCAAACAGCAGACAGCCTTGGTAGTTGGGGCTAGAACCTTTTGAAATAATCATGTTTTCATGCCGCTCCAAGAACTGCCAACAGAGACGTCTCACCAAACCAACACAACCGGTGTTGCCAATTTAGCGACTTTTCAACTTCCCTAGTGACGAATATCGAATCTAGCGACCGAGGCACAGTATTTTTCTCATTACACAAAGACGTAGGCTTTGTGGGAGACCTGCTTCAGACAAAATGAGCTTTCCCCACTTGTACCTCCTCAGATAAACACGGCAGAAACGATGCTGTCAAGAACGTTTCCCTTTTAAAAGGGGGCTACTGAAGCTTAATGGTGCCGAGGGGGAAATGTTCCGTTTGCGTCTGAGATGCTCTGGGGGGGGCACGGAGGGCACAGCGGGGGGGGGGCCCTTCGGGGGGGGGTCGAGAGAGCTCACTTGTTCTTTGTGACATTTTCGGAAGCGATCAGTAACGAGAAACAAACGACAGCACACCCAAAGGGAGAGCTGAACAAAGGCATCCGTCCTGCGTCCTGCAGTGTGAGCGACACAGATGGTGTCTCCTAATGACAAGCCTGACACTGTGACAGCAGCGCTGGCAGGGAGCTGGCCTGGAGAGGCAGGGGAGAGGCATCCTGCAGAGAGCTGGCCTGGAGAGGCAGGGGAGAGGCTTCCTGGAGGAGGAAGACCTGGTCACACAGGATGACCCTCTCAGCAGGGGAGCAGAGCCGTGCTAATGAAGCCTGCTGCTGTCCGCCATCACACCAGGGACTGAGACTCAGGGAGTGTGAGGTCCAGTTCACGCGTGATGTCCTCTGTATAACAGGGTTAGGTGTGTCCAGTTCACGCGTGATGTCCTCTGTATAATAGGGTTAGGTGTGTCCAGTTCACGCGTGATGTCCTCTGTATAACAGGGTTAGGTGTGTCCAGTTCACGCGTGATGTCCTCTGTATAAAAGGGTTAGGTGTGTCCAGTTCACGCGTGATGTCCTCTGTATAACAGGGTTAGGTGTGTCCAGTTCACGCGTGAAGTCCTTTACAGTTGTAATCTGTAGGCAGCCCGCGTCTGAAACCAAAAGACGGACACCGTTTCGAGATGTGATGCCGACCAAAAGTGTCTGCCTTTGTGAGGTTGTTCCGGTGACTGTTGACGGTTAGCATGTGATTCCAGGTGATGGCCATCCTGGTGAACATATTTGGTGGCATCATGAGGTGTGATGTCATAGCGCAGGGCATCATCATGGCAGTCACAGACCTGGACCTGAAGATTCCCATCGTGGTACGGTTACAAGGTGAGCTCTCGCACGCTCGCACTCATGCACACTCACTCATGCACACTCACTCATGCACACTCACTCATGCACACTCACGCTCACACACATGCACGCGCTCACACACTCAGGCGCACTCACGCTCACACACATGCACGCGCTCACACACTCACACATGCACACTCACACACATGCACGCACTCACACACACTCTCGCTCACACACATGCACGCGCTCACACACTCACTCATGCACACTCATGCCCTTGCTCACGCAAACTCATTCATCCATGCTGCAGTCCTCCTGCTTGACCAGCAACCATTTTGAGCCTTCAGTTTCAACCGTCAAACACAGATTGAGTTTAACTGAGTTTAACTGAATCACTGTGTGACAGCCGCTAGCTGTAGACGACTAGATTATAAACCATGAAAACATCAAAGCCCTTTTTAGGGGGAGGCAAAAGAGTCAGGAGTAAAGAGGAGAGGGAGAAGAGAGAGAGGAGAGAGAGAGGGAGGAGAGAGAGAGAGAGAGGAAGAGGAGAGAGAGAGGAGAGAGAGGGAGAGGAGAGAAAGAAGAGGAAGAAGAGAAAGGAGAGAGGAAGAGGAGAGAGAGAGGAGAGAGGGAGGAGAGAGGAGAGAAAGAAGAGATAGAGGAGAAAGGTAGAGGAGAAAGATAGAGGAGAGAGAGAGGAAGAGGAGAGAGAGAGGAGAGAAAGAAGAGATAGAGGAGAGAGAAGGTAAAGGTATTAAAGGCCAGAGAGAACACTGTCAGGTTCTGGTTCTTCCTGCCACTGTGTTCCCCAGAGTTCCCTGCAGCGTTCCCCAGGCGTAGGCAGGGCCTCCTGCCACACAGGTCGTCTCCTCTCTCTGTGCTGAACTGTTGAGGATGTTAGAACAGAAAACTTCAGTGAGGTTCTAGATAGGATGTGTTGGGTTCTCCTATCTGGAGGAAGGACGGCTTTACTAGTGCCTCATTTTTAAAACCATTTTTAGCGCGATCGGCCAAGCGACTGCGTAATGGCAGTATGGTAGTAGTCCAAAAACACTGGACACAAACTACAGCCAAACCTGAATGTATTTAGCTATTCACCCTCCATTTAGCCCCTTGCTGGGTTCTCACCATCAACCCTGTGGTCCTGTCCTGCCATTGTAACCCTATCGCAGGGAATCCAACCTTGATGCATGTGAATGACGTCACTGGGGCTGTGTGTGTGTTTCAGGGACCCGAGTGGATGATGCCAAAGCCCTGATCGCTGCCAGCCCGCTCAAGATCCTAGCCTGCGACGATCTGGACGAGGCTGCCAAGATGGTGAGGCCTTGCAGACAACACACACACACACACACAGAAAACACACACAGACAACACACACACAGACAACACACACACACAGATGGACACACACATAGACGCAGACACGCACAGATGGATACACACATAGACGCAGATGCAGACACACACACTCAGGTGGACACACGCGTAGACACACACACACACACACACGCACAGATGGATACACGCATAGACGCAGACACACAGATGGACACACAGATGCACGCAGACGTGCACACACAGATGCACGCACAAACGCACACACAGATGCATGCACAGACGCGCACGCACAGACACACACACATAGATGCACGCACAGACACACACACATAGATGCACGCACAGACACACACACATACATGCACACACGCATGAACATGGCAGACAAGCACATGCTCAGACATGAAAGCTGAGCATGTCCTCTGGGCCTGCCCTTGTCTGGTCTGTGTTGGGTGATATGTGTGTGTGCATGTGTGCGCGTGTGTGTGCTACAAGAGGGTATTGTGTGTGTGTGTGTGTGTGTGCTACAAGAGGGTATTGTGTGTGTGTGTGCAGTGTGCTCACGAAGAGGTGATTGTGTGTGTGAGATAGTGTGTGTGTGCTACAAAGAGGGTATGTGTGTGTGTGTGTGTGGTGGTGTGTGTGTGTGTGGTGTGTGTCGCGCTGTGGTTGTGCTGAACGATAAGAGGAGTTTTGTTTTCATGATGCGCTTGAATGTGAGGTATTCTACCAGGCGAGGCCTATCCTAGCCCCTCATCTTCATCCAGTCTAGAGTCCTAGTCTCATCCTTGCCCCTCATCTTCATCCAGTCTAGAGTCCTAGTCTCATCCTTGCCCCTCATCTTCATCCAGTCTAGAGTCCTAGTCTCATCCTTGCCCCTCATCTTCATCCAGTCTAGAGTCCTAGTCTCATCCTTGCCCCTCATCTTCATCCAGTCTAGAGTCCTAGTCTCATCCTTGCCCCTCATCTTCATCCAGTCTAGAGTCCTAGTCTCATCCTTGCCCCTCATCTTCATCCAGTCTAGAGTCCTAGTTCATCCTTGCCCCTCATCTTCATCCAGTCTAGATCCCTAGTCTCATCCTAGCCCCTCATCTTCATCCAGTCTAGAGTCCTAGTCTCATCCTTGCCCCTCATCTTCATCCAGTCTAGAGTCCTAGTCTCATCCTAGCCCCTCATCATCCTGACTATAGTCCTAGTCTCATCCTTGCCCCTCATCTTCATCCAGTCTAGAGTCCTAGTCTCATCCTAGCCCCTCATCATCATCCTGACTATAGTCCTAGTCTCATCCTAGCCCCTCATCATCATCCAGTCTAGAGTCCTAGCCTCATCCTAGCCCCTCATCATCATCGAGCCCTAGCCAGGCTAGCTGGCCGGCTAATAGCTTGAGCAGTGTTTTATTATAGTTCTCTGACTGTTGGGATTCTGTCTGGCTTAGAAGAAGCGAGTGACCAAACCAAGCCTTTCTGAAAAGAGTTTTTCCCCAACTTGGGCACAAATCAGTTGGAACGTTCACACGAGCCTCTGTACGGACACTCAGCCTTACAGGGTGAGAGAATCGGACACCAGCAGGAAATCTGTGTGTGTCAAACTCTTTATGCCATTTGTGCGTGTGTGAGTGTGTGTGTGTGAGTGTGCTGCGCACGTGTGGGTGCGTCAGGCGTTGCGTGTGACAGTCGTGGTGTGTGTGTGTGTGTGAAAGGGTTGGTTTGAGTGTCAGGCAATTGGTGGTGGCAGGGCGTTATGACAGCCTAATCACTGCAGCCACCCACTCCTCTCACAGTGAGTCTGTCTGACTTGAACTGCTCGAATGATCTGGCAGCCCTTTCCAATCTCCCAGCATGCAGCTGGACAGAAGCATCCAGTCTTCCCATTAGCGTCCCCCTTAGCCTGCCCTCTCTTCCTCCGTCACTGCTTAGAAACCACCACCAGGTTCCTCGTTAGATTTTTGCCGTTTGCAGTCCATCTCAGCTACAGCACCCCACCATGCAAGCCCTGTTTATCTGTTCGCTAACATGAGAGAACCTTGGCAGGTCTACACCGTGGAAGACATGTTTATTTAGCTTGTTTTTCATCTTCCTGTCCTTCTCTCTCTCTTGTCTCTCTCCTCTCTTCTCTCTCTCTCTTGTCTCTCTCTCTCTCCTCTCTTGTCTCTCTCCTTCTCTTCTCTCTCTCTCTTCTCTCTCTTCTCTTCTCTCTCTCTTTTGTCTCTCTCTTCTCTCTCTTCTCTCTCTTGTCTCTCTCTCCTCTCTTGTCTCGCTCGTGTTCTGCAGGTTGTGAAACTTTCTGAAATCGTCTCTCTGGCCAAGGAAGCGCAAGTGGACATCACCTTCCAGCTGCCCATCTAAGTCCCGCCCCCTGACAGCCCCAGCTTCGCCCCGGACATGCCCCGCCCCTCATCAGCAAGGAGGCCCTCTCACCCTGGACCCTCCCCCTCCTCCTCTCTCTCTCTCTCTGGTTCTTTCTCTCTCTCATGTGGTGGCATGTCGCAGACTCATTTACATGTATTTCCTCCTGTGTGTGTTGGGAGCCACACACACAGTAAGTGTGTGGATGTAGTTATCCTATCCTATTCCTTCCCTTTCTCCCCCCCACCGCTCTGGTACACGCTCGTACGAGGTTTCTGCTGGTTGTGTGACTGCGTTTCTCCCTGTAGTATTACTCAACCTGTCGCGTTCGCAGGGAAATGGGAGGCGCGCAGTCGGAGCTCAGACCTTAAGGAGTCGTAGTCTCTAAATGGGTTCTGGGCCTCAGCTGGAAGACTACATTACCCATCTTTCCTCCTAGGCACGTCTCCCTCCCCCCCCTACTCCCCACATTGCATAGCACCATGTCTAAACGCACAATCCCCCCCCCGCCCCCTCCAGCCCCTGGCTCTGCTCTGGAAGAGAGAGATAGGACCTGGCTCTGCCTAGTTTGCTTTTTGGGAACGACTCCTTGGCTCTGGACTTCATTCAGTCTTCCCCAGGCCTCTCCGAACCCTCCGCTAACTCTGCAGGAAGATGGTGGCCAGTAGACTGAGGCTAGGCGTGTCACAGAGCTTCTCCCTCGTTCTTCTTCCTCGTCTTCTACTTCACCGCTCCTCCTCCTCTCCTCCTCTTGTCCCTGCAGAACGCTGAGCGCTGCCAGCTCAGTCGTGTTTGATCCTCTCTCGAGTCGTTTCTCCAGGACTGAAGGGGCTCAGCTAGAAGAGCCGTTTCGGTCAGTGGAGGACAACGCTAGGGAGCTAGCTCTTGTCCACCAGCTACTCAAGCTGGAGGACAACGCTAGGGAGCTAGCTCTTGTCCACCAGCTACTCAAGCTTATGATTCGATGCTGCTCGTTTGATAGCACTTGGATACGGGGCAGTGTCCGAGGTTGATCTGATGTCTCCTGGGAGGTGAAAAGGAGGAGCGCTGGAGCTTTTAGATCCGGTCGAATGTAAGATGAGGTTGCGGTGAGTTCATCCTTGGTGCTTCTGCTTTTTCCTCTCCCCTGCCGCTAGCCAGTGTCTGAGACCCTGTGTGCTGGCCTGACAGTTTAAACGTGTGTTAAGAGCTTTCGTTTCATCACTGACCTGATAATTCATCCTGACGCAAGCAGAAAAAGCAAGGGGTGGTTTGTACTTGGTTGTGCACAAGGTAACACACGGTAGGAACTTGGTGGTGTGTGTTCCCCTCCTCTGTGACGTCTATCTCAGATCTAGTCAACTCTCCCCACTGCTCCCGGCTTGTTTTTGTCTGTCCCCACACTCCTCCAAATGTACCTGCTAGTCTGCTGCCACCAGATCACAACAGTAGGACTTCACCCCTGCTCAGTCAGACCACACACTCTCCTGCCTCCTGGAGACAACTGTACTATACAGAACTGTAAACGATTGTAGTCATGTCTGTTGTCACTTCCTACATCTCACTCCCTCCTCTCTCTCTCTCTCTCTCTCTGTTACTTCCCCGACGCTCAGAATCCCCCCCAAAAATACACTTATTGTGAGTTGTAAGACATTTATAATATCTTGTAAATAACGAGACTACTGTTCTCTTTCTGTAAAATATTTATGGTCCTCTTGGGGGAGACTCAAACTTAGAATAAACTCAGAGAACAGAAGAAGTCTTGCTTGTTTATTTCTTCTCTGTCCCTCTCGCATTACGAATGTTTGGTCCGACGGACTAAGAATTCTTCTACGTTTATTTTATTTCAAGGACAGAGATATTCTCAAAGAAAATCATCACCAAAGTATGAGAAGAATAAATGATTTGCGTCAAGCTTTTGTGTCATGAATCACAAGCAACGTCTCTTTCACTCACATCAAAGGATTATGTCAATAAGGGTAACAGGAGGTCTGACACAACCTTGCCTTGAACATATCTGAAAATGCGTTTATTATAACGGTACTACATTGTCACCATGAGCTTATCAGAAATACAACAACAAAAACTTGGAAAGTAAACTTCTGAAAACCAACCGCGGTAAAAAGAAAAAAAAGAAAAAAATCCATCCATAAAAAGATGTTTTTGAACTGTTATGGATTATTCATTTTTGCGCGATAGTCCAAAGTAAAGAAGGCAGTTCTAGGCATGTTTGGTATTTTTTAGACTCCAATAATCCCCCAAATGATATCCTCTTGGACTTAGAGTTTAGAGGCTTCGCAGATATAGTTTCCTTGCACCTAGGGGATGGTTACTGTGTAAGACGACTCTTCAGTGAAGTGTAAAGATGTTGTTGGTTGAAGGTAATGGTTCCCTGATTGCTCAAGAGCGTCGATTGGCATCGACTCAGTGACGGAGGAGTCCTTCAAGTCTCCATCTATGATGATTCAGTGAATGTTTACACGAACACTCTAATTTGCTGTCACACACACACACACACACACACTTTCATACACTTTATCGCTCACCCTCACACAGACGTTGCTGCCTTTTAAGGCCACCTCAAACGAATAGACACAGGGAACTACTTTGCAGACGCACCTCATCATCACCTCCGAAAGAAATTCTGAACAAATTAACATCAAACATTGAGTGACAATCCCTTCAGAAAAGACGATAATTTAAGTCAATAGTTTGAAATAGACGGTGTTTACTCTCGTTTTTTTTTTCTTGTGCGTCAATCATTGGTGTCGTCATATTCCAACAGCTTCAGTGCGCTGTTATTAATGTTCTAACCTTCAAACAGACATGTTAAGCGTACACACACCCAGCGTACATACACACGTTTTAAGTTTTTTTTCTCATGTTGCCTGCTGTGTCCGTGCGTACCTGGTGAAGACCTCTATTCCCGTCCGGAGAGCGAACGTAACAGAATAAAAGCGAATAAATCATCTTCCTTCTCTCAACATATTTATAAAAGCCTTGATCGTTGTTTCGCCATGCTGACGTTGAAAAGATCAAACCCGATTCAAGCCATAACAAGACCCCTGCTGTGGGACTTGTAAAGAACGTCGCATAGACTCAAAGGCCGCACATACATTTCACTGACGGTGGCTTTGAAGTCTTCATATACACAGAGTCGGAGCTGTACGCTGCTCCATGCAGGGCCCAGCCATGCTTCTGGTCTTTGTTCATCTCAAGAGTATCATTAATTTACAATAGGATCTTCACACAGTTGCTGCAGCTACACATTGAACTGGCTGTGTTAAGGTTTGAAATATAGCAGAAAGACTGCTAGCGGTATACCCAACGGAATAGTATACGTTCTCAAGTGCTGAAACTGTACATGGATAATGCAGTTATGGCTTTGCAGACTCGTGTTTGGACATTGTGTAAATGTTATGGCGCACAGGTTTGGTATACATATATTGTGGTTTTGGGTTAGGTATGCATTGTCCTACACAAACCACCATTTGAAATGGCCACACGAAAAAACTATTCGACAACTATTCCAGTCTCGTGTTGCAAACTAGGTGTCCAAAGGCGCGCGCGTCTTTTAACGGTTCTTATTTCAACCGAATCTGAGACTTGAGAGTTTGACGACTTTAAACTAATCAAACGTAGTACCGGAGTTTGTGGGGTGTGTTTCGACAAGGGCACTGAACTTTGATCAAATCCAGCCAGACACGCCAGAACACTGGGTTCAAACCGTAATTGTGTATCTTGTGGGCGTGAACGACCCAATGTCACCGCTGTCTTTTGAAGTGACACATCCTGTTAAGGGTAACTCCCATGCATCCGCCCCTGCTAGTTTCAGCGCCAAGACAGGATACGTCTGCCAGCATGAAAGGCTAATCCTACCTCTGCTAACTTGGCTACTCCCCTGCTATGAGTGTGTGTGAGTGGTGTGTGTGTGTGTGTGTGTGTGTGTGTGTGTGTGTGTGTGTGTGTGTGTGTGTGTGTGTGTGTGTGTGTGAGACAGAGAGAGTGTGTGTGAGAGAGTGTGTGAGAGAGTGTGAGTGATTTGTGTGTGTGTGTGAGAGTGTGTAAGTGTGTGTGTGTGAGAGAGAGAAAGTGTGTGTGTGTGAGAGAGAGTGTGTGAGTGGTGTCTGTGTGTGAGAGAGAGTGTGCGAGTGTGAGTGTGTCTGTGTGTGAGAGAGAGTGTGCGAGTGTGAGTGTGTGTGCATGTGTGAGTGTGTGTGCGAGTGTGAGCGTGTGTGTGTGTGTGTGTGTGTGTGTGTGTGTGTGTGTGTGTGTGTGTGTGTGTGTGAGGATCAGGGCCTCTGAGAGATGGCATTTAGAGCAGCGTTCAGAAGGAGTGGTTGTATGCCAGGCTACCTCAACGCGTTGGCGATGAGTGTCGTCGTGACGGCGAGTCTTAATAGTCACAGTCGGCTTGCTTGGTGGACGACTTGACGTGAATTCTGCTGCTTCTGTGAAGATAGGCCAGAGTAGAGCAGGGAAGTTCTCTTGTTTTAGCTTTCATCTCTCTTTTCGTCTCCTTCCCCGCTTTAATGAACTCCTCCTCCCCCTCCTTCCCTCTCTCCTCACTCTCTTAATCTTTTTCTCATTATCTCTATTCCCTCCTCTCTCTTTCTCTCTGTTGCTTTCTCTGTCCCTGTCTCTCTTTCTCCATCTCTCTTTACATCTCCCCTCTATCTTTGTCACTCAGTGTCTCTGTGTGTGTGTGAGTGTCCTCAATATCTCTCCTCCCTCCCTCCCACCCCCCCTCCCTTCATCCCCCCCCTCCCTCCCTCCCTCTCTCTGTCACCTTAGTGCCAGAGCCCTGGGTGTGGACGTATAAGGAACAGCATGCCATACCCACCTGCTCATTTATTCATGGCTGAGAACAGGCATGAATCTAACCTTGGATTGGAACACAGACACCGGGCAAAACAGGCCCAGCAAAGATGTCAAAATGGCGTACGTTTATTCTGAGACACAGCTTGATATTTTGATGTATTTCTCCACCTGTATCCTATGGGGTAAAAACACCTAAATGACTTGTCTAGGGCCTGTGGTCCTCCCACTCTGTGTTCTCCATCCAATCACACGCCACCATTCAGGCTGCTGACGCGGAAGGGAACCAGGCCCCAGACAACATCCACTGCGCTTGACCTCAACTGTCCTACTAGCTGTAGTATTCCCGTTAGCCTAATGTGTTAGCGTTAGCTAGCATGACACGTCAAGTCAGTGTTGCTAATTAGCCCTTGGAATCTGTGTGCGCCGGACAATGCTTCCGGGAGGAGTGTTTGTGTCCTGGAGGACATAACAAGAGCAAGTGCCTCACCCAGGTTCACGACCACTGAAGTGAATTATGGCCGTTAGAATGACAAGTTTAGTCATCCGTTGATCCCCTAGTACCATTCACGTATTATACAAAAGACGCCACCCGACAAGATTTCGTCCCGGGATAGCGGAACCGTCACCAATGCGAATTTCAAAATGTTCTTTCTTTTCGGCGCCTTCAAGCAAATGTTTTATCTGAGCGTTGAAACTCCGCGTTAAACCCGCTTCCCAATCCAGCCTCTTCACGTAATTAAAACAAGTTGGTGGGTTTTGCTCTTCAGTATATTTTGGAAAATTAAACAATACCTGTCCTGCGTATCCATCTTTTGTGTTTAATGTTCTCATTGTGTTTAGATCGAAACAGCTCCCGGAGGAGGGAGTTGAGAGGAATGACTCACTCCTCCAGAAGGCACATTTCTCAGGGCAACAATGAAACGAGAAACTAGACCCTTTTACGCGGTCTGAATGGGGTTTATTAATAAAGATAAATGAGATTGCTAGACGAGTGGGCCAAAGTTGCGCGGGCGTGCGCGCGCTCGCGCACCTTTACCGAGATTCATACATTTGCATGCATATATTCCCAAACGCAGTTGTGTAGACACACAATACACAATTAGTCGCGCACCTGAATGACTCCACTGATTGTGCACATAAAGACCTGACGCTCTCACCTTGTGACAGCCCACCCACTGTTGAGGGTTGCAGTCGTCGAGGGCAACAGCGTAGTCATGGGGACCAGCCGTTCCTCTCGCGTCTGTGTTCTGGCAACCGAAGCCAGGGACAGCGAAGCCATAACTGGGGCCCCGGGTTTGGGGGCCAGACCCCGCACACAAAATAACCACCACAGGCCACACACACAAATACACACACACACACAAGTACACTAACACAGACACGCACACAAATACACACACACACACAGGCACACTCACACAGACATGCACACAAATACACACTCACACAGACATGCACACAAATACACACACAGGCACACTCACACAGACACACACTCACACAAAAACGCACACAAATACACACACACACAGGCACACTCACATGCTCTCACACAGGCACACTCACACACACTCACTCACTCAAAGACACACACACTCACAAGCCTCCACACAAAGTCACACACACACTCACAAAGTCACACACACATTCACAAACCCCTACACAATCACAAACTCACACACATTCACACTCTCACAAACTCACACACACATTCACAAACCCCTTCACACTCACAAACTCTCTCTCTCTCACACACACACACACACACTGACAAACTCTCTCACACACACACACACACACTGACAAACTCTCTCTCTCACACACACACACACGCACACACACACACACACACTCGGTGTGCACCCAGTACATGCCGTCTGTGTGAGCCTCCTGAGGCTTGTTTTACATCTGAGGAAACGAGTCACCATGAGGCTGATTTGTGTCTTTTGAAAGATTTTAGTCCACAAGTGGTTTTAGCTTTTGGCTTTGATTAAAGATTGTCCTACAAACAATTATGTCATTTCTGTCACTACTGCAATTTATGAACAGTCTAACCTCCTAGGGGGCTAGGTCTTGTATCACAATTCGTTTTTCCTTCTCTACGTTTCAGGACAGCATCCCTAATGTACATTAAGAACATCAGTGATTCAATAGCTTCCCAATTGTAAATGTCGTAATTGTGCTAGTAGAAATATAGATCTTTCTGTTTTCTTGTTCATCCCCCGACTTTCCGAAACTTGGCCTTTGTGCAAACACCGTTGAATTTCCTTTTTGTCGTGTAGTGAAACATTTAGATTTATTTCCTCAGCGTTGCATGAACACGTGCGAAATAAAGACTTGATATTTACATTGAGATGTGTGTTGATGTGTCTCCCCTGTTCCACCTGGTGCTTACACACACACACACACACACGTACACACACAAATACACACACACACACACAAACACACACACACAAACACACACACACGTACACACACAAATACACACACACACAGACAGACACACACATACACACACGCACACATTTGGGTCACAGACATTGATCCTGCTTATTTAGCTCCTGACTGTGACACGGGCTGAGCGGTTATTTGAGCGGTTATTGTCTCTGTGTGAGACTAAATATCAATCTTGTGCATGAACACATGGGACAGATTATTAACAGAATATTAAGCGCCAACATCAGTTTCAACATGCTCACGTTCAACACGTTTGCCAGGCTTGAGCAAGAAGAAACAAGAATACACGCATATTTCTATGTTTTTTCGACAGTAATAATTAGTGAAAGTCCTTAATCCCGCACGCAGCGCGCTGACTCCCAGGATGCAGAAGGATCGCTGAGGTCCACTCGGACAGCTTTGATCCCAGATGGACGTGACGACTTCACAGAAACATCAACAACCTCGCATCTGGACGCTGGAGTCTCACAGCAAGCCTGGCTCACCTGGAAACACAGGTGGACAGAGTTATCAAGCAAGTGGGCGGGATTCTGAGACGAATATCCCACTACCACCCTCACCCATTTCCACACAGACGCGTGTGTGCTCGTGAAACGCGCTGACAGCAAACAGACACTCTCCTAGCGCCTCACGATTTGTATGTAAACAACTGTTTTTAAAAGATGGGTCACCGATTGCTCATTATGTACGCTACGTGTGCCAGTTCTTTTTCCGCGTATTGCCTTCTATCCATTAAGCCTGCCCCAGGATCTCGATAATTCCACACGTATCAAGCACTGCTACTCTGTAAATACCCCCACTTAATATAATTGCAGCATTAGTGTTGAAATTTACAGAAATGCATGTATGTATATGTAACCTATGTGCTCTGATGATATGTGTGGACCTAACATTTCTGCTTTAGCGCCATAGCTAGCCACTTTAATGATCTCATATAAATAGCTAGAACCACACGAAAATGCACTGACTTTCACAAGTATCCACACAGACAGACTGGTTGGTTAAAGGTCAAATGGCTGTCTTTACGTGAGAGAATGTGACTGTTGCCAAGCTTCTCTGTAAAGCTACTTTGCAGTCTGGTTCGAGTGACGAGGAGCCGCGCGGAAGCTGCCTAAAGATGTATTGGGGATGCCAACTGAGGGTTTGACGGGAAAGCAGATTTGAGTGAAGGAAATTGGGTCAGGAATTTGGTGCAGAACGACGTGCTTACAAAAGAATCGCAGCTCACCTCAGACTCGATTTGTCATTCATGGATGTAGGAAAATAACAAGGGCGACATCCCTTTCAAACCTCTGTTTTAATGAAGGCGATGGTCTTCTTCATCTCTATTATACAGCTGATACACCGATCTTGTTAACACGGCTTTGTCAAATATCGAAAAAGACTTACCCTGCTAAATTCAACACCTTTCTTTCTTTCTTTCTTTCTTTCATTCTTTATTTTACTCATCTCTAACAGAACTCTCGGTGAACTCATATATCAGACTTAAAATATGCCGTAGGTAAGCTAGATAGATTTTGGGCTTTAAAATCGTTCATTTCAGGAACTCTAATTTTAGCCAGTGACCTGCAGCTTTTCAGTCGACATCCATTATATCACGCACCAGACTTCGGTACCTACGGTAGCCTGGAGACGGGCTGGGCTGCACAGAAGCTGGCCACGCTGCACAGCGGATTTCTGGGAGAGAGAGACATCCCTGTAGATATTATGTGAAATAGAACTATCCCTAAAAAACACGCACTGCATGCACGATTCCTTGATATTTAAGTCACGATCGTTCGTATTTTTTTGTTATCAACGGAATCAGACAGGTGAGAACAGTGATGCTAAAGGTGTGTTTTCTGTGTGTGACTGCTGCAAAGACGCACAGACACCTGACCGTGAGCCGTCTGAAAAAGCGTCTGACCTCATTATCTAAAAAACCCGGAAGCTTACTGTCACAAAAAAGAAAAAAAAAGTGTCTACTGCACGTACACACTTTAGCGTAGAAAGACTTGTAGAAATTATCTAATAACCCCATCGTTGAGGTCCCCCCCCTCACACACACGCACGCACACGCACACGCACACACACACGCACACACACACACACACACACACACGACGCTGGGCTGAGCCCATGACATGATTGATAAGGCCCGAAAAATGTGTCAATGAATCACGTATAGGCTAATCGTATGCACATCGATTCCCTCGCGAGTCGCTGTGAAGTCCTAGTAACATTGTCTGTCTCCCCGGGGGTGTTTAACTGACATTTACCCTGCGGGATACAACAATACACGCTGGGATGATTTGTGATGTGACAGACCGTTTCGAAGGTTGCTGTGGCTCTCCTGACTGGAGGATCCGAGGATCATTATCTGAGATCTGAGGCCAACAACACAGACAGGAGTTGCTCTTTCAGGGAAGTAGATGCTCATGGGAATCCAATCTGACAACAGCAGATTTGGCTGTACAGTCTGTCCTAAAGGCCTCTAATCAAACTCACTGATTACTGAATAGCTCACAACATCCTTAACGCTCTTATCGTATGCTATTATATTCCCTTTTTATATCATTTCCTGTTCCGCAGTTTTGACGTATGTTACATCACCGCCCCTCTGCAAACCGAACATTATCGCCCTACATCGTCGTTTATTTATGTCCTGGAACAGAATTTCATTATACAGAAACATTGTTTAGCCGAAGATGAAAATGTGTCGTCGATAACGGCGAGGCCGAACCTAATTTTGACACTCCATTCCCTCGGCTATTTATGTTTCTCCGTGTTTTTCCCTTATCTGCAGTCTCTGCTGATATCTACCCTGAATAGGAGTGAGATCACCGCCATAATATGCTTCCTTTCTACGTCAACCTTTTAGACGTGAGATATTATTGAAAAAGAACCAGCTCACATTAGCCCATAGCTTTGCTTTTTTGTCATTCGCGCTTAGCGGAAGGAAAGAGAATCAGATTGCCGGGAATGGAAAACTATGAACGTTTAGATGACCGTGTTTTCCTAGGGTCATTGTTCACCCGTGTGAGTTCTGTCTAATCAAGGCAGTTTGTTTAAAAAATGAGAGTCACTTTCCAACAATTATTTTAAAAGTATTTTGTCTGGGTCTTTCCCGGATTTCTTACTTTTCAGTTTAACCCCAAGTGATGCATTATTAAAGAAAAAAATGAAGAAAAAAAAAACCCTGCACACTGACAGGTTTGTACCATCGTTTTTTTTATGATAAGTGTTCCTTAAATGTTCAAAACAACAACTTCCTGCAACCAAATGCGCATTTGGTTTGGACAGTTTTTGTTTTGTTTTGAAAGATTATATACCAACAGGTTTGATAATGGATCCAGGAAAAAATCTGCATAACTATCTTTAAGTCTCACAACAGCTCTGCAACCATACCCTAACCTATGTAATTATATCAATTACAACATGTACAATATTACAAATAGATTATTTATGATGATAACATCATGCACAAAAAAGTACAAGTACAGTAAATTATTTACTGACTAATGGGGTAACGGATGTTTCCTGTTTATCAGATCATTTTATGAACACTGACTTATATGGAAAACAGACACGTAAAGAACCTCATGAATACTATCTGGTTCATCTGCAGCGAATGAAAACACTTCACCTCATCTACCGATTTAAAGTCCATAAAATTGGTCATTCTAATTCAGGTCCCTCACTCTCGCTCCATAGGCGATTTTACAGATGGGATTTATAAGAAACATAATATCTCATATTTCCTCCGTTACCTCTAATGCCCTCCTCCCTCTCTAGAGAAGGATTATAGGCTTGAGACCGAAGCTCTTCCACATCTCTCCCCCCCCCCCCCGCCACCCCCCGAGTTCTTGTTAAATGATGTTAAGACGAGTTTTCAGATCACAAGTTCCATGGTGACCTTCTCTCCGTGACTCTCCAGAGCTGCTACCCCCCCAGCTCGCCGCTCGGCTTGCTCAACAGAGCCATACATCACAGACACGGCGGGGGGCGATTGCTCCCCATTCGGTGTCATGCAAATGAATATGATCATATTTCTTTCGCTCTCAAAATTGGGTGAACTTGGGTGAACGTTTTTAGGATCGCTCTCAAAATTGGATGAACTCTAAAATGTTTTTTTTTAACTGGAAAAACCCCCGAAGCTTACTGTCACAAAAAAGAAAAAAAGTGTCTCCTGCACGTACACACTTTGGCGTAGAAAGACTTGAACACCTTTGCAAAAATGATCTAATAACCCCATCGTTGAGGTCCCCCCCCCCCTCACATGCACGTACGCACGCACACACACACACTCACGACGCTGGGCTGAGCCCATGACATGATTGATAAGGCCCGAAAAATGTGTCAATGAATCACGTATAGGCTAACTGTACAGGTTTAAGTTAAGTACAATGAGGTGTGTTTTCTGTGGCGGTCCATCTTGCTTGTCTTTTGAGATGATGTGTCGCTATTTCGTTTCAGATGGATGTTTTCTGTGTTTGTTGTGATCAGAGGACGTAGAGCTCTATCGGTTATGAAACTAAACGTAGAGTCCTAATCAAGAATAATTGTCCAATGTTCTCTTTGCCTGAATTGAAAAGGACCATTTTGCACAAACACACAAAACAATTTCACGTTAACATACTTTGCCAACACCTGACACCAACATGCAGATATTTCAGATTAATGTAAACATCGGTTAGTTCATCATCACATTAGCTATCTCTGTTCGGATAAAAAACCTGTTTATGAATGCGAAAGAACGGTTCATCTGGGAGTTTCCAAGTGAATAATGGATGAGAAGCACGGGGATGTAAATGAGGAATAAGGAAGTTTGTTTTAGAACAACACAGCGGGAATAGGAGCTTTACTGCAGTCAGGAATTCATTAGTGTCGACAGGAACACTACTGGAGATGTATCATTAAGGTCCAATACAGACGGAAAGAAATGACCTCAGCCCCCCAAATCTCAAGTACATATTGGAGTCTGAATTTTTTGAGTCAACCATTCACATCTTGACAGGAACTCAAGATAAAATGCTAGAGATAGATTTTTCCTGTACTGAATGCATGTTCCTTAGCTAAATGTTCTGTAAGTTAGCACAATTAAATTACCCTAGCTTGGTTAAGCTTTGCACAGGGAAAAGACCTCTCTATCATATCATGAAACCGTTTTCATTTCTTAACATAACTTTTGTAAGGAGTGGGTTAAAGGCTTTTAAAGAATATTGTCAGTCCAAGTTTCAAGAGTCTAAAAGATGACGAATTAGTGAACGGCGATGACATAAAGCTGGAGAACAGTGCCAGAGAAGAGGCTTTGAAGATCACGTTGACCTTCTTGAAGAACATGAACCAGAAACATCTCACTGACATGCTCAAAAAAAGTAAGTGTTCTCTGTAACCTCCTCATGTGGAAAAGTTCGAGTGTTAAATCCTAGTAGTTAAACTGTCACTGTACATCTTGAGAACAACGAGAGGTTTCAAACGAATCATTCTGATGATGGTTTGCTTCATTTTCAGGTTTTTTGGGCGAGTTTGCTGCGTGCCAACAGAAGATAAGATTGAATCTGAGGAGATTTAAGGATAAGTTTGGGGCATTGCCAACCAAGGAAACAGTACAGGACACCTCTTGACGCCATAAATCGTTCAAAAAATGAACATTTATGTCATTGAAATGTTTCACCCTCAGTACCCCCCTTCCCTTAAACATTTTGTTGTCGTTCTTTCCTAAACATGCAGGGATGGGATTCATTTTTTATCCCAGCGAATGAGATTGACCCTTGTGAGCGTGAGCAGAACGTTCTACCTGCCCTCCCTTTGGGGGCAGTGAACACATCAATCAAACAGTAACCATGACCTGTCCAGGTGACAGGTACTCCATAGCGAATCTTTACCTAACACTAGTCTGGATGTTGTACATAAAAGCATATCCTTTCTCTGCCACTACACAGAGGAACATCCTTCAGAAGGAAGTATTTCATTTCAAAGAAGTCGTCTAGTCTCTTTGTCACGACTGCATGGTATTCCCTGGGCTTTTGAACTCAGTGGGCTTGAGAGTTGCTGTGATCGGAGACACGCTGTGTCCAGTTCGCCTCGTGGACAGCCTTTGTGTAATTGTTCAAAAGCCAATTACCCATGTTTCCATATCCTGCACCATCATCGGGGAGATCTGTGGCAGCTGTTGTCACGCTGGAACATCTGTGTCTCTCTGTTAAAGGTTAAGAAGTGTGTGACTAGGATTGTGCCTCCCCTTCCTGGCTTTCTGAAGAATTTCTCCAGAAATGCTGCGTTTCGGATTTGGAGGCTTCCTGTGTGGTTCTTCTGCAGGCCAGAGTGAACCGAATCAGAATCACCTATTCAGTGTAGAGTGATCAGAATCAGAATCACCGATTCAGGCCAGATTGATCAGAATCAAATCATTGATTCAGGCCAGAGTGATCAGAATCAGAATCACCGATTAAGGCCAAATTGATCAGAATCGAATCACGGATTCAGGCCAGAGTGGCCAGAATCCGAACCAGATCATTGATTCAGTCCAGAGTGATGACTAATTCTTTCCTTGCAGTGTTCCTTCTGTGGGCAGTTGAACGCTTGAGTCTGAGTCACTCAATCGCTACCCCAGAACGAATCCGATGGGCAGCAGCAGGTTGTTCTTTAAGGAGCAAACAGAAGTAGATTCACCATGATGAGAAACACATCCATAGCAGTGCACCAGCTGTGCTTTCTCCTCAAGTCCACAGGATGTTGACACTTCACCAGGCCATCGAGAACAACCCCCTGTAGATCCTGATAACTAGGACAGGGAAAAGAAATTGAACTTAGCTGATGTTACTGGCTGTCCTTCAGCTCAGCTCCAGCATGAACATCTTATTGGACGCTAAGAGCAGTTGTGGGAGATGTTTAGGGTCATCTTAAAAAACATCTTGCATCTGTTCTCTCTTGTGTTCCGACCTTCTGAGAACCGTCTGTTATCTTTATCCATGGTTGAGTTTCCAGCTTCAGAGTAGCTCGGTTTAAGTCTTGCTGAGATAGAAACTAAAATCCTCCAACTGTGTCGCATCCTTTTGTTCTGTTTGATAACATTGTTTGGTGGAATATCCACTGACAAACCCGCGTTCTAGTACAAATCTGTTTCTAGTACAATAACAACCTGGACCTATTCTATGTCTGATCTGCATTGTGCTGGAGAGAAAAAGTTGGTCTCTCTTATCTGTGTTCTTTGCAAGGTTTACTGAAACACAAAGATTTTTTACAGTTTCACACATGGTTCAGCTCATTGCAGAACTGGTCCCCTTTCCTTACTTGAAGCAAACATTTACGCTCATTTATTCAACGGGGGGGAAATACACGTTCGGTTCCATTTACATAACGGCGCCGTCCTTAGTTTCGGGTATAACATGGTGTCTCCTAACGGAAGCTGTGCCTCCATCCTCTCGCTCACCTGAGAGATTCGTTGGACGAGGTGGTGCTGATTGGTTCTTCCGAGAGCGGCGGTGGAGTTGAACTAAGAATGAAAACAGACACAACACTGCACAGGGGAGATAAGAAAAAGTCCATTACTAAGCTATATCGACTGCAGAACTTCTAGTTAGACAAACTTTTGTCGATTGTGAGCTGCTGCATTTCGAATACCATAATAATTTGTTTGGTTGATAGTTTTTCCGGGTTTTGTGGAGCAGATTGTGAGATACATAGATCGTGTGATGGTTCCTGTGATTACAAGAAACAACTCTGTCGACTTAATTATTTACGCCACAAAAACACGTACGAAATGTTTATCGGCTGTGTCCTGCCCTCACGAGCTCTGACACAACACTGGTGAATTGTAGCATGCAAACACTGTGCAGTAACTTTACCAGGGTTATAGGTTATGAAACGCTTTTCCATATTGTACATACATTAACCATTTATATCTCTGAAATAGCACTGCTCGACTGCTAATCTTTTCAGAATAGCTGTGTGGAATTTACCACCACAATAACAACAGAGATCTCAAATTAGTTGCTAACGAACTATGGATACGTCAATACAGTTTGTTGCTAACATTTGTTCCATGCAATGATAACGAAGTCGATCTCTAGAAAGGCTTAATCATGTCCCTGTTGTGCAACCAAGGACAACAGAATAACTGTACGCTCAAGGTAAATTACACCATTATATTTCGACTGTACTGTCAGTAAATAATAACTACAGACCTTCTTTTTTCTTTAAGATGCCCAGGCCTCGTGTATGAAGATATCGAACACATTAACAAATTGCATCACAAATTGCAAACAAAAAATGACTTGATAGACTGAGCCAGCTGAATGAAAAGTGCAGTAAAAAGAAAAGAAGATAATTCTCGTATCAGTTTAATGGAAGCTTCCAGACAAGAAGATAGCAGGTATCTCCATGTGTGACATAGCACCTTCGAAACCAACACATATTTCATTTTCTTCCATCATATTTCAAGACTACAAGGAGCACCACTCAAGCCAAGGCTGCAATTTTAAACCCCTTAACGCCATTCAGAGACAGCGCTCAATGCGAGGAAGAAAAATTGTTGTTTGCAAATGTTAGGCGGGTCAATAATATGAAGTATTCGGGGTCACCTCTTCACAAACAAGCCAGAGTTCCTAAGGCTTCTTTTGGCGCGTGAGAGCTGAACTTGCAGAGAGGCAGGGAAAGTCTTCCATCTAACTGCGCAGAGGAGAAAATCAATGAGTGGGTTGCTTTGTGACAGCTAAGGACCCCATCCCCTGCACACCGCCACTTAGATCCATCCTAGAGGAGCTGATGCACTTCTTGAAAATGAGGAACAGCCAGAAGAAGAGAAATCAATGGAGGTTTATTTTTAAAGACTCCAACGGGCTCCTAAGGCTCGCAGGATACCAAATAACTGAAGTGCATTTCAAAGACAGATTATCCATGCAGAACATTTTGTTGCATTCCCAGACAGCATCTGGTACTCTTCCTTTATTTGAATGACGTAGGCTAAAACGGTAAAAATGAAGCTGTACAGTAACAAGGCATCGTCGCAAAGCCGAGCAGCGAGCGTGATGCTCACAGGAGTGTCGAAGGGGGGGGGACGGGGGGCGGGGGACGGGGGGCGGGGGGGAACGCGGTAATTCCAACTCATCATAACACCTCGCGCTGTTTTCATTTCGGATTCCCTTTCAACCTGGGCGGCATCTGGACCGATTAAAACCCAGCTCTTTGGGTTCAGTCTTGAACTAATGAACACCTCCTTTCCCCAGACACCTGGATAGATCTGTCAGACTGTTAGACAAGGCCTCGGATCTGTCGGTCTTTTCTGCAGTCTGTTCCACCCGACAGGGAGAGCAGAGTGGATGGTGTCAGAGGGTGGGATGGTTTAAGGGAGATAAACTGGAGAGTTGAGTGAGTAGCGTCTCCATACTAGAGTACTTATCGGTCAGAGGTTCTGCACTCTTAAGACTACATCACTGATTGAATTGTGCCAGGAAAGTGCAATCACATCACTATGTGGCTTGTTAGATATTAATTTGATGTTTTTCTCATTAGCGTGTTCAATCTTTGTCTTTTTTAGTCCTCATCTACTCATCAAATCAGTTAAAATGGCCTCGGATCGTTATGACTTTTGTCAAGTAAATGGAGTATGTGAACACTCAAAGTAAATCCTACGAACACTCCTAAATTAATCATGATCACCAAATATCTCGAGAGGGTAACTTTTTCATTTTTCTATTTTCTACAGGGTAACCTACTAATGCATCTAAGAGTTACAATTCAGCGACAAAGTGAATGTTAAATTCAAATAAATATTTTAAATCTGTTACTGTGAAATCCGAAAATCACACCTCACCCGTAACATTATAAATATCTGGAACTGGAAGACCCATTTAGAGATATTCCAATTTTTCCCTCTTAATTTACATAACTCTGCTGAAAACCGACCGTGCATGGTAATCTAATCTGTTTGTCGCTCCCCTTCCTCGCAGGTTCACGCTTTCCGAATAATTCACATTCATTATGTGCAGTGTTCATTATACTTGTGTATGCCTGCATGTTCTGATACAAACCGTCTGGTTATAAAGCATACAGCGCCTGCGCACCACCCTTGAACGAGCGCCATCATCACATATGATGACCACGCATCACGGTGTTGAAGTATAAGCAATGTAAATCACGTCAATTATTCGCATGTCTGGTATGTGAGGTTGTTTTGGCAAGACATGTACATCATTATTTTCCCCTCTGGGCCCCAGGTAACAGCCGACTGTGTCCAATCATCACTCTAATTATAGTCTATCTCGTTTCATTGTCTATCTCGTTTACTTAAAAAAAAAAATGTCACGGTTAATGATACAATCATTTACAATGTTCCTAACATTGGTACCGATGTAATTATTATACACTGTTAGGGTATTTAAGAAGGTGCCCTTGATGCATGCACACAAATGTGTGACCTCTTTCCCATTTACTCAATATTATGTTTAGAAATGGATACTTAATGTACCAGCCAAGAAAACATAGAAATGAACTCAATGGCTCCTACAGATGGTGAAATATGAAATATGGTGACAAAGATGAGGTCTATGTCTGTAGCTGTTATATCCTGGACTTCATCACACAAAATATTAGATGCGGACCTCGGGGAGTTCAACTTCTTCGACAGGTACCGAAGTAGGCCACCCCACATTTCAGGAAACTCTGATGCTTTAGACCAGGGGTCTCCAATCCTGGTCCTCGAGGGCCGCTGTCCTGAAGGTTTTCAGTGTTTCCCTGCTCCAGCACAACTGAGTCTAATAAAGGGTCATTATGAAGCTTCCACAGAGCTTGGTAATGGCTCATTCATTAGAATCAGGTGTGCTGGAGGAGGGAAACATCTAAAACCTTCAGGACAGCAGCACCAGGATTGGAGACCCCTGCTTTAAACTATAAAGTTGTTGTTGTTTAAAGCTTCGCCTCTCTTAAAAAGTTTAAAGGAAGGCGATGGCATATTTTAAAAATAACTGTCAGCAATGCTTTCTTGGTGTTTGTGGACCAAGAGTTAGAAATTAAACCATTTACCGGTACTAGAAGGGTTTTCAACGGCGTGATTTCGTGCATTTTAATAAATTAACGTCAGATTCAAAGTCCTGAGAATCTGCCATGATAAGGAAATATTTCCTGGAAGCTATGCACATGGGTTTTTTGCAGCGAGAGTTGAATAAGGGTTGTCATGAAATATGAATTACAGCTGGAGAGAGAGAGA
>BROE01000022.1:1381057-1402269 GCA_036571765.1 Plecoglossus altivelis | reverse complement strand
AAAGAGACGGAGGGAGAGAGACAAATAGACAGGCAGACAGACAGAAAAAACAGACAGACAGAGAGAGACAAGAGAGGAGAGAGAGCGAGACGGGAGAGAGAGAGAGAGATGAAGAAACTCCGAACGCAGAGATGAGAGACGACGAGAGAGAGAAGGAGCATTTGAAGAGCTTGTTTTGCATTCATATTAGCATATCTGTGGTTCGCACGTCGTGGAATTTACCTTGATCTGAGATGTCTTAAGTTTCACATCTGGCAGGCTCTGCGCGCACGACGCAGCGCATCCACACTGTTTCATTTTTTGGGTTTCCTCCCGATGTGAAATCAAAGCACACCTGCGCAGTCCAGATCCCCTGAGAACCTTGGTTAATTTGTACTTAATTGGCGCCTCATCGCCTTTCGTAATAAACAATATTGCAAAGCCACGAACCGACGACATCCCCTGGTTTAACGTGGGAGGGTAATTACTGAAGATGTGTCATGCGACTTCTTTACGTAACAGTGAGTTAATTTCAGTGGCATAACCTCAGAGTTAGTCAGAGGACCGGAGTCACCAACGCCACATGCGGACGATTGTTCAACGGGATGGGAGTCGGCCGGAGGTGAGCAGGGATCACAGTTGTTGACTTTAACTGTGTGATTGTATAGATTCCTTATAGGTCGCAGTCTGAGCGTGTTCCGTGAGGTCAAAACGAACTCACTTTGAGATACTACTAAAAAACATTTTCAATTCAAATTTCCAACGGATTACGTTTTTCTGAATTGGTAACAGTCAGAAGAAACTACGATGTGAAGATGATGTAATGTCTTGCTGGTCATTTCGTTCGGACACGCAGCAGTAAAAGCAGAAATGACTGCCAGGGAGGGTAGATCGTCATATCAAGGTTGTTATATTTCGACAACCGTCACAGGACGTCACAGACGATCAGTAAAGCTGTCTGATCCCTCGTGCTCTCTTCAGGGGTCAGAATGACCCGGAACTATGTTAAATGCACACACGCGCACACCCACACACACACACACACACACACACACACACACACCCACAATGAGACATTTAGATTGTATGTGCTTGATTGAACTCGGACAAAATTAAATCTCTCTGATTCCTGTGCAGCATGGCAGCGCATTTCAGCAGCCAAAAGGGTACAGGGTAAAAACATAATGAACCTGCTTTATTTCAGGGTTGAAGGTGAGACCTTATTGACCCTCAGGACAGGGGCAGTTGCAGTATATGAAGAGAGCACGAGGGTTAGGGGACTCTGGGAACGAGTCATCACAGAGAACAGGGTGATATGAGTGCCATTTCCGAAGAAAGAGCCTAAATGCTATTTGAACTTTGCCTATAAGCATCTTATAAAAGGTGTTACTCTGTATTAACGCTCATCTAATCTTACGACACAAACCCTAGTCCTAATTTAACAATGATTCATACTAATACTAATAAGCATTTGACAGTCTTTTTAACACATTCATGTTAATTAGCATCTTATTTACAGGGCACTTCTCACCTGTAAACACATGCTCATAATGAACACCTGGATCTAAAAGTGTCCAGTATAGAATAGAGAAGTTTCTTGTCTCTCCCCCACGGAGAGCTCCCGCTAAACACCATCATTAACCGTGTCAAGAGAGACTCTACTCTCCTTTTCTAGGGCGTTTTGTGCTGTGCGTGTATTGTGTTGATTTCCTGACCCTTTTAAAATACCCAATTACATGACGTTGCCAAGCAACAAGTGCAGCGATCATTGGCATGCTAAAGAATAAGACACCACCAACCTGTTATTGTTGAACAGCCATGAGCATAACCATAGGAGACACTCTGAACACTGGTCTGGGAACCGGACAAATCGTCTTTTCTCCGCTCTGGTAGATGGGTCTGAACACCCTCCCATTCAAACAGATTTCCCTCCAGACGGAAAAGTGCTGGGCCAATCACAATCTGATACGGGGTGGGTTTAATACAACGGCTGTACAGAGGAACAACACTAAGGCATTTTTGCCAACAATCAAGATTACTTTTCATTGTTTTGATTCGTTTTATCTATCCTATTTTATAGAATTGATTTTAGAGGTTCTTCAGACCTGGGCTTGTTGATAATGTCCCTTTGATATCTCAAACGAACAGAGAGCTTCCAGACTTCCAGTTGGTCTGGCCAAGCTAGGGTATCTGAACACAGTATGGTAGTCTGGATAAGAAGAAGAAGCACATTGCTCTGACAAACACCTTCCAGCTGCACTTATCTTTGCTTGGGTTTGCTTGTAAATAGCTTTTGCTATTTTTGTTAGAGCATGTTTTTAGCTCAATTATTCTTCAGTGTAAAAACCCTGGGATACTTTGTATGTGACACGTCGACAGACTATTCTTCTAGCAGACAGAGTGGAACTGCAGGGGGATTGCAAGGCGTTGTGGAAACGCAGGTTTTTAAAGAGGATTGGATTAATGAGACGACAGGTTCAGAGTCATGAGTCAAACGCAACAATAAGAGACTCATGTGGTATTGTACAGCTAATCTGCTGGTCTAATATAGAACTTCTTGGCTTTAGGCTACAGTAAAGTCTTGACCTTACTGAATAATAACACACAAATTCACGCAGGAAACGAATCCTCCAGTCAGCGAACAGTTACACCAACACAGACACACGCCGCACAGCAGCCCAACACCACTAGCTGTTCCTCGGTGAGGATTTTCGCCGTGAGAGATAGATAACCGTCTCCTCCGTGACGCCATGCCCCTCCCCCTTCCCTCTTGTTTCACTCTGGTTCTTTTCGTTATCCTGAAACGTCAGGTTGACATCCTGAAACCAAAACCAGGTGGAAGGAATCTGAAGGACGTAGCTCAATTTGCAGCCAGAACCACCAATGTTAGTTGATGGGCTTGAGGTGTTGGTGGGAGTGTGATGTCATAGTAGTTCCAGAGTTTGGTGCGAGTGTGATGTCATAGCAGTTCCAGAGTTTGGTGTGAGTGTGATGTCATAGCAGTTCCAGAGTTTGGTGGGAGTGTGATGTCATAGCAGTTCCAGAGTTTGGTGGGAGTGTGATGTCATAGCAGTCCCAGAGTTCCCCCAGGCTAGCGCTGATACGGAAAGATGATGCCTGGCCAGCAGTCATCTCAACACGTTACCGCAGCACTTCAGAATAGTCTTAGGTCAATGTCTTGGGTCAATACCTTGTGTAGTTCTGAAAATAACCAGGAAATTCCTGCACTTGACTTATTGGAAAAATTCTCGAATGGCATCCATCTATTTGTTTTAAATTGTTAGATCTTGTAATAGGATGTCTGTTTTGTTGTCTAATGGTAGCTTGTGAGTCAGTCTGTGCAGGCTGATAGTATTGAGGATCATTTCTGGGTGCTGTTTATCCAGTCTGAGGCTGTGCTCTAATATGTTTTCCTGACCTCCAACATGTTACTGTTGCCCTTCTGGGACTTAGCACTCACTTGCTGGCTTTTCCATTGTTCTCTTCGTTTAGAATAATGACTGCATTTGGCAGGTCACACAACAACTGTTTAGTGCAGTGTTTTCTCGTATGGGTGTGTGTGTGTTCTAGAGTGTGTGTGTGTTCTAGTGTGTGTGTGTGTGTGTGTTCTAGTGTGTGTGTGTGTGTTCTAGTGTGTGTGTATTCCAGTGTGTATGTACGTGCATGCTTGCATGCGTGCGTGTGTGTGTGTTCTAGTGTGTGTGTGTTCTAGTGTGTGTGTGTGTTCTTGTGTGTGTGTGTGTTCTAGTGTGTGTGTGTTCTAGTGTGTGTGTGTTCTAGTGTGTGTGTGTTCTAGTGTGTGTGTGCTTGCATGCGTGTGTGTGTGTGTTCTAGTGTGTGCATGCTTGCATGCATGTGTGTGTGTTCTCGTGCGTGTGTGTGTGTTCTAGTGTGTGTGTGTGTGTTCTAGTGTGTGTGTGTGTGTTCTAGTGTGTGCATGCTTGCATGCATGTGTGTGTGTTCTCGTGCGTGTGAGAGATTAGTCCAGTAAAGAACTGCAGCCGCAGGGGAGTAAGTTAATCAGACGGAGACATTAAAAAAGGCCGCACCTGCAGCACTGACACCAGAGCTGCATCCAGGTGTAACAGACAGCAAGGCAGAGGAAACGTACCTTCAGCACTTTCCCACATGAAGGATCTAGGTCACCTGGTGTTCTGGAAACACCGAAACCAATCCCAAGCCCTTAAAAGATTACTTGGCTATTTCGATTTGATGGCTTTCCTAGGAAAAGTGGAGTATCACTTGAGAGGGTCATTTTTATGTTATGGCTTTAGGTGTAGTACACTTGTCGTCTTAATAAAGGTGATAACATATGTACACACAGATGCACACACAGATGCACACACACACAGACACACACTCAAACACACACTCAAACACAGACACACACACACTTAAACACAGACACGCACACACACACACACACTCTCACAGTACTTCATATTGTATTGAATCTAATGCTCTATCTCTTGCTTGCTTGCTCACTCTCTCTCTTGTGCTGTGAAACTAGACCAGAGAGAGGACGGTTAAGTTCAGCTTTGCAGGTGCAGAAACGCGTGTTCGTACAACACGCGAAAAGGGGACTCGCACATAAGCGCGCACACACTGTGCGGTACGAACGACCAAGAGGAAACACACACACACTGTGCGGTACGAACGACCAAGATGAAACACACACACACTGTGCGGTACGAACGACCAAGATGAAACACACACACACTGTGCGGTACGAACGACCAAGATGAAACACACACACACGTGGATGCAGACACATGCACACATCAGAGCACACACACCAACATCACCTGTGTCACATGTTGGCGCTAGCAGCCACCAATCACTGCTCCAAGCTTGAAAGGGTCAACTGGCTTTCTACAAGTCAGCATATGTGGCAACCCCAATCAGCCAACGTTAGAATTCAATCACATGGAACTCTTTGGCTCCTCTCTCTTTGTGTGTATTAAGACTGTGTGTGTGTGTGTATTACGACTGTGTGTGTGTGTGTGTCATGTCTGTGTGTGTATTAAGACTGTGTGTGTGTATTAAGACTGTGTGGGTGTGTGTGTGTCATGTCTGTGTGTATTAAGACTGTGTGTGTGTATTAAGACTGTGTGTGTATTAAAACTGTGTGTGTGTGTGTCATGTTTGTGTGTGTATTAAGACTGTGTGTGTGTGCGTGTGTCATGTCTGTGTGTGTATTAAGACTGTGTGTGTGTGTGATGTCTGTGTGTGTATTAAGACTGTGTGTGTGTCATGTCTGTGTGTGTATTAAGACTGTGTGTGTGTGTGTCATGTCTGTGTGTGTATTAAGACTGTGTGTGTGTCATGTCTGTGTGTGTATTAAGACTGTGTGTGTGACATGTCTATGTGTGTATTAAGACTGTGTGTGTATTGTCTATTGGGGTCCCTTTGAAGCTGTTTCTCACTAATCCGATTGAATCAAACAGTAACTTGATTGAGGTACTGTTTGTTTGCTTACTAAGTGCTGTAAATTCCTTCCTGTTAATCGAATAACAACATCTCTCTTTACCGGCAGGATCTGTACATCTAGACCTGAAGTAATACTGTATCATCACGCTATTCTATTTTCCCTAAACTGAACTTGATCAAATGTATCGTCTTGATTGGTTTATGACTTAACTTGCTTTCAAGTGATATAATCTGGGAAGTTTGCCTTTTAAATATACTACAGCAACGTTCTTAAAATTGATTCTCGTTTAAAAAAATGAAGAAATTAGGAATTGTCTTTACGGTATATCAATAATACCACAGCTAGATGTTTGTCAATCAATGTGAGACTAAACGTTGGCTTCAGTCTCATTTAACCATGGAGGCTTTTACTTGACGTGTTCAAGATATACTGCAGCGAGACATCGTGAGGGGAATCGTTGAAGGAACCAACTAAATCCCAAAGATGGCAGTTAGTATGGAGTCAAGCATTTCAGTGACCGCTGAGGGAAATACAACCTCTGTCCTCAGAATCACCCCAGATTCTCACAGTACCTGTTCGTACCGTACTCATGTAAACATGGCCTGAGATTTTAGGCTAATTATCCTCATTTGATTGGATAACAAAACAGAGGCTAAAAAAATAAAAAAGTCTAATGGGCATTAAACAAGTGGCTTAGGTTTGAAAACAATGACTTAGTTGGTCATTCACTCAGGGAATTTTTCTTAAAGACAAACAAACCGAATGAGGCCAAAATCAATGAGAAGGAATCGATGATTTCTGCTCGGTTTGGAGTTGTGGTTTCTGTTAGCCAAACGTCTGAGGATGGAGAGATGTTCTTCTGCAGCTCACATCTCTGGACGAGACAAGCCAGACGGAACAGATGGTCAACATGAGATTCATACAGCATCACATGTGACATAAATCCCATCAAAGCCATAAAGTGCAGTATGGATGCAGGCCTGTCAAAGCAGTTTACTGTTTACAAGGCATGCCTCCCACTGCTGGTGACACACACACAAACACGCACATATACACGGACACACACACATAAACACACACACACATAGACACACACATACACACACATATACACACACACGGACACACACACATATACACATACATATCACACATACACACACACACACCAACATACCACAAACATATACGCATATATACATACACACACACACACACACGTACGGACACACACACGGAGACACACACACATATACACACATATACACACACATATACACACACATATACACACACGGACACACAGACACACACACACACACACACACATATATACATGTACATACAACACACATATACGCATACATACACACACGCACACACACACACACACATACACGATGCGGTCATCATCTGGAACATATGATCAATTTCACGCCTTGGCAGGAAGTAATATGTGTAAAGTGTAAACGTGTTTGTATGTTGCTAATAAAATCCCTCCATCAAACGCAAATAAATAGTGCAGTTAGATTGGATGCACATGCTGCTCTATGTGCATAGCGGATCATTCTCATTAAAGTCAAATGAAGATGATTTTAAACTAGTTCGATTATAAATTATGCATTGTGATTTGTATGGTACCAAACAAGAATGGCAGCTGTAAACAAACAAACAAACAAACAAACAAGAAAATTGCAAGAGGAATGTTTTCAAGCTGTTGCTATAGAACAGGCTGTTGATCTGGGAGAGATTTCTTATCTTACGGTATAAAAGGTTAGAACTGAGAACGGCAGAGATGGGTGATTACAAAAGGGACTTGGAACAGGTAAGTGTTAGGAGAAGTTACCTCTTCAACACAACACTACACAACACTACACAACACAATGCTACTCTAAAACTGCACTACACAACGCTACGCTACTCTAACACAACACTACACAATGCTATGCTACACTACACTTCTCTAACACTACACTACACTACACAACGCTACTCTAACACTACACAACACAACACTACGCTACTCTAACCCTACACAACACAACACTACACAATGCTACGCTACACTACTCTAACACTACACAACACTACATTACACAATGCTACGCTACACTACTCTAACACTACACAACACTACACTAACATTACACTACACAACACTACACTAACATTACACTACACTACACTAACATTACACTACACTAACACTACACTACACTAACACTACACTACGGTAACACTACACTAACACTACACAACACTACACTACACTAACACTACACTACGGTAACACTACACTACACTACACTAACATTACACTACACTAACACTACACTACACTAACACTACACTAACACTACACTACACTAACACTACACAACACTACACTAACATTACACTACACAACACTACACTAACATTACACTACACTACACTAACATTACACTACACTAACACTACACTACACTAACACTACACTAACACTACACAACACTACACTAACATTACACTACACTACACTAACATTACACTACACTAACACTACACTAACACTACACTACACTAACATTACACTACACAACACTACACTAACATTACACTACACTACACTAACACTACACTACTCTAACACTACACTACAGTATCAACTGAAGCTTTCACAAAGACTGACTCCAAGACAATAACACGGATGGACAAAGATTTGCTGTCTGGATGGAAAAAGATTGAGCTTGTAGAGAAAAGCGATGTTTATTTAGAGCTTTGATTTCAGTTATGTCTTCAACTCAGAGACTGCCAGTCACTATGTCACCTGTCTCTCTAACTTCCTAGTCACACTTGTATTTTTAGATGCTGTTAATCAACACACACACACTTGTATTTTGACATGCTCTTAACACACACACACACACAGACACACAGACACACACACACACTTGTATTTTGACATGCTCTTAACACACACAAACACACACACAGACAAACTTCCTCATACTCACACACTGTTTGTGCACACCTTTCCTGGCAGGGGGCACCAGGAGGGTGGAGGAGAGAGAGGAGAACGTGAGCTGTCTCTTTTGATCACAGCTGCGGCAGTGGATGTTGCCGAGATTGAATTTCCATGGAAGTGCGGCCAGGTTGATTTGCATACAGCTATAGCCTGCGGCTATTGGCCTTCTTCGCGAGGCCGTGACTATGATTAGATTGAGAGGAACCTCAATCGTCCTCACGTCTGCACCTTGGCTCACGCGAGCTCAGATGGATGTGTTGTGTTTAGAAACTGTGTGTTCTCCTGGCTGCGTGTCTATCGGAAACGAAGCCGTTTAAAAGCTGCTTCTCTCGACGCATCGTCTCAAAGTGGCGGTGCGTCACTCGGCACATTAGGTTTCTAACCGTTCGAGTCATGCCGTTTAAAAGCCTGTAATAGAAAACATGCGATAAAATAAAACATTAGCCGAGAGCCTGCCGAGGACAGATTTACAGTCAATGTTAATCAAGGTCTATAGTACCCATACTCATTTTACGAAGTTACTTTTATTCTTGTGCACTTTCACAAGGACATTATAATACTGCATCGTTCATACAGTATTACCCGTGCTGCTCTTCTTCTTAAACACCAGGGTGTTCCTTAAGCAGATACGATGATAACACAGTAAGTTATTCGTTGTTTACGGTCTAATTTTACAACGCCCTTTTTGATAAATGATGTGTGCGCTTTTCCACACGGGAGAGACAAAAGTACGCGGGGTCTTTTAAAACAATTTTTTGGTGCGTGAGCACACGGTGTACTTCCCGGAAAATTCCTCACTGTCACATGAGTGATGAATGATCCGGGTTCTTCATGAACCATAGGTGTTAAAACACATGGGAATGCATGAGGCGCCATAATGGGTTTCTGGGAACCGTTGGTGGATATTTCCAGAAATATCCCTGGATCCACAAATACCACGTCCCATCCTGCCCTTGCATTATAATGCAGGGGAGCTTCCAACATGTCACCCTGACTCGCATGCGATCGGACACCCGCTACGGGCTGGGAGGATCCAGGTATGTGTGCACAGTCAGGAGCCTCAGGACATGGATGAAGGTGTAGACACTGCAGGTAGACGTGCGCACACACTCATACACATGGACAGACACACATACACACACACGGACAGACACATACACATGGACAGACACACACACACGGACAGACACACACACATGGACAGACACTCACACGGACACACATGGACAGACACACACACGGACAGACACACATACACACACATGGACAGACACACACACACATGGACAGACACTCACACGGACACACATGGACAGACACACACACACATGGGCAGACACACACACGGACAGACACACACACGGACACACACACACATGGACAGACACACACACATGGACAGACACTCACACGGACACACATGGGCAGACACACTTACACGGACAGACACTCACACACACACGGACAGACAGACACACACACACACACTCACACGGACAGACACTCACACAATAACATGGACAGACACACACAAACCCACACACACTGCCCCCCGCCACACACACATATTCAGACCCACATACACACACAGACCCCCCTCACACACATAGACCCCACACAAACAGACGAGCACACACTGAGATATTCCAGACTACCGTGTCACATCCCTGTGCTGCGCTGGTGACAGTGGAAGCCTTTTGAAGCTCTGTTGGGCTCTGTCAATCACGAGGACAGACCTCTTAGCTGCTATGGTAACAGCCACTGTGAATTTGGTTCTGATAGACACAGATTGTTTATGAGAAGCTTCTCTCGATGACTCAGCCAAGTAGCCAGCAGAATATTCAGCCAGCAACACAAATAATCAGCCACCCAGCCAGCTAGGCATCCAGCCAAATATTCACCCAACCAGCCAAATAGTCAACCAACCAACCAACAAGGCAGCCAAACAAATAATCAGCCAGCCAGCCAGCCAGCCAGGTAGCTGTGAGAAATGAGAGACCACCAGCCAGGTGCAGTGCAGAATACCCAAGCAGGGGAAAAGGTCAGCCTACTCATTGTTTACTTGTTTATTTGTTTATACGGGGAAGGGTGAAGTGTACACCTGAGTCTGAGTGTACTCATAGTTCTGCAGAAGTTTGGCTAATGTTGTGTTTGCGCTGAAATCTTTACAATTATTTTTAATTTCAAAATCTGGACAGATTAGGAACCTGTGTCGAGGGAAGTGGAGGTGGTGAAACTCTCAGCAACTAATCAGTGATGCTTCGAAAATATGTTGCGTTTCATAATATTTCAAATTATTTTGTGGTTTAATAAAAAAATAAACATTTTTTGAAAGGTTGAGAGTCTAGAAGCAATAAGGAAGTGAGTTAAGCTATGTTAGATTCTCTGAGAGAAACTTAGAGCTGGACTGCAGTAAACTTGGCCTTGAGTAAAATAAAACACATTTTTCTTTCCGACCCAGACTAGAAAAGGAAAACAATGAAACAGACCAGATTCTTTACATACTCCATTAATAACCTGGAATGAATCAAAACAAGCTTGCTGACACACACACACACACACACACACACACAGAAAGACACACTTTACACAGTAGCACTAAGTATATATTTCTAGCTATTATTTACACGACCAGTGAAAAGTTTGAACACATTTTTCCATTCATTTTAATGGGAAAGTGTGTCCAAACTTTTGACTGGTTGTGTATACAGGAAAACCTGAGTATGCCTACAAGGTGTTACTAGTTATACAGTATACACAGGTATTATTAGGTGTATTTACTGAGTAAACAGGCGTTCTGTGCATCCGTTTGGTTGGGAATCGATGTGTGTTGATGTGTGTGGTGTCTCTCTGAGTAGAGAAGGAGGCTTGGACATGTGATGTCAATGTTCTAGAACACCGGGGACCCGAGGGAGACGAATTGACTTCCTGCAGCAAGGACTCTCGACTGCTGTGTTACTGATGGAGGGACCAGCCAGATAAGAACATGTGCATGTGTGGTATGCACAAGGGTGTGTGTGTGTGTGTGGTGTGTATTGTATGTGAGAAGGAGGGTCTAAGGACAGGAGGTGTTCTGGGATGTTTGTCCATTTGCTGGAGTCACTTGGACATTGTTGTTGTTTACCTTGCTTTGCTGTTTATATATATATATATACATATATATATTCTATGTTTGCACTTCCCTGCCACAGTACATTCTGTGCTTGTGTATCTTGCATGGTGAATAAAAAACGATTCTGATTCTGATTGTGTGTGTCGTTTATTGTATGCGCTAGTGTATCTCTAGTGTGTGTTGCAAGTGTATCTGTGTGTGTTGCAAGTGTATCTGTGAGTGTTGCAAGTGTATCTGTGTGTGTTGCAAGTGTATCTGTGTGTGTTTGAATAATTCATGCCTTGTACTCCTCAGGATGTTGGGGTTGTTTGTAAAAGTTGTTGTCTGTAGACCAGGGTATGGACAGGAGCCCTGAGTGAGAGAAGCAAAGGAGGAACAGAACAGTCTTAGCTCCTACCAAAAGCATTCTCCTGTCATCCTCGATGAGTCCATTCATCAGCATGAATAACATGTCTGACAGTCAACCTGCTCTGCTCTACCTGCTCTGCAAACCCGACTCAGGGGAAGAAGAGAGAAAAATCTCACATGCAGTGTCTTCCACAAGTCAAGGTTTGCTCCAAGACCTCTCATCTTTTTCTCTCTCTATTTTCCCCTCTCTCTCCTTTTCCAACCACACCAGGCTGTGACAGAAAATAATCTGACAGAATTCCTGTCAGAAAAGCCTTTGGCACAAAAGCGTCAGGATGACCCAAAAATAAGTCTTTTAAGAGAGTGAACAGTTTTGAGACGATCTTTCGTCTCTGGGAGAAATGGGGTTCTCTCTAGTGAGCGATTCTCACAAGCACTTATTTTTGACCTGCTGTGTTTATCTGTGTCGAAGCTCACCTACACTGTTGTTTTTCTTGAAGTCCTCTTGGTTTAAAAGAACACTTGATTTCCCTTAAGATCTTGCAGCAAAAGTTGTTTTTCTTACCTGAATTTGTTCTACTTTTCGTTTTGGTCGCAGACCAATACTGTTTGTTTAATGTGCGCAAACGGACTTGGCCCGAGTTTAAAGTGACCAAATGCTTGTATTTTTATACACACTATATATTTTACACGCTAAAACCCAGTGATCTACCCAGCTAGTAGGTGTAGTTATCTAGTGGTTAGATTCACGATGTTAATATTCCTTTCTCTCAAGACACTGACACAAAAAATAGCTTGCTGGGAAAACCCTGGGGAAAGTGACCTTTTCGTTGTTCGTTTCGTTTCGTCTCTGAGCTCCCAGGCGCAGCTAGAGAGAAGCCATCTGACACGCCAGCCCGCTAACAATCACTACAAAACCTTTAACTCGTTTCACCATAAACCCCCCCAAGAAAGACTGCGATTGCATGTCATCTGAAGTGCAGCAGGATGAGCCAAAGTTAGCTTCGACCAGGCTATCGGGCAGGATGTCGTCTTTGGTAGCAGATGGTGATATTGTCTCCTGGCTTCCCTCGACATGAGCTATAGTCCAGTCTCACCATGACATACACTCCCACGCTAACGACGATATTGGCTAATTAGCGCTTGAAAATTGTATTAGCTTCTGAATGCGGATTAAATTAGTGTTTGTGATTGTCTTTGCGGCTCTTTTGCGGATGCCAGACGGACATTATTGCGGCCAATCACAGCATGCTTTATTATGAAAAAATGCGGGCAATTATCTGTAACTAAATGTGTAGCAGGGGAACTCGGTAAGCTGGCCTGACATATTCGTAATGGTTCCTGTTTGACCAATTCGGTCCTTTTTCTGCCGTGAGCGTTTAAAGGATCGTATATCACTTTGAATGATGCTCTCTTACAGACTTTATAAAAGCGCTACATTAGCTTTTCTGTCGTTGTACAATACTGACACCAGCTCCTTTCAAATGACAAAACAACCTTTTCGGAGAACACTGCTCAAGCCCGATGCATGGACTTTCTCCACGAAGCACAGGAACTCATGGGAGCATTTCACAGAGCTGAACATGATTAATGTGAAAGGTCTTACGTAATCAGCACAGCGCCCATGTGTGCGCATATGTGTGCGCTTGAATGTGCGTGTGTGTGCGTGTGTGCGGGCGCTTTTGTAAGTGTGAAATCTCAGGTAGCTGAACCCCAGTGACGTGAGAGGACCCCCTTGAGAGGGACTGAGAACCTAAGACTAGCCACTGGACCTGAGGCAACTTCATACTCTGCCTACAGGGAACACCAGCGCTGTGTGTGATATCGCATGTGTGAATGTGTGTGTCTGTGAGAGAGAGAATGTGTGTGTGTGTTTGTGTCCATGTGATCTGAGAGAGTGTGTGTGAGAGTGAATGCGTGTCTGTGGTGGTGGTGGTGGTGGTGGTGGGAGAGTGTGTGAATGATTACAGTAAGTTTTTCGTGTTTTAGCACACGAGCTACCTTTGTTGATTTCTTTAATAATTGAGTGTGATATTTTCTCTGTTGTCATGCTAAAGCTGTAGAACAGTAGCTTTGGCAGGGCAGTTTAGGGATAACTGGTCCATCGTATGTTTAATGTCTTAGTTTGACAAAATATAAACACCGTTTTTGCTACAGAGAAATCTGGCTCGCTGTGTTGTAACTTCTTAAATAATGACTCAACTATACAGCTCACCCTATGAAAAGATTTCCATAAAAGGTGAATTGTTGCAGTCCTGCATAACAGGAACTTTGTTTTGACTTAACCTGTCTCTGTGTCTGGTCTCAGGGGATTTCTCACTTCAGACTAGATATGCTTTTCTTTCTCTCTAACAACAGTGTACACACGCACGCACACACGCGTACAACGGCACAACACTCACCATTACTCACGGTGGAGGAACTGTACAGCATGGGTATTGATCAACATCTCACCTTTCTCAAGGTTGTCGCTGACCAGGGAATAGCCACTGTTTATAAATGGAAAAGTCTCTAGTCATTTCACTCTGCCTGTTCTTCTGTGTATTTTTTTTTTCAAAGGAAGTTCATTGAAGCAACCAGGAAGCTCACACAGTAAATCTGACCACACCTTGACACAGTCACACAGCCAGTCCCAGGTATTATCTTTAAACACATGTAGGGGCACTGCTAGGGATTTTGGGGCCCCTGTCTTTGGGCCCCCCGTCTGTTGGGCCCCTGTCTTTGAGCCCCTTGTCTTTGGGCCCCTTGTCTTTGGGCCCCTTGTCTTTGGGCCCCTTGTCTTTGGGCCCCCTGTCTTTGGGCCCCCTGTCTGTTGGGTCCCTGTGTTTGGGCCCCCTGTCTTTGGGCCCCTTGTCTTTGGGCCCCCTGTCTTTGGGCCCCTTGTCTTTGGGCCCCCTGTCTTTGGGCCCCCTGTCTGTTGGGCCCCCTGTCTGTTGGGCCCCTGTGTTTGGGCCCCCTGTCTTTGGGCCCCCTGTCTTTGGACCCCCTATCTTTGGGCCCCCTGCCTGATCATAATCCCCCCCTCCCGTAATGGTGCCACTGGCCAAAGGTATAACTTACATCTGTGAACGTCTGCAAACATTACATCAGAATCAAGTGACACGTTTACGTAAATGTGCCAGTTATGTCAGACTTGGGACTGTAAAAACATCCTATACCAAACCACTGTATATATTCTCCATTTCCTGAGTTATTTGAACTGAACAGGTGCCTCTAGAACAGCGCTTTTCCTCGTCTCTTTCTACCTGTGCCTATCCACAGCGTCTAGTAATACAGAAGACTAGTCAATACTAAAAGCACATACTGCAGCGTTATGTGTGCGTCGACCTGTCCGTTGTGTTAGCGGCGATCGATCTCTTTTTCTTTGTCCTCAGCCACGGTATATATATAGACATGATTCAAACCCCATGCTGCTCTCGAACTGCTTTTATCTAACCCTTACTGAGCTAGGCATGCACACACCATCAGGTTAATGGTCAAGTACACACATGGACAGACACGTACACACATGTAAAGACACGTACACACATGTAAAGACACGTACACACATGTAAAGACACGTACTCACAAGGACACACACGTACTCACAAGTACACACATGTAAAGACACGTACTCACAAGTACACACATGTAACGACACGTACACACATGTAAAGACACGTACACACATGTAAAGACACGTACACACATGTAAAGACACGTACTCACAAGTACACACATGTAACGACACGTACACACATGTAAAGACACGTACGCACAAGGACACACATGGACAGATGCCTACAGTACCTCAGAAACACAGACACGCTCACCTCAAACTCTGAGTCATCAGACTATTTTCAGCCACAGAATTAAACGAGGGAGAAAGAAACCTGGAGGAAAAGGCAGGAGAGAGAGAGAGAGAGGAAGACAGACTGAGAACAGAGAGAGGGAGCACCGAGAAGAGATGCCGACAGGAAGACTGAGACGACGAGAGAGCAGAGAGGAAAGACAAGCCTACCTGTACGTGAGAGGCGAGAGAGAAGGAAACAGACCGAGAGAGAGAGAGAGAGAGAGAGAGAGAGAGAGAGAGGAAGACAGACTGAGAGAGAGAGAGAGACAGAAGGACAACTGAGAGAGATAGACGAAAACCGGAGAGAGAGAGAGACAGATAGACTGAGGGAAAGAGAGAGAGAGAGACAGGCAGACAGACCGAGAGAGAGATAGACGGGCACCGGAGAGAGAGACAGACTGAGGTAGAGAGAGTAAAAAGAGAGTGATAACTGATAACGTGGATGAATCAGCAGAGGAAAAGAGAAAGACTCATACACTATAGAACAGCACTGCATCTCTGTCTGCAAAGCTATTATCTGTGGGCCCCTGCCCCAGGCAGGATCCTGGTGTCACTTAGAGAGGAAGGATATATTCATCTTCACCATGAGTACAGTAAGAACTGCAGAGCCATACGGCTTCTGGCAGGTAGGGTAAGAGTCACCTCACAAGAATAGCCTGATTCACTACCTAGGAAAAATACATGACTTTTCATCCTGGTATGCACGCTAACACACAAACACACACACACACACACACACACACACACACACCCACACACACCCACACACACAGACAGACACACAAAGATGCACAGTTCTCTGTCAGCAAACACCATAGTGGAACACATGGTTGGCGCGCTCGCGCGAAGAGAAAAAAAAATCTTTAATGAAGCTCTGGTTAAAGCACAGCGACATCTGTGCAAGTGTTTACAGAAACAGCACTGAAGAGAGGGAGAGAAAGAGATCTGGCTGGCTTGAAAAGCGATAAGCAGCCTGTTGTGTGTTATTAGGAACTGCATGTCTGTCGTTTGACAAATGTAGACATCCAAATTCAGTGCCTGAAGTGAGTGTGGAGACCAAACAAATAAGACCCTCTTCTGACACATGCGTCTGTTGTATTGTTTGTCAGTGTGGGCTTTAGTTCCCATCTGCCTCCTTGTCTCTCGCTCTTCTCCCTCCGTCTCTGTGCCAAACCCCAGCCCAGCCTCCAGCCATCCTCTGAGCCATCAGAGCTGGCTAACCCAAGGAGAGGGCACTAGAGATGGGCTTCTTGACAGTCACAGACTGGGTAGTGCTGGAGGAAAAGACTGACGAGAGAAAGCTGGTCTGTCACTGGTGTCGGGTCCGCGTCACAGAACAAAGCAGTCACACGCTGTTCGCTCGTGAGTCACCCACCGCCAGTCCTGTTCCGACTCGACGCAGTATCGATCTTCATTGTCATGGAGGGAAGGCTAATGCATTTGCAGGGAGATGACGTTTTATTGGTCGTTTGCAGCTGTGATGAGGTGAACTAGAAAGGCCAGCTTGTGCTTCATGTTTATTCATATCCATCTGAAATAGTTCAAGTGTTGTAGTATATTTCTTGTATATTAGAAATAATTACAGTGCTGCTGTCTGAGGTCAAGTGGAAACTGGTCACAGCTCAGTCCAAATATACAGCAGATTCATGGATGGTTGCATGCATTCTTTCCGGCCTCGTACCTATGTATGTCTCTCTCTCTCTCTCCTCCTCTCTCTCTCAGTCTCATCTCTCTCTTCTCTCCCTCCTCTCAAATTCTCTCGCATCTTGGTCTCTCTCTTCTCTCCCTCTCTCTCTCTTCTCTTCTCTTCTCTCCCTCTCTCTCTCTTCTCTTCCCTCCCTCTCTCTCCTCTCTCTCCTCTCCCTTTTTCTCTTTCCTTTTTTCTCTTTCCCATTTTCTCTGCTCTCTCTCTCCTCTCTCTTCTCTTCTCCCTCCTGTTTCCCCTCCAGCAACCTTTAAATCTCTCCTCCTCGCTCCTCCTCCACTCTCACCTCTCTCTCTCCCTCTCCCTCCCCCTCTCTCTCCCCTTCCGTCTGTCTTCCTGAGTGTTTCCTATCATTCCGTTGCGTGCGTGTGCAGCCGTCTCTAAATTCCATCCGCTGCCTCAGGCGCATGGAAGCCAGGACACCCTGAGAGCGACGTCACGCTGCCGGCCGAGGGTCACGTTCTGCTTCTGACCACATCCTCTGCGTGCGGGGCGGGTTTTTATCACCTTCCTAAGGTTTACTCGAGGGAGTCTTGACGCCAGAGCTATCCGTTTGATAAAGTAGTCATTTCGAATGGTTTTCGTTTTGGCACATGCGAGGGTGGAAGTGCGAGAGGAGAACGTTAGGTTTCAGAGCTGTTGGTCCCTGGTTGTGAGGCCTCCTACATGAATGAAGAGCGATGTACATCGCGTATACAGGGAGTCTGTCAGGAAAAAGGCCAATGAAAGGGTTGACATTTAGAAATAATCAATACAACGAGATATTCAATTGTAGACGGTAAAAACGTAATCAATGATATTACATTTTCCTATTAATAGAAAGAAATGCTTTTAAGAAATGTATTGGTGATTCTTTTATCCGTGAAACATGTGAAACAACTGGATTATGTTTCATATATGTTCAATGTTTGCACTTCCCTGCCACAGTAAATTCTGTGCTTGTATATCTTGCACAGCGAAATAAAACCGATTCTGATGTTCAGATTCCATCGTTAATCTAAACTAGTCCCTTCTCCTGTTCTCTGTGTTTTATTTGAAACTCTAACAGTGGTCACCATGGGATTCACTCACCAGCACAGCTTCCACCCTCTGTTATCCCCATCTAGGCTGGATTAAAAAAACTCTTAACTTGCCTCAATAAAGCAACATCAACAAACAGACTCCCTATAAGGTGTAAAATGGATTTCTGGAAACCAGAGTTCAAAGAAATCTCTTCCTTCTAAAAAAGACCCCTCCTGTAGTCTTTGGGAACCATTTCTGCAGCTTCTGCAGTTTGAGAAATATCCCTGCTCTGTCAGTGTCAACCATTCATTTCATTATTAAGGCAATGGTATCTTACTTCCCTTCTTCCAAGGGTCTTCTGTGTGGACGTGGGGGCTGTCAGATTCTTAAGGACGCCATCCAGGGGACAGAGGAAGTGAAGGAATGATTGACAGGTGATATTTAGGAGGGAAGGACCGGAGGGAAATAGATGAAGTTTTGCCAATTTCCGATGATGAGAGTAAGAGAAGGACACTGACACACGCTCACACACACACATGTGTGTGACAAACACACACTCACTCACACACGCACTGACATGCGGTCGCACACGCACGTGTGTGACAAACACACACACTCACTCACACGCGCAGTGACACGCGCACAAACACGCACGTGTGCACTCACTCACACACACAGTGATGTGTGTAGGGGAAGAACAAACACACTCTCACTTGCACATCTTGACTCCAACATCCGTATCCTTTACAGCTCAAACAGTCCCTGAGACGAAACATGAAACACTTTTCACTCTGTGCTTTTTTTTCAGTCACGCTAAAAACACGACAACACGAAACATAAACCTTGCACATGTAACAGGCGCATCCTAACACCGTGAAGAGAGAAACAGGACAACGACTCTGGTGTCAGAGAGAGATCAGAGAACGGAGAGTTCTCTCATTGGAGTCTCCCTCGTACGCCCCCGGCGCTGAGGTCAAGAGGGTGAAACACGAGGTAGATAGGAGAGAAAGGCTTCGCTTTTCATCAGGAGTCCAACTGTGCTGCAGATGAGCTGCGCGCCGACATGACACAGGAACATTTCCTCCCTTGGGCCATGATGACTACATGCCCCCCCCACATGCACGCCCTGCCCCCCCCACATGCACGCCCCCCCCCCCCCCCCCACACACACATACACATGCACCCCCTGCCCCCCTACATTGCACCGCCCTGCCCCCCCCCCACAGCACCCCTCCCCCCCCCCTGTTGGAACTCCCTTCTTAGGAAACTGAAACCTGTTCTTCAATCTGACCCACCTGTTCTCAAGCAACGTTGTCGTATCAGGACAGTTCTAATGCATCTGACATCACACAAGCCACCACATCACCGAGAGCTCCAGACCCCCAGCTAAGTTTACAGAAAGAAGTGTTACCTGATGCAAACACACAGCCGATCATTCTGAGGCCCCGGACAGCGACACTACAGAAAGCGAAGAGTTTGATAGCATGGGTGGGCGACATTTCAGCTAAGGAGTTTGTTTACAGATTCAGCATGCTCGCGTCTAATTGTGCAGAGGAGGTGAGCTGCTTCAATCAAGCTTGCCTAATTTGAGCTCAACTCGTGCCAGCCCAGTTCCAGCCTGGCTAAATCTACCTCAATCCCATCATCCAAGCCACACATTCTGCCAGCTCCCAGCTCCCAGCTCCCAGCTCCCTGCTTGCAGCTTGTAGCTTGCAGCTCCCAGAGCGTGTGCAGACAGAGGAATCCTCAAGGGCAAAGAGACAAGGGCAACATCAAAGTGCAGAATAAATTCTTACAGTGTGAGTAATTAACTAATCGTATCAGCTGGAGGATTTACTGAGGCGATTTGAACGTGTGTCGACACCGTGAGAGAACTGAGGGAGGAAGATGAGCGGACGAAGAGAGGGAGAGTTGATGACAGAGAAAAGGAGAGCATGAGAGAGAAATAGGGATACATGGAAAAAGGTGGTGAGTTGAGGAAAGGAGGACCGAGAGACTGAGAAAGAGAGAGAAAGAGAGGATATACAGCATGGAGAGAGGGTGAGAGGGTGAGAGGATGTAGGAGAGAGAGACTGAGAAAGAGAGAGAAAGAGAGGATATACAGCATGGAGAGAGGGTGAGAGGGTGAGAGGTTGTAGGAGAGAGAGACTGAGACTGTGCGTGTGGACTAACGGTCTCCTGCAGGAATAATTCTCCCTAATCTACACCTGCTCTGTATCTGACTGACACAAACAAACTGAAAGGCTTATCTCACCCCAGGAGAGAACCAGAGAGAGACAGGATGAGGGAGAGACACAGAGAGTGATGGAGGAAGGAAGAGAGAGAGAGAGAGAGAGAGAGAGAGAGAGAGAGAGGGAAAATCTGAAGTAGGAGGGTAGAGCGAGAGGGGCGTAGCCATAGAAAAAGAGAGACCTGGAAAGACAGACCAGTAGGAGGTAAGGAAGGCAAAAGAGAGTGAGAGAACATGCAAACAAAAGCCTTTGTCACCACACCAACATGCAGGATTTCCAGGGTATGGTTCTTTCCTCGAAGATCACGGTCACGACTCTGGTCCTGGCTGTTCCCGCTGTCTCACCCGGGTGTCAAGGGCAGAGCAGGGTCCCCCTCCCCCCTGCCAGGCGGGTCCTGCAGGGAGGCGGCCAGTGAGCCACCTTCCCCACAGCCACCCGGAGAGTCTGTCATCCGCAGAGACTTGAAACCTGGCAGACACGTCCCCTCTGGGTGACAGAAGAGACTGAGGAGGGGAGACAGACACACGAGGGAGAGAGGGAGAGAGGGAGGGAGGGAGGGAGGGAG
>BROE01000022.1:1333907-1357379 GCA_036571765.1 Plecoglossus altivelis | reverse complement strand
GTGTGTGTGTGTGTGTCTGGCAAATCAAGTGATTTTTCAACAGGTTCTTTTAACCAGGGTTCATTGTGCCTCTCTTTGAAGTCCACAGAGGGGGTCATTGACTGTGGTTGGTCCATAGGTCAGGCTAACTCAATAGCTCTCCTTCTCTGTCAGCTGACGCTAGCTCACTGAAAGTCAGACAGAGAAAAAAAAACTGACAGGAGGTTGAAGACTAAGATATCCGACTGAAACGTTCTGGAAAGAAACGTACAAATTCAAAGAGAGACAAAGTGAGAGAGATTCAAGTCGGTGACCATAGCGATGGCGATGGGTAACATGATGTGTGTGACTTGGATGTGTGTGTGAACAGGTACTATATACTACACTTGTGTTTGTGTGTGTATATATCTGTGTGTGTGTGTGTGCAGTATATCTATATGTGTATATATCTGTGTCTGTGTGTGTGTATTCATCTGTGTATATATATATATATCTGTGTGTGTGTGTATCTATCTGTGTGTGTGTATATTTATCTGTGTGTGTGTGTGTATTTATCTGTGTGTGTGTGTGTGTGTGTGTGTGTGTGTGAGTGTGTGTGTGCGTAGGGGTGCTTTATAAAGCTGATGTTTATTTGTAAGGTTTTGACTTTCTGCATGTTTTCCATCTGCATGACTCATTCAGCTTGATATGTTTTTTGGTCACAACATTATGTGGCTTTTTGGTGGTTAGAACTGCCCAACATGTGACTATCAGACTTTACAAGGTCTCTTGTTGTCGTTTTTTAAACAGCAGACACAAACTGCACTGAAACTAATGTGACGGCTGAAGAAATGTTCATGTTGATATTTTACTTGAATCCTGGTTCACCTATTATGAACTAGACTCTCTGTGTGTGGATCTGCCAGGACAGAACAGTTCACAGTTTATCCATTTCTCTTTGCTTTCAGTCCATTAGGTCTTATAACATTTGTAAATGTCCCTCTTTGAATTTAACACATGGAGATTCTATACCTTAATTCCTTCATACCTACATTCACATACTGAGATCTAAAATAAAATAATTATTGATTAAAGTGCTAGTTAGTGCTTGTTAACTAGACTTAATAAGTAATAAGACTATGAGACAGACAGTCTGATGAACACATGTTCATGTTGACAAGCTTATGATAAGGGACTACATCACACTAACACGTATCTCATCATACGGTCAGATCTGACTCTCTCTCCTCTCCTTCCGTTTACCAGATTACACCTGGCCCCTCCCATTCGCCATCTGTCCGTTCTGGATCTACCTGGATGTGCTGTTCTCCACCGCCTCCATCATGCACCTGTGCGCCATCTCCCTGGACCGCTACATTGCCATTCGCAACCCCATCCACCACAGCCGCTTCAACTCACACACCAAGGCCCGCCTCAAGATCATGGCGGTGTGGACCATCTCCGTGGGTAAGAGACCCTACAGACCGCTCCTCCACTGAGGAGAGGCGGGAGGGGGCTAATAAGACTATGAGACAGACAGTCTGATGAACACATGTTCATGTTGACAAGCTTATGATAAGGGGCCACATCACACTAACACATATCTCATCATACGGTCAGATCTGACTCTCTCTCCTCTCCTTCCGTTTCCCAGATTACACCTGGCCCCTCCCATTCGCCATCTGTCCGTTCTGGATCTACCTGGATGTGCTGTTCTCCACCGCCTCCATCATGCACCTGTGCGCCATCTCCCTGGACCGCTACATTGCCATTCGCAACCCCATCCACCACAGCCGCTTCAACTCACACACCAAGGCCCGCCTCAAGATCATGGCGGTGTGGACCATCTCCGTGGGTAAGAGACCCTACAGACCACTCCTCCACTGAGGAGAGGCGGGAGGGGGGGGGGAGGGGGGGTGGTGGCAGGGGGAGCGGAAGGGAGGAGTGGTGGGTGGGGGAGAGGAGGGGTGGCTGGGGTGGGGGAGAGGCGGGGAGGGGTTGGGGGGGAGAGAGATAGGGGAGGGGATGGGAGGGAGAAGGGAGGAGGGAGGAGCGGTCGGCATCCACACAACAAAAAACGCTGTCAGAGGGTATGGTGTCGTTGCCAGGAAACCATCCGGGTCGATTTACAGAGCGACCGGACGACACACACTTTCAGAGGGGTGCGGTTTCAGTTCCAGGAAACCATTGAGTCGATTTTGAGCAAGATTGAGATGGATTGACAGGAGGTTTTACATTGCAGTGAGAAGTCAGAGTCTGTTCATGTAAATATAAAGTTTATCTTAGAGCGGCGTGCTGAAAAAAAGCAAACAAGCCATAATGAACTTCCAAGCATCTCTTTGGTGTCGACCAAAAGAACAACAGTTCAATTGAACCGAAACTTTATTGACAAAACGTTAACTCCTACTTCCCACCTCATTAAGTATTAATGTAAGATGAGAGGGTCTCTAGAGACAATAACAATGAACAATAAGCTGGCTTTAGTTACTCCACAGGTCTAAGCCCTTGAGATTGGCTAGACCAGGTTTACATTATGCTAAGCTAAGCTTTGATGTGCTGGCGTAGCAATGATATAAGACTTCTTGTTTGTTGTCTCCATGCTAAGTGCTTCTGCCTCAACCCCTGCTCTCCTCTGGTTTGTCAAACGGAGGACGAGGAGAAGCGATGTTTGCCAGAGCAGAACTGGGGTACGAAGGTGAAAGGAATGTTCCTCTTGTCTAGAGGTGTAACGCTGGTTCTGATCTGATGGGACACTACTCAGAGATTAACACAATAGCATGCTGGGGGGAACGATGACCTCATACGTAGTCCCCTCTCCCTCTCTTCCTGTCTCTCTCTTCCTGTCTCTGTCTTCCTGTCTCTGTCTTCCTGTCTCTCTCTTCCTGTCTCTCTCTTCCCGTCTCTCTCTTCCTGTCTCTGTCTTCCTGTCTCTGTCTTCCTGTCTCACTCTTCCTGTCTCTCTCTTCCCGTCTCTCTCTTCCTGTCTCTGTCTTCCTGTCTCACTCTTCCTGTCTCACTCTTCCTGTCTCTCTCTTCCTGTCTCTCTCTTCCTGTCTCTCTCTTCCTGTCTCTCTCTTCTTGTCTCTCCAGTGACCTGCACACCTTAGGCTTTTTACTGCGCCCTAACCGGAACAGGGTAACTGTGTCTTGGAGAACGAACAGAGAGAAACTGCAGGGCTTGTGAGATTCTGCACTAGCCTGTAGGCCTACTGTGTGTGAGACAGCATACACACACACACACACACACACATCCACACACACACACACATCCACACACACACATCAACACACATCCACGTCCACACACGCGTCTACATCCACACACGTGTCCACACACACACACACAAACACACGTGTCCACACACGTGTCCACACACACACGTGTCCACATACACAGGTCCACACACACACACACACGTGTCCACTCACGTGTCCACACGCACAGGTCCACGCACACACCTCTCTCCCTTCAGTCGTTTTTGGAACGCGATGAGCAAACAGCGGCTTCAGTGATGCGAATCAGTGGTGTGAGGAAAAGACGAAAAAAAAAGGAATAAAATAAAACAAATCCTGTCTTTCTCTGGTACTTAAATGATTCAGGAGCGGAGAGAGCAGTTTGTGTCTTGGCTTCCCAGACAGACAAGACTGGAGGCGCTTCTCTGAGTCTTGTCTCTCCCCATAGACACATGCAGTTGTCAGCCCGTGAAACACAGCTGAAAACCTGCTAATTAGCCCATTAGCATTAGCATAGCCTTGATTCTGCGCTCCCCTGACACGGACGTATTTGGAGCAGGAAACAAGCCCGCTTGCGCGACTTTGCTCGATTCGAGTAAAGGAAGACAACTTTCTAAACCGTCAGTCTTCACATCCGACCCCTGACAATCTCACATTCCTGCACAGAAGTTGAATCCTTTATTTATGTTTTGTTGTTGCTATAAGTACAAAGCTGGAGTACAGTCAGGGTTAAACGAGGTCTTCTCCAACTAGCGGTTAGAAAATGGTTGGGTTCAGACTTCCTTGCTCTTTGTCCAGTATTGAGGTGAGCTGTTACTCTCCAAAGAGAAAGAGCTGCTTCAGAGTCAGAGAGTGAGTCACAGACTGAGTCAAAGACTGAGTCAGAGACTGAGTCAGAGACCCAGCATCTCCCAGAGCAATACACGATCAACTTAGCAGAAAACAGGACTTTCATGCTCTGCACAATGGAAAAATCCTTGGTCCAAAAACGGCAACTGAAATGAATGTAGCTTCTTCAAGCGTGAGTAACACTGAAAGAGAGAAGGCTGGATGGGAGGAACGAGAAATGTACAGTAAATAAAAGGCTTCCAAATACGTAGAAAAAAAGACCTGCTTCCATCCATCTCTTCAATTAACCTTTTCCTTCTTAAAAAAACCCCCCTCAAAACCCTAACCACCTTTATAAACAACAACAACAAACTCCTTGTTGACCGCATAGTGTGTTTGTATACATCAAGAGAGCACATTTCTGCATCAGAGTTGGACTGGGTTCATTCAGCATCTACGGACGTTCAGCTAAATCTATTCGCTGCAGACAAAACAACGTGAGTCTGCCTTCTGTCTCCAGCCAGACGGCAGACACCCAACACACGCGCTCAGTCTTTAGAATCCACACATGCTAAAAAGCAGCCTGCTTCAGCACTTCTCATCTTTATTTATCTCCTCCTCCCCACCGCTGTCTCGCTGTCTGTGTTTCTGGCTGACGGTGTGAATGTGTTGGATGAAGCGGTTGGATGAGGAAAGACGTGGAAAAGGAGACGAAAATGGCCTTTGATTTCTGACTTCTCAGAGAGTAGGGCAAGATGATGGATGGTTTTGTCCTCAGAATATGACAGCATGTGCAGCAAAACAAGTGTCTGGGGCCTTATCTGAAATAAACACAGCCAGTAAGACAAGACAGACCCACAAATACCAGCCTGTCTCCCCTGAACCAGAGGTCACGTCACACGAATCGTCTCCCACTGACGGGCTCAAAAAGACAGAGAAACCAACACACATACACACACGACACGCTTCCTTTACATACATACATAAACATTTCCAGAAGGCGAATTGTAGTACAGTAATAATACCATACAATCACTTCATAGGAGGTATTCCTGTTTGCTGTCTCTGTGTTTTGTAAGATTATCTGCACGTACGTGTAAATAGCAAGACTCTTTTGTTCGTGTTTCATGTAGAATTCAAAGGTTTTACGTTCATTTGGCAACAAGTTCAAAATCAGAAGCAACGTCCACAACCGAGCATCATGATGTCATTGGACTGACATCATGCGGATATAATAGAATCAAATATGATTAAATAGAACACTTGTCCTTGAGTCACAAAGGTGGTCGCATAAACATTCCAGAAGCAGAATAAACTTTTATACGCTGTTTTTATACGCTGTTTTACTGGGCAAAGGGAGGGTGGGCTACTAGCCTTAAAGGAGATATAACACTGCCCTGTGGAAAGGTCTCAGAAGTTTTGCAATGTCATGAATATGATATAATAAAACAGATACAATTTCCTTCCTGGTTCGGTTTGGAAACCAACTTTATGGAAATGCATATGCTAATAAAAGTTTTAAATCACCAATCCAGGCGCAACTGGCTGAAAGGGAGGTGAGCTTTAATATGCTCGGTATCCGGCAACCCTGCTCATAATATTCATCTTGACTGACACAGTGGCGCCAAAATGGCCGCCCACCATGGACCAGTTGCACCCTGGATCCCCTTGGGCTATTATGGTGTCTGCAACTAACCGCATTGCGAAGGAGGTTGCAGGTTGCGGATGGCTCCAGATGCATCTGCCCCTCTCCCTGTCCTTCCAAATTCAGTTATTAGGCAATAATGCTGGTTCTAATGCAAGGTCTGCCAGGGGAAATTGCTGGGTTTATCTGTCCTTGCAGACAGCCAGAAGAGATATGAACACTATTATCATCAGGCCAAAGTATCTAGCTCCAGCTAAATTGATATATGATGAGAAGCAACAAGTTAGAAATCATTTGACATCGATATATACACACACACCACAGGACTAATGTGCTATCTCTGTTCCTGTCCTGTACTACCTTCTGAATTGGATCCAGAGTTACAGGACGTTGACACTTTATTGGAGGAAACAGCAAGTGTGACATCTGGAACAGAGCTAACCATCTCTTTCCCCTCTCTCCCATTATTACGTTTTCACCCCACCACGCTTGTTCTCTCTCCTCCTCGCCTCCCCCCTTCTCTCCCCTCTCTGTCTTACTCTTCCTGCTCTCTCTCTCTCCCCTTCCTCCCTCTCTTCCACCCTTCCCTCTCTGTCCTTCTCTCTCTTCCCCCTTCCCTCTCTCCCCTCTCTGTCTTTCTCTCTCCCCTTCCTCCCTCTCTTCCACCCTTCCCTCTCTGTCTTTCTCTCTCTCTCCCCTTCCTCCTTCTCTTCACCCCTTTCCTCTCTGTCTTTCTCTCTCTCCCCTTTCTCCCTCTCTCCCCCCTTCCCTCTCTCCCCTCTCTGTCTTTCTCTCTCCCCCTTCTCCCCCCCTTCCCTCTCTCTCCCCCTCCCCTCCCTCAGGTATATCCATGCCCATCCCCGTGCTGGGTCTAAGGGACCATACCAAAGTCTTCAGCGATGGCAGCTGCGTGATGACGGATGGAAGCTTTGTCCTGGCGGGCTCCTTCGTGGCGTTCTTCATCCCCCTCACCATCATGGTGGTCACCTACTTCCTGACCATCAGCGCCCTGCAGAACGAAGCCACGCTCTGCCTGGACCAGCTGGTTCCTCGACCCAAGTGGAGCACCACGCTGACCCTCGGCTTCCTTCCCCAGTCTTCTCTCTCCTCCGAGAAACTGTTCAGACGCTCCATTAGCCGGGAGGCGGGAGGGGTTGCTAGGGGGGCTGCAGGGGGGATGGCAGGGGGGGGCGTGGGGCCCGGCGGGGCTCCGTACGGCCGGCGAACCATGCAGTCCATCAGTAATGAGCAGAAAGCTTCCAAGGTCCTGGGGGTTGTGTTCCTTCTTTTTGTGGTCATGTGGTGCCCCTTCTTCATCACCAACGTGCTGGCGGTGGTTTGCGACCCGCTGAAGTGCGACCCTGTGGTCATGAGTGGGCTCCTCAACGTGTTCGTGTGGGTGGGGTACCTGTCGTCTGCCGTGAACCCTTTGGTGTACACGCTGTTCAACAAGACGTACCGCGCCGCGTTCTCGCGATACGTTCGTTGCAAGTATCAGCCTGAGAAGAAGCCTTTGCAGCTCATCCTGGTCAACACTATCCCCCCACTGGCCTATAACTCCACCCAGGTACCACTGGGGGACATGCGCTCCTTGAGAAATGGAGCGCACCCCAGTGGTGGGCAAGAGGACTTCTCTTTGCCATGTCTGGGAAAGGCCAAGTTGAATCCGCTCAAAAATCAGGGAGACAAAGAAGAAAATATCAGTTGTGTGTAAGCTCAGAAAAACTCTAAATCACTCCAGAGGCCATTGTAGAGTTCATGTATTTTCTTACTGATATTTTTGGGCGGGATTCAGGAACAGGAAATGGTGGACACATCCTCTTAGAAAGTGCGGAGGAAGCAGTGAAACCATGGCAACTATTTTTTTATATTTAAATGTTATTGACTGAAATGAGAGGTGATCGTTTTCCGTTACAGCGACGGCGTTTAAGAAGATTGGATATCAAAAGAAAAACAGCCCACACAACTTATCCGAATTTATATTTGTCCGTACATGTTTTGTGCACAAAAGTAAGTAATTGAGTGCTCATGTGTTGTTTTTAACAGAGACGTCGCAGATTTGTTGTCACACTCATCTTGACACCGGGAGCAACACCGATAACTTGATGTTTGTTAGCGGGGGATAGAAGGGACATTTTTAGAAGGGTGTTCAAAGTGACGAGATGCCGTTAACTTTTATCTATCACGGGGAACTTTGTTATCACCGTCGTCCTGCGAGGTTTTATCCATCACGATCCTCTTCTTAAAGCTGTCTCCTGTACCGTGTGGCAGTGATATTGCGGTGAACTTGTTGCTACGATGTTTATGATCGTTGATGTTGCCCTGAAAGACGTGATGGCAAACCTGACAGAGTTTGGATGTTTTTAATAGTGTCTCTTTGGGCATTGATGTAGTCACGTTTTCTAAATGTGGATTCTGAAATTCAATGACTTGTTTTTGCTTTTGATCAAGTAAAAATACAGACGAAGCCTTAACTGTGAGTGCTAGTCTCGTTTAAGTGTGTGACATTTAATTCGGGGAAACTCACATTTGAACAGTCGAACCTGCGTGAAAAGCAATCGGCAACAGATGAACTATCACAGGCTTTTAGAGAAAGTAGACAAAAAAATGTCATCGCTCCCTTAATCAAATTGAATACTAAGGAGTTTCACCAATGCGAGCTGTTCAACAGCTACATTCATGTAACCCAGCTAATTCACATTCACCAGCTACTTCACATCGACGATAATATGAATGAAGCCGCTATAGAATTAGGCTTTCAATGCAAGTTTTTAATTGGACTACTTTCTCCCAAAGATAATGGTAATGGGTGCTTTTCATTGTCTGCATATTTTAAAGACTCGAGTCGCAATCAGCCAGGATTGCGGAGCTGCGCTGAAACTGTACTCTATCACAGTGTGACGTTTTCCTAGACCCAGAAAGTCAGACTGTGTTGGCTACTATACATTACTCACGTCATTATAGTGACAAAAGAAGTCCATATACAGTACCAGTACATATTACCGTCCCTGCTCTCTGTGTGGTACTGTACACACACAACATCGACACGTTTGAGGATTTCAAAGAATCGTATACAATGTGCCCATGGGTGTTGTTTTGAAGTGGCTTACATTTCAATAGGATCTTCAAACTCAATTGTGGTAAGACATACACAGTATCCATGTAGCTAACACAGAGCCTGGAGCAGAAACTAGCTGTGTGTTGGAGTGGATGCATGTTGCATTTCAATCACCGTACGAACTCAATATGTTGACGTCATTTATCTGCCACCTACAGAATGTCACTTAATAAGTCTGGTTACACTTGCTCAGATAAAAGGCTTTAGGCATAAACATGTCATACGATTAACTTAAACCTCACAAAGCGTTTGTGAAGATACGAGTGTGTAATGTGTGTACTTGTGACACACACACACACACACACACACACACAATTACTCTTTCAAATACCTTTTATCTTCCACTTCACACTTATTTATACAAGGTACTGCTCCTACCCCTTATAAATTATTTATCCGGGCCATGAACCAAATCGTCATGACTTCCACGTCAGATATAGACCACTGAAAAGGCGCAATTGTTATGGAGCCACAAATTTCTGATGGAGATGTAATGTTGTAATGTTGTTAGTTGCTCATTCGCCGTCCTCTTGGCATGCATGATTCGTTACAATTTGCAATCAGGGAACCAGACTTGAGTATGCAACTTTCGTTTATTTCTGACCTGAATATAATATCAATAGCTTTTTCAGGCCAGCAGCTACGAGTGCTGTTACGTAACCGCGCGGGATCAGTCCGCTACAGAAAATGTCCACGGTGAGGCAAACCAAAACCACCCATTTCACTGTCAAATCCTGTCACGCGTTTCCATAACGAGCACTGCTTCACATAAACCTGCGTTCTGCCTTTACTTATTCACCAAATGGAAGGGCATGCATTTCAAAACCAACGTGCAAATTTGATCAAAGGCGTCTTCTATTTATCCTACAGACATGAATACAAAAGTTCATCCCACCGCAAGTTTTGAGAGTCCAGATTCCCTCATGGTATTTTCACTAGACGTGGTCAGTCAAGGTTACTTTGTTATGGCGAGGGAGAGCACACTTCTGGGAGATTCATTTAGGTCGGAGAGAGTAATTAAAGAAGCCCTCTGGAGCCTCTACTGAAGCTCGAGGGGAGAAGGGATGAATCAGAAATCAGAGGCAAGAACACGAGGTAGGCCATGATCCACCCCCTCCCAATCCTCTTGGTTTGACTTGGTTATAAAAACCCTGTCTGTCAATCTCTCTCTCTCAGGAATGAAATAAAGAGAGCGAGGGAGAGAGAGAGAAAGAAAGAGAAAGAAAGAGAGAGATGGGCATGGGAGAACATGTCAGAGGTAAAGAAAGAAAAATGAGAGAGCTAGAGAGATAAAATAAAAAAGAATGAAAGGAGTTAGTGAAGGGTTAGACGTAAGACACGAGGGACCCATGAGAGCAAGGTGAGACAAAATAGGGCAACGCGTGCTGCAGACAGACGATCTGGAAGTGAAGGGAGGCAAAATGATGACCTCGTTAAAGGGGAGTGAGAGACAGGCAGTCCTGTGGTTGGCACGGTTACTAAGGTGGTGACATATGCTAGTCTCTCGATGGTCCTGCAATGGTCACATTGCAAACCTCTCTGTCGCTCTCTCTGTCTCTCTGTCTCGCTCTCTCTGTCGCTCTCTCTGTCTCTCTGTCTCTCGCTCTGTCGCTCTCTCTGTCTCTCACTCTCTGTTTCTCACTCTCTGTCTCGCTCGCTGTCACGCTCTCTCTGTCTCTCTGTCTTTGTGTCTCGCTCTCTCTGTCACGCTCTCTCTGTCTATCTGACTCGCTCTCTCTGTCTCTCTCTCTGTCTCGCTCTCTTTGTCTCTCTCTCTCTGTCTCTATCGCTGTCTCTCTCTCTCTGTCTCTATCTCTCTCTCTCTCTCTTTCTCTGTCTGTCTGTCTGTCTGTCTGTCTGTCTCTCTCTCTCTCTCTCTCTCTCTCTCTGTCCCTCTAGGCGATGTGACAGACCAGCACATTATTATTTTGGCCATTTCTCTTTTTGCTTCTTTCCCCCCTCCATCTTTCCCTTTTTACTGTCTCACTGGCGCTACTGAATATCTTTTTCCTCTCTTCAGTACTGCCTTTATAAAACACACATTTGTTTCAGACTGTGACTGCAGGACAATTCTTCTACGTGATTCAAACTGTTTGGAGTAACTTATCTTTATCTTAGTGGGTGTTAAAATCTGAATATCAGCCTAACAATGAATTTGGATATGACATCAAAAGCCATGCTTTGCTGTTCGGGTTGATATGAGTACAGCACTGTTAGAAGTCAAAGCAGATCACCTCCCATTCATACATTTATTTCGTACTTCAACGACTTCATATATTTCATCCTTTCAAGGAATATATGAAATTACATGTACTACCATTTGCTTCCAAAATCCAGTTGGTGATGCTGTTAACGTGGGCCCGTCCAGGATCAGTAGGAATCATCATCCACTCCTTATTCTTTTTCCACAACCACATTCCGTTCAGTGGAGCCTGAAGTTCTATAAACACCATCTCCAACACCCTCCCTCCTTGCTATTAGACCACGACCATAGCTCTTTCACTGGTATTAAATAATCCCACAGTGGAGGCAGGGAAAGTTATCCAGATCTTACCCACCAAGGCAGCGACGTCATGGGGCATGCCACCGAGAGGGCTGTGTTCCTTGGCTGTGAGAGAGAAACGTGTGTTTGTTGACTGAAAAGAATGATGATCGGAAAGGTTTTCTGGTAACGCTGGCCAAAAAAAACATGGCTGACAGGATGTGAGGTCATCTCCAGCATTGGTTGCACAGGTTTAAGACGAACACTTAAATGTGTGTGGATGAGTTGGAGGGTAAAGTGAGACACACAAACATACTGTATACACACACACACGCACACACACACACACTCAAGTTAGCTTTTCCTATCTGGGGCTGGATCGTTCACTTTATTATTGTGTAGTCTCTAACCACCAAGCCTTTACCTTAATGTCATTCTAACCGTTACTCAAAAAAACGCTTGGAAAAAAGAGTTTGAGTTTTGTACCCCCAGAAAAGGACTTCACAGGGTCAAGCGTTTTTCCATTTCACTAAATACTCGTAAAGAGATTTGGTCCACAAAAGTGCAGTTCAACCACAAACATGTACCCGCACGCACACCAAGTGGTCATTTTACTCAGTTTGTGTGGCAGGGACCAAGCGAACCGTGAGCGTTTAATGAGACTGTATTTCCTCTCTGATAGCCTGACTACTCAGGACAGTAAGAGAAGCAACATTTTGTCCTCAAAAGGCCAGTTCAAAACAAAACAAAACAATCATTCTTGACTGTAACTCTCCCTCTAAGTCTCTGCCAGAGGCTGTTTCAATAAGTAAAGCACACGTTTAATTTCCATGTGCCCATGCTGAATTACTCTTTATAATACAATTTACATCCAGTAATCCTGCATAAACACAATATGTATATCTAATACATAGACAGCTACTTGATATATGGTATAAATTATTTACTCTAGCTAGCTCTGGAAATTATGTATGCAGCAAGGTGCTGGTAAGACTGTGTGTGTTTGTAATGTGTGTTCGTCTACAGTGTGTGTTCGTCTACAGTGTGTGTTCTTCTACAGTGTGTGTTCGTCTACAGTGTGTGTTTGTAATGTGTGTGTTCTTCTACTGTGTGTGTTTGTAATGTGTGTGTTCTTCTACTGTGTGTGTTTGTAATGTGTGTGTTCTTCCACTGTGTGTGTTATTCTACTGTGTGTGAATGTAGTGTGTGTTCGTCTACAGTGTGTGTTTGTAATGTGTGTTCGTCTACAGTGTGTGTTCGTCTACAGTGTGTGTTTGTAATGTGTGTTCGTCTACAGTGTGTGTTCGTCTACAGTGTGTGTTCGTCTACTGTGTGTGTTTGTCTACAGTGTGTGTTTGTCTACTGTGTGTGTTTGTCTACTGTGTGTGTTCTTCCACTGTGTGTGTTATTCTACTGTGTGTGTATGTAGTGTGTGTTTGTCCACTGTGTGTTTGTAGTGTGTGTTCGTCTACAGTGTGTGTTTGTAGTGTGTGTTCGTCTACAGTGTGTGTTATAGGAGACCTGCAGTGCTGGCTTTGCACCCCACTCTAAAGTAACTTCAGCCATGAAAAACATTCCAAATCCATTATTAGGTGTTCGTAGAAGTCATACAATCGTTATGTTACACTGCATGGCAGGTTTTCAGATAGCTGCTTTTTAGAACTACCTTGGAATTATGTGGACCAGAGCTTCTCAAATTGCTAGCAAGTTGCTTGAAGCTAATATCCATGACATAGCTTGGAGATATTATTTTCTTCTTTTTAAAGTTCATCTGAATCTCTGAGTGGATCACCCAAACAAGGTAGAAGTACTTTTGTGGAGTCAGTTATAGCTCAACATTTGAAACCACTCCCAAAGTGAAATCCTTTCTAAACATCTACCGAGGATTAAGTCTGCTTCTCTTTACAGCAGGGGTCTTCAATCCTGGTCCTTGAGGGCCGCTGTCCTGAAGGTTTTCGATGTTTCCCTGCTCCAGCACACCAGATTCTAATGAATGAGCCATTACCAAGCTCTGTGGAAGCTTCATAATGACCCTTTAATAGAGTCAGGTGTGCTGGAGCAGGGAAACATCTAAAACCTTCAGGACAGCGGCCCTCGAGGACCAGGATTGGAGATCCCTGCTCTACGGCATTCGGCTTGTCTAGTAGTTAGGAGGGGGAAAAGGAGAAAACTGAGAAAGGTTTCTCTTCTCGTTTCTCTCTCTATGATAAGACTTCACTCAGGAAGACCTGCCAGTCAATGCCTCTCCAACTCCTACACTCCAAAGACAGCCTACTGTGTTATATTCCTTATTCACATGGCAATTAAAAAAAATATCTGCTTCTGCGTCAGATTGAAGAGGATTAGATGCTGCTGGTTTATTTAATACCGTCTGCTAAATGATCAAATGTGTTCATTCAGAATCGACACTGACGAGGTTTTATGCATAGAAAACGGCAAACTAGCCTAATTACTTGTCATCGCTTCGAATCGAAGATGGTTTCTACCAAATATTGATCTATTCTGAGGAACTCCTTACAATCCGCAGCAATGACGAGGTATTTTAAATAGGTATGCGCCCGAGGTTTATTTAGAGAAGGAAGCCATTTCCATTTTGATTAGATTCTAACAACTTCAATCACAGAGTCCTACAGAGAGAGAGAATGTTCCTCTGATGAACACATATAGCCTTGTCGAGGTTCCTCTAGGTTTCAATTTGTTTGCGTGAGAGATGAGACGTGACGATGTGAGGTTTGACTGCATCTAAGGTAGACCTACTCCTGTGGCATTTAATTCTGGTTAACTTAGCACTTCATCAAACGACGTTTGGGAATGAACTGGATATTTGTTATTTCGGTGATTCTATGAAAACCTATTTTCGAAAATGTTTCGAAAAGTTTTAGGTTCTGATAGATTTTTATGATGCGCCCAGTAATGACAGAAGAGATCAAAGGATGACTATATAAGATATTGTTTCATATGGACTATCGAAATATTCCATGTTGAGGTCACCTAAATAATCGTTTTCGACATCCTAGCGGTGCACAAGTATGTGGAGACCGTTTCAGCAACAGTACATGACACACAGTAATGTACAGAGAAGCGCTCCTTACCTGGCGTTGCGTTCAGACGGACGTTAAACCCGACATGTCTGGAACCGCTCGCTGTTTCTGGAATAACAGCGCAACCTTGTGTTCATTTACGGTCACAACTTGTAGACGGAGATGTTGGTGTCCCTCCCGTTTCAACACGGTGCTGCCCCCATAGTTGGACTCCAGACCCAAGCAAGCGGGGAAGTTAGCTTGAAATAAAGTACATTAGGTACTAATCTGATTTAATACAAGGTAGGTTACGTGCATTGAATACGCCGTAATTGCTATTCGTTCCACTCATCAACTGAAATGTGACATTTCCGAGCTTTTTAAGAGCAAAACACTGGAAATTATTTTGCAGGATTAGCTAGTGCACAGTAGCAAGCTATTTATGCCCTTCTGACAAGACTAGAATATACATGTGACACTTTCTGCCTGTGAAATGGCAACAATTCAGTCTCTTTCTATGCATTTGCACGATGCTAGCATTTATTTTCATGTTAGCAAAGCGACATACTTAGCGTAGGTTAGCATGTTAGCTTCCTCTAAAACAACTAGCTAAAGCGTGCAACTTTCCGAGTCGAACACACCGTACTGCATGATTCTGTCCTACCAATGAAGTCAGCAAACCCTTCCGTGAAATCTATGCCTTGTGAACCAACAGATTCACTAGATTGATACTTGGAATTTAAATAGGCTGGCATATCCTGTAATTAGGCTGTTGTGTCAATACCGATGATTCTCAATTATGATATCTCGGTGAAATTGTAAATATAGGGAAGGAAATGTACCAATTATGTAACTAATGCTTTTCCACGTTGTCTTATAATAACGGAGTCATGGCCCTTACTCAAGTATCATCCAATAAATGTTCTGGCGGCTACCAGAAGGTGTTTGAGCACGACAGGTGAGGATTAGAATTGAAAACACCATAATCTGCTCTGATATGCATAGAAATATCGCTAGAAACAAAAGCTAAAGATATTCTCATGTTCCACGCAGCACTGAGCTGAAATGTAAAATGAAGTTTGCCGTCTACCTGCCGCCAAAGGCAGAGAGCGGCAAGTGTCCAGTTATGTATTGGCTCTCCGGTGAGTTCAAATGTCCAGAATAATTACACACTAGATTCAGTACAGATCATCAAACTCACGATAGAAGTAATCGTATTGCATGAACATTTTAAACACTCCATTAAAATGAAGCTGTGGTATGAGTTTTGTACTTTTTCTCTGATATGTTCTGTGCCCCTGTCTGTGTTTCCAGGGTTGACCTGTACTGAACAGAACTTCATAACTAAGGCTGGCAGCCAGCACGCAGCATCAGAACATGGCATGATCCTCGTCGCCCCCGACACCAGCCCTCGTAAGACACACACACACACACACACACACACACACACACACACACACACACACACACACACACACAGTGGTGACTTCTACTGCCTGTCAGGAGCAGTAGATCACACAGTTCTACAGAACTCACTCACTCCCTTGAGCGCATCAAACACGCCCCCACAACACTCGTCTCATTATAACTTGACTCCGAATGCGCACCTGTTCCAACAACCTCTCTCTCAAAGTCGTTCACTTCCCCTGCCTGTGCGTGTGTCCCCCTAGGCGGCTGTAACATCGAAGGTGAAGACGAGAGCTGGGACTTTGGGTCCGGAGCTGGCTTCTATGTCAACGCCACCCAGGAACCGTGGAAGACCAACTACCGCATGTACTCCTACATCACTGACGAAGTGAGCCAACTCTGGAGAAATACTCCACTTGATTGCTGTTCTCTTAAAACTAGTTTTTTTATTTTTAACCTCCCTTCCATTTCCATGATCCTGATGCCTTCAGGCACCTGGAACATGATTCTCCTCTCTCTGCCTCTTACCGTTTTCCTTTCTCCTTGACCCCATGGCGCCCCGCCACTGCTAGCTCCCCAAGCTAATCAACGCTAACTTCCCCGCCGACCCAGAGAGGATGTCTGTATCCGGCCACTCCATGGGGGGCCACGGGGCTCTGATCTGTGCCCTGAAGAACCCTGGGAAATACAAGGTCCGTCTGCTCAACTGTCAGTCGCTATGAGGGGACAAACAAGTTGTTGCGTTTCATTAACATCCATCTGTGACTTTGCCCTCTTTTGCCTTGTAGGCTGTGTCTGCGTTCGCCCCCATCTGCAACCCCATCCAGTGTGCCTGGGGGCAGAAGGCTTTCTCAGGCTACCTCGGAGCTGACAAAGCCAGCTGGGAGGTGGGTGTGGGGAGGCTGGCTTGCCAGGGTCACATCTCAGTCATTTTGATTTGGTTCTGGTCAGAAATTCTTCTGTATGGGTGAAACTGCTCAAGCGGTTGCCTAGTAACTACCTAGATGAATACCAGTCTGGAGAATAACATGCGAAGCCTCTCTGTCATCTCAGCCTCAGCTTCTTTATGATTGAGTCTTCTCTCAGTCACTCCTCTACTCTCCCCCTCCTCCGCGGGCGAAACAGAAGATTCCATCTCTTCGCGTCTACTCCACATATCAAACTCAAAGCTATTGCTGGTCTCGGAATCGTAGATCATAAAGCACACAGAAAGAAGCACATCAGGGTGGTGCATTTTTCGAAGCGAACCCGGGGCTTCTCTCTCTCTCTGCTCAGGGTCACATCTCAGTCTTTTGATTTGGTTCTGGTCAAGGCAAATTGGGTGATGCTCAAGCGGTTTTGCCTAGTAACTACCTAGATGAATACAGTCTGGAGAATAACATTCGAAGCCTCTCTGTCATCTCAGCCTCAGCTTCTTTATGATTGAGTCTTCTCTCAGTCACCTCCTCTACTCCCTCCCCCTCCTCACCTCCCCTACTCCCCCACCCTCCTCACTTCACCCCACCCTCCTCACCTACTCTACCACTACCCCCACCTCTCACTTCCACCTCTCCCATCCCCCTCACCTCTCCTATCACCCTCAACTCCACCCCTTCACCTCCGCCCACCCCTTCCTCTCCATCCCCCTCACTCTCCCCCTCCCTTCCTTGCTCACACCTCTCTTCACCTCCACCCCCTCACCTCTGACCACCCCTCTCATCCTCCTCACCTCCACCTTCTCCCTCACCTCCCCACCTCCCTCACTTCCACCTCTCCCATCCCCCTCTCCTCACCCCCACTTTAACCCCCTCCACCTCCCTCACCTCCACCTCCCTCACCTCCACCCCCTCACCCTCTCCTCCAGGAGTATGATGCCACCATGCTAGCAGCCTCCTACTCGGGGCCCCAGCTGGACATCCTGATCGACCAGGGCCGCGACGACCAGTTCCTGTCGGCCAGCCAGCTCTTACCCGACAACCTCATCGCAGCCTGCTCAGAGAAGAAGATCCCCGTCGTATTCAGACTGCAGCCGGTAGGTGGCGCCACCCTGTGGTCAAACACTGCAACTGACCATATTAGACAAGCGTACAGATATATTACAGCAACGTTAAAGTACCTTTTATAGATGTTTTTGACTATGTTTCACCCAAGCGTGTTTGTTCTGTGTGTCTAGGTTGAGCTGGTGATAGTTGGAGCTTATAAACATCATGCTAGTATGAATATATTCCATCACCAGACTGCATTCCTAGTTATGACGGTGTGAATGTCACATTCTTTCTTCAGGGTTATGATCACAGCTATTTCTTCATCTACTCCTTCATCAACGACCACATCAAGCACCACGCCAAGTACCTGAACGCCTGAGATCTTCACAGGCTTGTCGTGAGCCTTGTACTGTACGTCCACCTGATGTAGGTACAATCATGTTCCCTTTAAGAGGGTTTGACGAAATAAAAGACTTGGATTTGGAATGTTTTGTGACCAAGGTCGTGTTATTTACCGCTCAGGAATTCAAATCCAAATTGGCTGTGACCTTCATTAAACAATATGAATTTTATTCTATTCATTTTCATCAAGACCTTGCGACTCCACTCATTACGAACCATTAAAGCTTTTAATTAAAAAGCAGGAACTAAGTGCCCAATTGACCAAAAGATGACAGTGTGCTTTTAACAGATATGAGTCTTTACTGAAGTGGAGTATGTACATTATTCACAGCAGTTAAGGCGACATTTAAAGGAGTGTTTCATGCATGTACATTTGTGTTGCTGTACAAATTATGACAGAGGTACAAAAAGGTATTTGATCATTCGATACATCAACTTCTTCAACAGAACATATGTCACTTAAAAATAAAGTTTCTAATCATAAAAGTACAAAAAAGTTAATACAAGATTTTAAGACTATATACAGTGTAAAGTAGAAAAATGCTATTTAATTATCTGCAGTCAACAGTTTGATTTCAAATGATGCTATTCACATCTGACCAAATATAAAACTCTGATTTGTCAGTTGCCAAAACAAGTGAGTATAAATACTTCTAGTTCTTTAAAGTGCAGATAATTTCAGGCTGAAAGCCTGTCCTCCCAAGAGAATAACTGTCTTCTCAGGCTGATTGAATAATCCACTACTCTATAAACATGCCTGTGCTTTTACCATATCAACAAGCCCAGAGCAGGATTGCAACAAAACTTGAACTGTCCATTGATCTACAGTACTAAACTGTCTCTCATCTAAATGAGAAATATCCATATCAAATGTCCCTTCAATCTCCATTCCTTCTTTCTTCCAGGACAAGAAATAGTTAAGTTCTTTTTGGGTTCCATGTTTTGTTAAATGGACGTACAGTTATCAGAATTACAATGATCATTATTCTGATTAGTAGTGTTTTGAATTATGTTTCCAACTAAATGTATGAAAGTGCACAGTCCTTTCAACTGTTACTAAACAATGTACATTCATACAAACTATAAGATTGTTTTGGGGGACTTGTAGTAGTGTCAACTGCCTTAGGATTCAATAATCATTAAACGTGCAGGTAATTAATGTGGTTACTGTGGAAATACTGTACTGATAAATAATAGTAAAAAAAATAGACAAATACTTTCTAAATACGTAACTTGCACAAACCAACGTCACGTTACGACTGCACTTCACTTTTCATAGAAATATATTTTACCAGATAGTATCTAAAAGTATTTATACCATTGTTGCATACAAATAATATGTACAAAACCTACATAAAAAACAACGATCTTATCTTGCAAGGGGGAGGGGGGGGGGAGTTGTTTTGGCAACTGGCAAATCTATCCAGTGACAGATCTCGTAAAAATGTACTGTTGAACTTTAAGCTTTAACTTTGGATGCCAAGCTATGTTAATAAATGCATATCTGTACACAAACACCATGCTCTAGAAGCGTTCTGTCGTTTCCAGCGAACACACAGAAGGGTCTGGAGCCGAGCGAACGAGGTCACTTCCTCTCGCTCCCCCCGTAGTCTCTTCCATTACTTATTTGCAATGAGCCCTCGCCAGTCCACGATGTCGCGTGACTTATTTAGTCTTATTTTGTTACTTAACTTGGAGAGGATTAGTCTGAATCTAAAGGAGATCATATCGGGGACTCGTAAAGTAGCTCTAGGGTTAAATTCCCCTGGTGATGTTTACATTAGCTAGTCGCTGTGGGACTCCCCATCGCAAGGTCAGCTGTCACCACAAACCTTCTGGAAAGGTCAAACGTAGGTATGTCAAAAGGTTAATCGTATCCCATTTTTGTTCAGCTGGTCCTCTCATAGGTCAGGCACACGCACGCACGCACACACACACACACACACACACACACACACACACACACACACACACACACACACACACACACTGCAGATAACGATACCACTGAAACGAAAGCATGAGGTGAGTGGTGACTTCTACTGACTGTCAGGAGCAGTAGATCACACAGTTCTACAGAACTCTATAACCTCACAGTAAGCCAAACAAAAAGGGGATTGTGGAGAAAAGCGTGGGGATGTGATGCAATCTGGTCGCTGTTTGTGTATCATGAATATATTCAAGTTGCAACTCAGGAATCAATAAACTGATATAAGTTTTTGTGAATATGGTGGATGATTTTAGTGAAACCTTACTTATAAGACTGAAAAGACACCACACGCATGAGCGAGATATCGACCCTGCAGTATGTTAGTAAACATCTCACTGAGTTCAATGCAGACTATCTATCTACCAACCCAGTTTAAAGAATCCCACCGTCTCGGTGCAAAAGCTAAGGATCTATCCAACTGATTATGAAGTTTACCCGATACCATCATGCAGGCTTATTATTTGTCTCTAGTATGATGTTCAACCGGATGATCCCTTCTGTATAATGAGAAAAATGCTGAGAAAAACACAATGCTGTCCATCACCAAACCGTACTACAGTAGGTACAATAGCAACCATGTTTATTCATTCGTAAGAACTTAACAAACTGATACGTCGGCGTGCTTTCTGTTGTGCTGCGGGTTGGGGATTGCATGCAAGCTCGACTTACCGGCTTTCCTGTTCAGTTGAAGAGGTTCTGTTATGGTGCTTGATTTTTCAGCCAAGTATACTCACGAATACACACCCAGAGCTGTTGCGACAGTCCCGATGTCTCTATTTCACCAGCCTCTCTCCTCCAGCGACTGTATGAGGAAGACACAACTTATCCTGGGAAAAGGTCAAACACAGAGGGAAGCAAAGACGGAGCGAAGAGGTAGATACGGATGCGTCAACAGTAAGGAAGAGAGCGGCCGGTAAGAAGACGTTAAATCGGCGGGAGGTAGAGAGACTGGTGAGGGAGAGAGATGAGGTGAGGGAGGAGTTAGATGGGGAGGGAGAGAGAGAGATGGGGAGGAGAGAGTAGATGGAGTGAGGGAAGTGAGTAGAGAGATGGTCGGAGGATGCCGAAGAGAAGAGATGGGAACCGTGAGCGGAAGGAGAGAGAGACGGGAGGGAAGAGATAGATGGGGAGGGCGAGGAGATAGGGAGGAGCGGAGCGTAGAGAGTGGGAGGCGAAGGGAGCCAAAAGCGTGAGAGGGAGCAAGACGGTAGATGCAAGAGAAGCAGAGTGGGAAGAGAAGGTGGCGGGGGAGCAGAGAGAGTCAGTGGGGTAAGAAGGAGAATAGAGAAGAGAGAGAGATTAAGGGAGGCACTCAGCAAGAGACATTCGGTTAGTGGGTGATGTTATATTTTCCATGTCTAGTGGGAGAAGGAAAGAGGGAGAGAACCGAGGACCAGAAAATAGAGGATTCAACAAGAAAATAGGAAGGCATAGAATCAAATGATCGGGTAAATGCTGAAACTCAACAGTCTGTTAAATACCCCTTCACCTAAGATCGATTGTGAGAGTAAATGATGGTTCAATTACAGAGACATTGACACACAAGACACACGTACATGTAATTACACTGGAGCGACAAGCTTTGTCTGGTCTGTCTTCCAGGAATATGACCCAAGAAAATTGAAACACAAAACATACCGCCAGAGTAACATGTTCTCGTACAAAAAAAGTCAATCTTCACAGTTCAAGACTCAATCACAGTTTCGCACGCGTTCTACTATTGGATGGGTTCATTCAATAGCCACTACCATTACTTTATGGATTTGAAACAGATTAGTTCCTGGTTAGGAATCTATCATAACCCACGAAAATCGAAACGTCATACTGAACAGCTATGGTCCCGACCGAAGCACTTGTTGCTAACGGTGACGTGACGAAGCAGGAGTGAAAAGAGAAGGAAGACGACCCAAAACTGTACATTTTATTAACTCCGTCATAAACCACTGACAGACACACATCTACCATCACAACCAGCACTGGAGGAGTTAAAACAATGAATCAAACTGAATGACGGAACACTGGTTAAAACTGGCAACAGGACAAAAGCTAATTTATGGCTTCCTGGTTGGTTAATTTTATAATCTCATGGACCAATCGGAGGAAGGATGCCTTGCAGCAAGGTTGTGTTGGGAAGGTTTTTTTTCAAAATGTTAGAAATTACTTTTGAATTTGGTTAATGAACAACAAATATGTCATATTTACGAAGTTTCAGTTCCGCTTTCCACAACATATCAAAGCTCCCAAAACGATAAAATGCTAAGACTCTACTATATACATAAGTACAATTCATAGCTAGCCCTTCAATTTTAACTGTGCATGACCAGAGTCAAGTGTGTAACATTGCATATACAAATGATTGGTCTGGGAATTCGGTGCCGTTCGTCTGAGTGCTTGTGACAGTGGATCGTACAAAGAGGATGTCTGGAACATTGTCAGCTGATCGTTGTTCAGGCTTCTTGTGGGTAGTTCAAGGTAGCGTTTTCAAAAAAGGTTGACAAGCAGAAAGGCCTAAACACACAGTTGTGATGCACGTCCCTCTTTAGACAATGGAAAACAGTCCAAAAAGATCCTAAGTCACAGCTATTAATGTATGAGATGCAGTACAGGGCTGGTTGTGGATGGGAGCCTGAATATAATACTTATGGTTATGCTAATAGTTACTGAGTGCTCCGTTAGCGTACGATGACGAGGATGGAAATACCAAGCCATTAGAGTCTACTGTGCTTGTTCTGATGTCGAAAACGAATCATTACTGGTGACACATCTAACAGTGTCAATAAGTCGATTTTTCAATCCATATGAAACAAATATCTATATATCATCCTTTATCTCTCTGTCATACTGGGTGCCGCTGAATCAATAAACAAATTCTATCTTGAAACCACAATAAAACTCCCCTTCGAAACATTTTCGAAAATAGGTTTTCATAGAATCACCCAAATAACAAATATCCAGTTCATTCCCAAACGTCGTTTGATGAAGTGCTAAGTTAACCAGAATTAAATGCCACAGGAGTAGGTCTACCTTAGATGCAGTCAAACCTCACATCGTCACGTCTCATCTCTCACGCAAACAAATTGAAACCTAGAGGAACCTCGACAAGGCTATATGTGTTCATCAGAGGATACGAGGTCTCTTCTCTCTGTTATGACTCTGCGATTAAGTTGTTAGAATCTAATCAAAATGAAAAGGCTCTTCCTCTAAATAACCCACAGGCCCTGCCCCCAACTACACTAACCATACCTCGAATTGCTGCGATGTAAAGGACTTCCTCCCCAACACTACCACCCATCCAATATTAGAAACCATCTCGATTCGACGACATGACAACCGTAAAAAATAGCTAGTTTGCCCTTTCATGCATAACAACCTCTCCAGTGCATCTGACAGAACACATTTGGATCATTTAGCAACCGTAGAAATA
>BROE01000022.1:1314629-1333492 GCA_036571765.1 Plecoglossus altivelis | reverse complement strand
CTCCCAACCCTGCTCCCCTCTCTACTCCCCACCCTGCTCCCCAACCCTGCTCCCCTCCCTGCTCCCCATCCTGCTCCCCACTCTACTCCCCTCTCTACTCCCCAACCCTGCTCCCCACCCTGCTCCCAACCCTGCTCCCCACTCTGCTCCCCTCTCTGCTCCCCACCCTGCTCCCTACCCATCTCCCCTCTCTACTCCCCCACTCCGCTCCCCATCCTGAACAGGTGAGACCCCCTGCAGGTAAAAAATCCCTCCTCTTTGAGCTCCACGTTTAAGCAATCGTGTGCGAGTTTGTTGTGCGGACGTAAAAAAACAAATGAACAAAAAAGCAAGTTAGGTGACCCTCCAGTCTCACCTCTTCTGGGATGGAAACGTCATGGCAACAAAGAGAGGAAGGTCTGAATACGAAGAAGAGACTGAAGGAGGTGTTGTGTCATGCAGGGAGGAGGGGGGGAGGGGCAGGTCGTTGATTGACAGGTAGTGTCACGTGAGCTCGCTCCAGCTATAGGCTAAAAACAGCAGGAGCAGACAGAACATGTGCACCAGGCTGGAGCCAATCACGTCCCAGAGCTGCCAGGCGGGGGGCGGGGCCTGTGAAGGAGCGACCGCCTCGGGTGCAGAGGTTGGGCTTAGCCCCGCCCCCCCTGTGTCTTTAGCGTCCCTGTCCCTCTCAGGGGGGGTCTCCATGGCGACCAGGGCGCACACGGTAGTGCGGAGAGGCCGCAGGCGGCATTGGGTGATGTCATACGCAGAACAGAGAGAGGACTGACCCCAGGAGGAGCAAGGGAGGAAGAGGAGCGAGGGAGGGAGGAGGAGGGGCGAAGGAGGGAAGAGGAGCGAGGGAGGGAGGGAGAAGGAACGAGGGAGGAGGAGCGAGGGAGGGAGGAGCAAGGGAGGGAGGAGGAGGAGCAGGGGAGGGAGGAGGAAGGAAGGAGGAAGGAGGGAGGAGGAAGGAGGAGCGAGGGAAGGAGGAAGAGGATGAGCAAGGGAGGGATGGAGGAGGAGGAGCGAGGGAGGGAGGGAGTGAGTGAGGAAGAATGGAGGAAGGAGTGAGGAAGGGAAGGAGGAGGAGTGAGGGAGGGAGGATGGAAGGAGGAGCGAGGGAGGGAGGGAGGGAGGGAGTGAGAGAGGAAGGATGGAGGAAGAAGAGCAGCGAGGGAGGGAAAAGGGAAAGGAGACGAGGGGAAAGAAGGAGGAGGAGAAGGGTGGAGGAAGAATAGGGAAGAGGAGGAGGATCAGGGAGGTAAAGTAGACAAGAGAATAAATACATTTGGGGGAAAAAGCATGAAGAAAAATGTTGATGTGTTAGAGAAGTAGTGTATGGGGACATGAAGTGAAAGATTGGAGGAGGAGGAGGAGGCAAGGAGGAGGATATTTTTAAAATGATGTCGGGCAAAATGTTGGATGTATGATGAAGAGAAGACCAGTAGAAAGAGAGGGAAAAAAGCAATGGACACAGATGAACGGAGGTGAAGAAAAAGAGAGGGATGAAAAAAAAGGAGAAAGGCGAAGAGGAGAGGAAGGTCCAGCAGTAAACGGAAAGAAGGCAGGAGGTTAACCAATGGGGTCAGAGGTCAAGGTTCAAGTCTGAGGGGGCCTAGGCAGGCGTGTCACCACGGCAACGTGCAAGGCTGATTTTTGAGAGAGAGGTTGGTTATGGAGGTTAACCCTTGAATGGTCCCGCTAAACTACACGAGTGTTCCTGTCAGACATTGTCATTATCAGTGTCTCATTTTTGTGTCTCTCTCGCATCATTCAGTGTCTGGTTTTTTTTCTCTCTCAAAAAGCAGGTCGTGGTGATCTGAGCTGGTTTAGGAGTAATGGAGTCGAGCCAATCCTGCGGGGTCAGCCAGTCCGGCGTGAGCCAGGTGGAAGCGAGCAGCCGCCAAGCTTTAGCGTTTAGCCCTTTGTAGTTGTTGTTAGCACGATGCTAACAGCCAGGTGACTAGCGACATACACTAGCAACGAATTAGCAACTAGCAATGTGCAGCGCAGAGCCAGCAAAGCCAGCGAGCAGCAGCTAGGGAATCTCACTAGCATCAAGCTAGGGAATCTCACTAGCATCAAGCTAGGGAATCTCACTAGCATCAAGCTAGGGAATCTCACTAGCATCAAGCTAGGTCGGCGACAAGCAGGCAAGCAGGGGACGAACACGGTCAAAGTTAGCGATATGGTAACGTTTACGCTAGTCAATCAGCGGAAGCGCTAGCAAGCTAGTCAAACAACAATGCGGCATTTCTAATGGGATTTCGACCAGGCTCGTTGAATAGGGAGACAGGACAGGATTAAGACCACACGCTGTTATACGGGTCGGTCCGTTTCCCCTTACTGTACTAAGCCAGTTTTTCATTGCATGTTGATGATGTTTTGTTCCCGTCACTGTGATTACGTATACTACATTTGTACTTGCGTCAATAATTAACGGTTGTTCTTTGTTATAGCTTCAATGTTGTCTTGATTTAACCTCATTTATTTCATTGCAAGTTATTTGTTCTGCAACCGATTTCTTGTCTCCCTGATGTCCTCAAAGTGCACATTCACAATGACGCAGATGTATTTTCAACACTAAACCATTCTCTTCTACACAAGGACATCCTCCCAGATCAGGTAACGTTTGAGAGCAGATGTTTTGCATCAGTCGTGTTGCGTGTGGGCCTAATTCGCTCCACAAACCGATGACACACGGAGACCGTCAGAGCCAGGTCAAAAGTTCAAAGGTCATTTACTACGTGGAAAAAGCCGGAAGCTGTTGATAGCAATGATGAGACAGCATAACAGATGCGATGATGCAGGTCTAACATCTCTGGATTCTCTCAAATGAGAAATGAGTTAGATGTACCAGTTCTGGGATCTGCACTGGGTTTCTGAGAGTGTTTGGATGTTATCATTAGAGCACTAACTGGCTTGACTATAGGAAATGGTTACTTTATATAACATCAGAATAGCGACTCTCCATATTGATGTGCTTATCCCAGAAACAGTATATAACCCTTTCATCCTCAATGCTAGTGTGTCTTCCAGGAATTCACTGAGTCACAATCAGCGAACCAATGTCAGATTCAAACCCCAAACATGAAACTCATCGCAAAAGTACGAATTCCAACCGATTCCAACCGGTCAGTCAAGTTTTTTTTTTTTACCGTTTCCGGCGAATCAGAGACAAGTTGGCTGATGTCAGACCAGTGTTAGGAGGATAGGAAAGGGGCGTGGCTTACCTGGGGCACGCCCATCTTTCTGCAGGCGTCCAGGAAGTTCTCCACATTTCTCCTACACTTGGCCATGCTGAGTTTGGGCTGAACACAAGCACACAGAACACATCACGTATCATCGTCTAGCAACCATCACAAGAAAACAGTTACCTTCTCACACAAACATTTACCCCCCCACCCACCCACCCTCCTCCCAACTCGATTTCAAGATGAAACATGTTGATTGGTCGAAGCTCTCCACCTTCACCCCTTGAGCTTAACCGAATGACCTTTGAACCCTGATGTGCATCTGGTACCATATTTTTCTGTGGTTCTGTCTGGAACGTACCACTGCTGGCGAGGGCACGTGGATGCTGGCCACGGAGCGAGGGCGGATGTGATTGGCCAGATGGCAGAGGACGACTCCGTCCATGAGGGAGGAGCCTAAGTCTTCAGGAAGAGACACCTTCAGACGACTCTCTATGCTCTGAAGAGGGAGAGCGAGAGTTAGGACACACACACAGGAGAAAAGACAGACAGGAGAAAAGACAGACAGACAAACAGACAGGGAGACAGGGAGACACAGACAGGGAGACACAGACAGGGAGACGCAGACAGGGAGACACAGACAGGGTGACAGACAAACAAACAGACAGACAGACAGACAGATACAGAGACACAGACAGACAGACAGATACAGAGACACAGACAGACAGACAGACAGACAGACAGACAGATACAGAGACACAGACAGACAGACAGACAGACAGACAGACAGAGTCTCACATCACGTAGCTGCTCCATGAGCTCCAGCTCCTCCCTCAGCTGCTCCATCTTCCTCCTCATGGTGAACTGAGGATCCACTGACTCCAGGCTCTTATGGGTCCTCAGGAACACTGCCCCCGCAGGCCGGAGGACAGAATGACAACCACAAGAAAAACACATTAGATGTAATTTAGAATCGATGTCTTCGCATCAGCGTGACCAACATGGGAATGACAATCCCCTGTCACAGAGAGAGAGAGAGAGAGAGAGAGAGGTAGATCTCAACGTTCGAACCACTCAACCAAACGGTATCACATCGGAGTGTACAAACGCCATTTCCCACTCGTTCCTGAACACATGGATTTCATTTTGTCATACAAAAACATGTGAAGCACACTTACATAACCCTTCTATTCATGTATTCACTTGAGCAAACGCTCAGCTGGCACTCCTCCATCATAGAAGAAGCCAAGCGCACCGAGTTATTATGGGATGGATCTTCCCTCCAGGCGCGATCAAGCCTATATGCAGATCTACAGAATATGCATCTCAACACATTGTAGGGGAAGTCAGGAAGCAAAGAGGACTTTCTTAACGATGGCGCCCAGGTCATCGCCTGACTGTGTTGTTGCCTCTTAGTGTTCTCTTAGGGGGTCAGAATGACCCGTTACTATGTGTAACGCACGTGCACACACACGCACGCACGTGCACACACATGCACACACGCGCACACACGTGCACACACGCACACACGCACACACGATGAGGCATTTAGATTGTATGTGCTTGATTGATCTCAGACCAAACTCAATCTTTCTGATTCGTGTGCAGCATGACTGCATATTTCAGTGCCCGGAAGGGTACAAGGTAAAAATGTAATGAACCTGCTTTATTTCAGGGTTGAAGGGTGGGGCCTTTTTGACCCTTAGGGCAAGGGGCAGTTTGCAGAATGTGAAGAGATCACAAGGGTTTTAAACACTAGATACATCTGTGGATGCTGTCGTTGGTGTTTCCTTCAGTGTTTCCTTCAGTCACGCTGTTGGCTGCTAAAGCACACAAACAAGCGGGTGTCTTATAGGAAACCTGGAGAGAGGCCAGAGGAAGGAAGTGTGTGGGAGGGGAAGAGCGTGAAACAAGCTTGGCCTTGGATCACAAACACACTGTTAGAAACCTTACATGCACATAGCACACGCACACACACACACACTCTGTTTCTCACCAATGCACACACACTCCCTCGCAAACACACTGTCTCTCGCACACACCATCACAAACACACACCATCACAAACACACACCCACACTGCTTTACTGCTCAAGTGAATCATTTACCTACTCAGTGTCCTACATCCATGCCATAAATTGTCCTTCCTGTACCAGTAACGATGGCACTCCATGGCATGAAAAAGTTCAGCCTTAATGCCCATTGTGGCCACAAGGGGGAGCCCAAGAGTTCCTGACCGCAGAATTTCAACATTAAGGGCACAGAGGAAATATAATCGAAATATACTCGTCTCCAATGCTTTAAACCCAAATAGCCTGCGGATGTTGATTTTAACCTCCCTATCCTTACCTTCTACCATGTTTCAATGGGTTGAACGTGATTGAATATAAAAACCTATAGAATCCTCAGTGTTGAGCGAGTTACAATCAAACAGTGGCACAAAGGCCTTGAAGCAGGTTGTATGTAAACCATCTGGAAAATGCCATTGGCTTGTGGTGGAGGAGTTCAACCAATCAGGGGATGGATCACAGAGGAAGGATGATCTGTGGTCACACACTTCCATCCAATCAGCAAGAGAGATGAGGAGCAAGCAGGATGTTGACTTAAGTGGTGTGGATATGAGAGAAAGAGGGAGAGAGGGAGGGAGGGATATGGAGAGAGGGACAGAGAGGGACAGAGAGAGATGGAGGGGTGAAGAGCGAGTGATGGTAAGAGGGAAGGAGAGAGCGAGAGAGACAGAGGGAGGGGTGGAGAGAGATTGATGGTGAGTGAGGAGGGTGTGGAGGGATAGTGATGTTGAGAAGAGGAGATATAGTGACACAGAGAGAGAGAGAGAGAGAGACAGATAGAGAGAGAGAGAGAGAGAGAGAGAGAGAGAGAGAGAGATAAGCAGCTGATCTTAGGTGATGTCATCATGTGGTTGTAAAGTGAGTTCCTTCCTCTCTCCATCTCTGATAACACCCTGGAAGAGCTTTAATGGTGAACCCTCAGATCCACTCATCCAAATCTCAAGAGGTACCTCTTGCGTTTTCCCATTTAGCATCCCACTCTCTTAAGACACATGCATACAAACATGAGCAATGGCAACGACACAGTCAAGTTACGCATTTGTTGTAACCTGAGATTAATTCTGAGTGATGTGATGTCTCTGGGGCGTCCGAGGTAGAGCCAACACTGCAGAGAGGGAGAGAGAGAGAGTGGGCGAGGGGAAGAGAGCTTCAATGCGTCTCTATATCTCCTCTCCACTTTTAGCACAGAATGACAGCTACTTCCTCCTCTCTCTCTCCATGCTTCTCTCTCTCCATGCTTCTCTCTCTCTCTCCATCTCTCTCCCTTCATCTCTCCATGCTTCTCTCTCTCTTCATCTCTCTCTCTCCATCTCTCTATGCCTCTTCATCTCTCTCTCTCTATCTCCATGCCTCTATCTCTCTCTCTCCATCTCTGTCTCCTCTCTCCATCTCCCTCTGTCTTGTTCTCTCCATCTCTCTATGTCTCTCTCTCCATGCCTCCCTCCCTTTCTCTCTCTATCTCCAAGCCCCCCTCTCTCTCCATGTCTCTCTATGTCTCTCTCTCCATCTCTCTCCATCTCTCTCTGTCTCTCATGGGTGGAAAGGCAGGCAGGCAGGCCATCTGGGTAGTTTTATCCAACAGCATCCGCTTCCTACCAGCCTCCCTGACAGTACCAGTCCAGCAGCCAGGACACAGTCGGAGCCTGCTACTGGTCCAGGCAGCGTCGCCATGGTGACCCCCCGCAATCTTCACTCAAAATCGTCATTGTAATTCCCAACTGGCAAGAGCCAGGAAGATGGAGAGAAAGGGTGTGATGATCTGGTGAGTAGCGGATGAGAGGAGAACAGTCATCTCTATAAAGACTCTTTCTATCCGGTTAAACTGTGTTTGTGTTTTCTGCTCTATCTGCATCCTGTCATAGTAAACACCATTCCCCCCAAGCCAACACACTGAATGGTGTCGGATTGCGTAATGCTTTTTCGACTTTCCGTGTCACAGTGTGTTTCTGTGAAGCAGGAAAGCTCTGGCACGTTCTGCTCCGGCCTGGTCCAGTCTAAATAACCAGAGCCAAATAATAACATAAGGAGAGCTGTGACCCGGTCACCACTACAGACCATTCATACTGAGGCTAGGCAGCCTGTGGCTCTGCATTCAGCTCACACTTCCAGTGTAAACAGCCTAAGTTTAGTGTCTATCCACTCCTCCCTCTCCCTCTCCCTCCCTCCCTCGCTCTCTCTCTCTCTCTCTCTCCCTCCCTCTCTCCATCTTTCTCTCTCTCTCTCTCTCTCCCTCCCTCTCTCATTCTTTCTCTCTCTCTCTCTCTTCTCTCTCTCTCTCTCTCTCCTTCCCTCTCTCCATCTTTCTCTCTCTCTCTCACTCTCCAAACTAGCCCTCCACTCTTTCGTGGGCTATTCATCTCTCTCTTTATCCATCTATGTTCGCTCCCTCTCCATCCCTCCCTCCCTCCATCCCTCCCTCCCATCTGCCTCTCACTCTTTTCCCCCTCCTTCAACATATATATTATTAACAGAGAGTGTTAGCCTCTGAAACCTTTAAAAAACACAATGCATTCTGGGAAACCAGAAAGCAGTGGACTTGTTCTACCCTCCGGAAGGTTCTCTGCCTCCAGCAGAGACGAGAGGAGGGGGAAGGGGAGGAGACTGACTGGGAGGAAAGGTGTGAAAACATGGGCGTGTGATTTAAGCTGAGCTTCCTGTAGATAACAAACAGCAACTAAGCGGAGGTCAGGTGTCCGTTCGTATTTACGCATGATTTAAAAAACAGGAAATTAAGGAACAGAGTAACTCTTTTACCTCCTCTTACACCAAAACATTGCACATGGGTGAGGAGACGAGGGATGGAGGGTGGAGGAGAGGATGAAGGAGAGGCGTGAGGGTGTGAGAGAGAAGGGATGGGAGTGGAGGGAGAGGTGGAGGGATGGAAGGATAGGGTGGAAGATTGAGGAGATGCAGATAGAGGTGTGGGTGGTTGGAGGAGAGAGGGTGGAGGGTGTAAGAGAGAGGTGTGAGAGAGGTGAGGTGTGGAAGAGAGAGGGTGGAGAGAGGGTGGAGTGTGGAAGAAGAGGTGCGAAGAAGGGTGAAGGTGGCTGGATGGAGGAGAGAGGTGAGGAGGTGAGGAGAGAGAGCCCTGTCTGTTGTCTGTGTGTGTGTGACTGTGTGCATGTGCTTGTTGGTGTGTGTGTGCGTGTATCTGTCTGTCTGTGTTCATGAGCATGCCTCATGGCCTTGCAGTCCTGTACAAGGTAGCGGAACATTCTTTAGAAAGATAAAAAGCTGTAAGTGTAGTGTGAGTCCCCATCCCCATCCTGAACTGTTCCATAACAGAGGCCTTTCACCCGACAGGAACACTCTGATTCTGCTTCCTCTCGGGCTACTGTGACATCACTGTGGCATGCTCGGCTTTCAGCAGATGGGGATGTTAAATAAACTGTCCACAATTAAACTAAACTGTCATCCTGCACTGTGAAACAAGCTCCCATTGGCAACCACACGCACAAACAATTCCAGAAGCAATGTCTTCGTCTTCACCATCAGAGAGCGTATCAACTGTTTTGAGTACAGCAACTTCAGCTGTGATCTTCTATTGGTTACCAGTGATGTCATCTTCTTCCTAAGGTTTGACCCTAAAATAAACTTTAGTTATGGCGAATGACGTTGGTACGAAACGGTCAAAGCCGACTGTATCATTACCAGAGGACCTCTGAAACCTTCCACCACCCTACTAAAAGCCATCCTCTTCCGGCAATTTGCAATGAGAACAAACCTGCATGAATGTATAATTATCACTTTGAGACGGCTATTAAAAAAAGGCCCCCAATGTTTGAACATCGTCAGTCTGTAACAGGAAACCCTCCTGTGGGAAAATGCTCGCTTCGCCAACGGTGACTTTCAACCGTAGAAGTGCCTCCAGTCCGTTAGAAGTAGGATCTCACCTCAGGGACTGTTCTCAAACACTTCAAATATAAGAGCTAGAAATAAAGCAGAGAAGGAAGCAGGGGGGTTGTATTAAAGCACCCCAGCATGGTGCTAGCAGTCTGAGCCCTAACAGCCGGACCGAGGTACTATAGTGAGCTGTGGGGGAGACTCTCAAGGGAGAGAGTCATGCCTGTGTGTGTCATCATAAAACTTTTGGTAAAACGGAGTTGACTGCATAGAGAGATGTAAGAACTTGGTACAACACACACACACACGCAGTCCTACCATGTGCCAGCACGGAGACCACAACACACACTCGCTACCATGACGACAGATATGATGGGTTGGCAAAGGAGGAGACAGTGGAGGCTCACTGTTGATCCTTTGGGGTGTGGCCACACACAGTACACACACACATACACAGTACACACGCACATACACACACATACGCACACACACACACGCAGTACACACAAACACGCAGTACAGACACACACACGCAGTACACACACACACACACAAACACACACACACACACACAGTAATCAAAAACACCCCAACATGTGGTCAAAGCCTTTGAGACTCCATATGAAACTTGATGCATCCAGGAGTCACAGAGAAGAGAGGGGAGACAGAGGAAGAGTCTGATAGAGTGATAGAGGAACACAAATCCACATCATTTTTTAAACATTGGAGACTCTGGCATATCGCAGCCACCGATTGGCTGATTATTTGAGGAGGCGTGACCTACCACGGCTGAGCGTGCCTCCGTCATCTGGGCTAGGGGGCGTGTTTCTATCGACCGACAGGCCCTGTGTGAGGAGGGGGCGGAGACAGGGCGGGGGCGAGCAGGGTAGCGAGGGCGGGGCTATAGGTAGGGGGAGGGGTGAAGGGCCAAGGGGAGGGGCAGTGGTGCAGAGGGGAGGGGCCAGGTCCATTCCAAAACACCCACCCACCACAAGACACCAAAGCAATTCCGAAAATGACGACAACACGAGTCATTGAAGGAGAATGAAATATTGATGGCAGAGACAGTTTGCAGGCAGACCCAGTGCAAAGGCAGATTGGATTACATAAAGGGGTTGAAGAGTGAGTGAAAAGGCATGCGACAAATCGATGATATGAGAGAGAAAAGGAACAAGAAAACAGAAGTGTGAAAAGAACCAAGGCAGACGCAGAAGAGGAGCAGAGAAAAAACACAAAAAAACATAAAAATTTAAACAAAACAATAATCAATATTAGTGGCATTTCACTAAACAGATTTCATGTCATGCTGTTAATGTTGGCAGTTCAAGCTACATTTCACACGCTAGCAATTAGCCTAGATACGATTAGCTGGATGGATGCTAGCGCTAACGTCAAGTAGCATGGATGGAAGCTTCCTCACATTGCTGCAAGCACATGGACACAAAGACATGGTCTTGGGGCTAAATTGACCCAACCCTGTTAGTGTCCACAGAGGGTTTGGGATGATCTCTACAACAGAGTCCTCCTGTTTCTGTTGGAGCTTTGTGTGGGTGTTTGTGAGGAAACACCTTAGATGACAGTGAAGGTGGGATGTTGACTTGTGTTGGAAATGGAAGCTTTGGATACAGGGGGTTTTGGTGAGTAGCAAAGCAACCTGTGTTTCAGTCACCCATCTCTCCCCTACCTTGCCCTACCCCATCTCTCCCCTACCCCATCCTACCCTACCCCATCTCTCCCCTACCCCATCCTACCCATCCTACCGTTTCTCTCTCTCTCTCCCCTACCCCATCCTACCCTACCCCATCTCTCCCCTACCCCATCCCTCCCTCCCTCACCTCACCCTTCCTCTCCCCCACCCCACCCTTCCTCTCCCCCACCCCACCCTTCCTCTCCCCCACCCCACCCCTGGCTCTCACCTGAGCGGGGCTTCAGTCCGAAGGGAGGGCTGGAGTAGGTGTGGCTGCTGGCTGGACGTCTGTCCTCTGCCTGGTCAAGCATGAACACACACAGAGCATTTTACACATCAGAACACGACCGTGGACACACAAACACACAGACACACACGACACACCAAACACACACAACAACACACACACACGACACCCACACACACACGACCACACACCACGGACACACACACGACACACACACGACACAGGACACACACGGACACAGACACACACGGACACACACACACACACACGGACACACACACACACGGACACACACACGGACACACACACGGACACACACACACAAGACTAGGCCTGTAACAGCCAGGATTAAACATGGAAGCATGTATGTGGATGCTTACTGAAGCTCTACACTGTATTTGACCCCTCAGCAGGGGTAAATAGAGCAGACATTATAGAGAGACAACCTCAGCTCTGTGATTGATCAGCAGTGGCCTGTTTACAGGCCTGAGGTCTGGCACAGTCAATACGTTAGCCTACAGAGTGTGTGCCCAGTTCCCAACTATGGCTCTCGCAGAGCAATACAAATAAACTATGAATCTAATTGGCTGTTTGGTCTGGGTGAGGTCACTGTTGCCATGACTGTGGGAAGCTTTGTGGAGATGGGGGGGGGGGGGGGGTCTCTCTGAGTGGTCAAAGTTGGCTGTGTGCCTTGTTCCCTATAGCCAGCTGTGGTGTGTGTGTGTGTGTGTGTGTGTTCTGGTGTCCCCAAGCATTGTTAGAGGATTCTAGAACATCCCAGCTAACAATGCGTTCTTGTTCTCTCTGTTCCACAGACTACTCCGACTGTTCTGCCATCATGGTTTTCTTTCAAAACAGTTATTGCCCAACTGCTGGAATTTCAATTAAATACAATTACTCAAAATGTGGGTTTTAAACTTTAAATTAGTCAGTGTGCAAAAAGTACCAATCCCAATAGTATTTTTGTCCCCCAAAGAAGTCAAGAGCCAATCCGGACTTTAGAAAAATAAATAACTGTTACCGCGACAACAACTCAAGGCGCCAGGCACCTTTTCACACCAAGTCACTATATGGTCACTATGTTCCTGAAGTGAGACTTCATAACACACTGTAAACCACAGCGGCAGGATACACACGCCAACCCACACCTCACAGGACAAGAACATACACCTCCTCCAACACAACGCAGCTCAAACAACAAACCTCTTCATCTTTAGACAACACAAACCTTCTACACAACATGCTAAACAACTTTAGGTTTGGGTTGGCAAGGTGGTTTCTATAGATTGTAAAGATGAACACACTAAGTCACTTCATGCTCTTAGCCACATGAAAACACACTACTGCACTAAACAGTAAGGATAGCAGCACATTTTGTTTTTGGTTTTTTTAATCATATAAAAAAACAGACAATGTTTGCTTTATCATAAAGCATGAAGTGACCAAAAATATGACTAAGTTCTACATTAGGGACTTACTACAGAGGGGAATGATGGAGTGGGATTGGTTGGGAAAAGGGGGGGGGTGTGGCCACCCCTGGCTTGTTACCAGGGTTACCTGTGTTGCTGGGGTTACCTGGGCTGACACATGTCTCTGATACTGCTGGCATGCTAGCCGGGCCTCAACCCTTGCTCTCTCTAGAATGAACTCCCTCTTCTTCTGGAACTCAAAACCTCCGTCCGGATAGTCCTTCTAGAACACACGAGTCATGGGACCGCAGTGCTTAGTACTCTAGAACACACGAGTCATGTGACCGCAGTGCTTAGTACTCTAGAACACACGAGTCATGGACCGCAGTGCTTAGTACTCTAGAACACACGAGTCATGGGACCACAGTGCTTAGTACTCTAGAACACACGAGTCATGGGACCGCAGTGCTTAGTACTCTAGAACACACGAGTCATGGGACCTCAGTGCTTAGTACTCTAGAACACACGAGTCATGGGACCGCAGTGCTTAGTACTCTAGAACACACGAGTCATAGTTCCGCAGTGCTTAGTACTCTAGAACACACGAGTCATGGGACCTCAGTGCTTAGTACTCTAGAACACACGAGTCATAGTTCTGCAGTGCTTAGTATTCTAGAACACACGAGTCATGGGACCTCAGTGCTTAGTACTCTAGAACACACAAGTCATAGTTCCTCAGTGCTTAGTATTCTAGAACATACGAGTCATAGTTCCTCAGTGCTTAGTATTCTATGGTGTGCTGTCAGTCTCTGACTTCACCGTCTCAAGTTCTGCATGCATGACTGCTTTCTCTTCCTGATTGGCTGTTCTGCATGGCTCAAGGAACTGCTAACGCAGCATTGTTCAGATTGTGAATCGTGCAAGCTAGCGTAAAATGATTCAAGGCTAGCCACCGTTTAATGAATCAAGGCTAGCTAGCGCATAATGTCCTGTAACTTACGCTAGACTTCAAAATAAAAGTCTCTGTTTAAACTAGGTGCCACTAGAATGAAGCAACTCATTCAAACACACACAGCACAAAGATGCTGTTTACACGTTATTAAGAAGCACCTCTATCTCATCTGACTGTAAACCCAGAAACATTGGTACCATCTTTTAAATCGTCTTCATAGTATGACATTATATGAAGGTATGTTTCAAATATCCTCAACATCTTTGATGCTGTATAAGTACTAACGGAAATTCAATTAAGAGTCCAAAGCTGCATATGAAGACACACACACACACACACACACACACTACCAGACAAATACATAATTGACCATACCCTGAGGAGCTACATTCAAAGTCATAGCAGATGTAAAAACAGACTTTGTACTGTATTGTAGGAAATCCAGCAAATGTATAAATAGACACTGTGCTGGACAGAGATGTTGTGTTTGTGGCATGTCTGGGAGATGTCTCACCTTAGGTGTGGTAGATCCCTCATCACTGTCCTGCCCACTGCAGAGGGAGGGGATGGGAGGAAGAAATATGAGAGAGGGAGGGAGGATGAGACATATGAGAGAGGGAGGGAGAGAATATGACACACAGGCATGAACACATACACACACAGGCATGAACACACAACACACCACAGGCCATGAACACACACAGACACAGATGAACACACACCACACCACAGGCGATGAACCAACACCACACGCACACAGGCAGATGGACATGAACACACACACACAGGCAATGAACACACACAGCATGAACACACACACACACAGCGCGATGAAACACACACACACAGGCAATGAACACACACACACCACAAGCGAAATGAACACACACACACACCACACAAAGCCATGAACACACACACAGCAGTGTACACACACACACAGGCTCCCCTGACCTTGAAGGATTCTTCCACCATGACCATCTCCACAGGGTAGAGCTGCACTCCAGACAAATCCAAGTCCTCTGACTCCATGTTCACTCTGGAACACACACACACACACAGACACACACACACACAGACACACACATGCACACAGACAGCACATCGCCCCGGACCAACACACAGACGATAGTCGTTACGTTTTTAAACGTTCAGCATACTTAATTCCAAAATAATCACTAAATTCGGGACACACGATCAACAAACGTGAGATTCATCTAGTCTATGTGTCTGTGGAAGTCATCAGTGTAACTGTGTCTGGAATCAATCAGTCGATATTGTGTGGCTTGGGATCACTCCGAGTCTATGTGTCTGTGGGATTGCATTCAGTCTATGTTTCTGTCGAGTCGGTGCTACGAGGTGAGACATGTGGCAATGTAATGACCATCCCGGAAGGTGTCTTAAATGTATCTATGTTACTGTCGAGCTTTTCAAGTACTCTATCTCTATCTAAGCCCAATTAATCGTCAACACACCCATTCAAAGAACCGCCTTCTAATAGCTGCTATTGTTCAACACGAATGCCCCTCCATTACTATTCCCCTGACTGCCTGATGAACAGGCGCTGAGACAGTCTTACCTGACTGATGAACAGGCGCTGAGACAGTCTTACCTGACTGATGAACAGGCGCTGAGACAGTCTTACCTGACTGATGAACAGGCGCTGAGACAGTCTTACCTGCCTGATGAACAGGCGCTGAGACAGTCTTACCTGCCTGATGAACAGGCGCTGAGACAGTCTTACCTGCCTGATGAACAGGCGTTGAGACAGTCTTACCTGTTGGGGTCTTGCAGCAACTCCACAGCTTCCTTCAGCTGGTTGATCATGTCGATGTGGAGTTCAGTGCCTCCCTTGACCTTTGACCTTCAACGAACAAGCATGTGGCAACAAGGACAGGAAGTGAATCACCTTGTTTATGCACCGTGACAACACTCCACACGAGGAAGCCATTTTAAAACCCGTTCCATCATCGGGTGTTAAACAGACGAGGACAGGAGGCACTGTTTAACTGCAGCAGGCTTAGACTCACAACCACAGCACTGAACACTGAAGACAAACACGCCAGGATGGAAGACTCATCACACACTTGAAACATGGAAGGAGGAGAAAGGTAACATCTGAAACAGCGGTGGAAGGAGAGATGGAGAGATAGAGATGGAGAAATGAAGGGGTGGAGAGATAGAGATGGAGAAATGAAGGGGTGGAGAGATGGAGGGCTGGAGGGATAGGGAGATGGAGGGATAAAGAGATGGAGGGATGGAGGTGTGGAGAGATGGAGGGACGGAGAGAGAGGGATGGAGAGATGGAGGGGTGGAAAGATGGAGGGACGGAGGGATGGAGGGATGAAGAGATGGAGGGATAGAGAGATAGAGGGATAGAGAGATGGAGGGATAGAGAGATGGAGAGATGGAGGGATGGAGGGATGGAGAGATGGAGGGATGGAGAGATGGAGGGATGGAGGGATACTCACGTCTGTTCCAAGGCCCAGTGAGTGTCTTCCTCTATCCTCAGCGGTTCGTCGTAATCTGCAGTTGTCCGACCCTGCAACACACACACACACACACAAATTAGCCCCAGCTGCAGATGGGTCACATGATCCACAGACCAGCAACACACACACACACACACACAGACACACACCCCTGTCCCTCACCACCCCATTAGAGAGAAAGTCTGTACAAGGCAGACAGTGTGACACCTCTTCCTTTCACTCTCATCCCTCCCTTCCTGCTCTCCTGCTGTCTATTCTCTCTTCTCCCTGAGTGGCTGACACCAGGTGTCACATGTGACTCTGCCAGCTCAGGGTGGGCCCAGCACAGGCCCTGTCTCTCTGTCACACACATATGGACCTCCAGGGGAGACGCACAGCAACACCACAACACAGAGAGAGAGATAGAGAGGGAGGGAGGGAGGGAGGGAGAGAGTGGGGGAGGAGGAGGAGGAAGGAAGAGAGAGGGAGAGAGAAGAGGAGGGAGAGAGAGGGAGAGATAGGGAGGGAGGGACGGAGGGGGAGAGAAAGGGAGAGGGAGAGAAAGAGAGAGAGAGAGAGCGAGAGAGAGAGTGTGGGGGGGTGTTGAGAGAGAGAGGGATGATGAGAGATGAGAGAGAGAGAGAGAGAGGAATACATCATAAAGAGAATAACATTCTGTTGGAAACATGGGAATGAATACACCCCTATACAATCACCTTAGCAACAGTACGTCCTGTAGTTGGACCAGGAGATGTTAAAGTCATAGTTCGCATTGGCAAATGGCTGTTCTCTTGTGAATACAAGTTCGGCTGTGTGTGAGACCAAAGTGCAAGCTGTACTTTCTCGAAGCACAGCGAAGGCTGAATTGTTATCGACTGACGCCTCAAGCAATACAGTTCCATAAAGACACTTCAACCTTTTTAGCATCGTTAGCAAAATCCAATGTTTCTAACAAAGGGGGGGATGCCAATCGAGCCACATCACAGGACTTTGTTCAGAGCCTCTTTCACTATTGTGGAATTAATTTAGAGGAATTTTAGTGAGGGGGAGAGAGGGCCATTGAGAGAGAGAGCACATGAGACAGTGAAAGGGAAAGAGAGAGGGGGAGAGACAGAGGGGGCCAGTGAGAGTGAGAGCAAATGAGAGAGCGAGGAGGTGAAATAGAGTAAGAGAGAGCGAGAAAGAGAGTAAATGAGATAGTGAAGGGGTAAAAGAGAGAGAGGGAGAGAGAGGGGGAGAGAGAGAGGGGGAGAGGGACAGACAGAGACAGACACAGATGAACAGAGAGAGGGGGAGAGAGACAGACAGAGGCAGACAGAGACAGACGAACAGAGACAGACGAACAGAGAGAGGGGGACAGAGAGAGGGACAGTCTTGCCTTGATGTAGCTGACGAAGCGTGTGCTGAGAGCTGAGTTTCTGTAGGAGAACTGATCCTTCAGGGCCTCCGTAGGGCTCTCCTCAATCAGACGCACCGAGTCAGAGTCTACTGGGAGGGGTGAAAGGTCACAGAGTCAATACCTGCCAGGAGACACATGACATGGGGATGTCCTGGTACTTAGCAACAGTCTCCTCTTCTGGTCTACTTTATAAAAACCCACCGTAGCTGACAGGGTGAGTTTTCAGTGAGAGAACTTCTGTCTCTAACTCTCTCTTTAACTCCATACAGGCCACTTAGATAAAGATCACATAGAGGTTGAGTACGGTCGTATACAACTTAGTTGCATGTGGTATGTGTTCTTTGATCATTCTTTTAAGTATTGATAGTTATTTTCTCTGATTATAACCCTCATAAGGGAACAATGCCAAAAGATACCCTCCACTTTTATCTTTGGGTCACGATGTAATTGAGGACTTGAAGCTTCTCTCATGGCCTAGAAACCCAGTAAGCAGCTATTCCATCTCTTGGCTGCTGTGGCCTCTTTCACGGAGATTGAGGTGTTCTATTTAAAGGAACATTCTAGCATGTGGAGTGATGGTGTGTGTAGAGCACATCACTACTAGCTAGGGGAGTGATGGTGTGTGTAGAGCACATCACTTCTAGCTAGGGGAGTGATGGTGTGTAGACAGCACATCACTACTAGCTAGGGGAGTGATGGTGTGTGTAGAGCACATCACTACTAGCTAGGGGAGTGATGGTGTGTGTAGAGCACATCACTACTAGCTAGGGGAGTGATGGTGTGTGTAGAGCACATCACTTCTAGCTAGGGGAGTGATGGTGTGTGTAGAGCACATCACTACTAGCTTGGGGAGTGATGGTGTGTGTAGAGCACATCACTACTAGCTAGGGGAGTGATGGTGTGTGTAGAGCACATCACTACTAGCTAGGGGAGTGATGGTGTGTGTAGAGCACATCACTTCTAGCTAGGGAAGTGATGGTGTGTGTAGAGCACATCACCTCTAGCTAGGGGAGTGATGGTGTGTGTAGAGCACATCACTACTAGCTTGGGGAGTGATGGTGTGTGTAAAGCACATCACTACTAGCTAGGGGAGTGATGGTGTGTGTAGAGCACATCACTACTAGCTAGGGGAGTGATGGTGTGTAGACAGCACATCACCACTAGCTAGAGCAGTGATGGTGTGTCTAAGGGCAGCGGCAGTCACTTGAGGGCGCTATATGACCTTCTGTCTCGAGAGAGAGACTAAGGGGGAAGGATCTGATGTTTTGGCGCTGATAAAGACGTAGAGCGCGCGGGGGTATTGAAGTTTTCATGTACAAAACAGTTAATCCGGCAGATTGGCTCCAGATATGATCTGCCTCAGCCATCACAGGCGTGATGACGTTCTGAGCTCAAGAAGTACAGAACGGGTCCGTTAGAGTTACTGACTTAGTGACCTGATGAGAGACACGTAAGGGTTGCCGGAGTCTGACATCCGCCTCAGTGTCCTCTGGAAAGACGTAAGGGGGGTATGCGACGTTTTGCGCTGAAAAGACGTTAAGGGGGGGATATGACGTTTTCAGGCTTAACGAGCACGAGAGACGTTAAAGGAAATCAGAGGCATGACAGTT
>BROE01000022.1:1299098-1309098 GCA_036571765.1 Plecoglossus altivelis | reverse complement strand
CCTCTAAGAATACTGCGCTTGACTCTCAAAATATTTCAAGAATGATCTCCCTAAAAGTTCAACAGCCATTCATTCTCGTTCCCTCAACTAATTTTCCAAGCATCCTTCCACATCAGCGATAAATTTCCATCCACCGCGTCGATACGCCTGGCAAGAAAGATCGAGACTCATCAATCAATCTCAGAAACGACGTTAATGACGACTGTCTGGTCGCATCTCCGCGACTAGACAGTATAGCGGAGCCACGCTAAATCTTAGGAGACGCGATGTCGGGGGAACGATGGAGGAATGTCGGGAGAAAACTCCCCCATCTATCGCTCCAGCGAGCTAGCGACAGCCAGCTTCAGACGTCCGGGGGAAACGCTACGGGCCGTTACCACGGCTACGGGCTGGAAAAAGTGGCGGAGCTTGGTAAGGCCAAGTTCGGAAATGTCATCCTTCTATCTTCTCGACTCGACAACCAAAACGACAAGTATCAGTAGTCTATATAAGGCCCTGGGCGTCTACAGAGAGACTGTACGACAGACCTCATGTAGCAGTTACACCAAGGCCCACACACTAACTGAAGACTTGGGATACTGCATGTGACTGTGTGTGAGAAGGTCATTTTTAAAAGAGAGTTTCATTGCCTTTAACAGCTTAGAGATCTCATTAGTTTTCAATCAAGAACAAGAGCAAACTTGACCCAAACTGCCCAAAGTTTAGTCTCGTAGAAGGTTCTTCAGGACAACAGCGGTTGTACTCACCTTCCGGTAGAACGCAGAGAAGGTTCCGGCGTACGTTGAGTTCCCGGAGAGACTTCAGACGGCCCAAATGCCGAGGCAGAGCTGTGATCTCGTTACAGCTCACGTCCTGTTAGGTACACACAACACACACACAACACACACACACACACACAACACACGCAACACACACCTCGCATGAGCACGCAACACCCACCATAGACTCCAACACCAAATCAACCAAGTACATCACAGTGTATAAAAACAACACATACACACATCTTAGTTTCCCCTTCTTCCTTTCTCTTCTATTACCTCCCCCCCTCTTCCCCCACCTCCCCTCTCCCCCTACCCTCTCTTCTCTCTCTCCCACTTCCCTCCCCCTCACCTCACCTTCCCCTCTCCTCCCCACCTCCCCTTCCCCCTACCTTTCTCTCTCTCTCCCCCTTCCTCCCCACTCACCTCCCACTTCCCCCTCTCCCCTCCCTCCCCCCAGCCTTGTTATCTCCATCCTATCTCCAGTCCGTCGCCCCTGTATGTGCCTTGGTTTCGTTCCTCCCACCCTCTAGGAGACAACAACACAGTTATGTAAGCATGTGTCCTGATGGGAGCTGAATATGCTGAGTCTGTTTCTGGCACTCAGAAGCTACACATTCACCTACGTGCTCGCTCTCTCTCTCTCTCACACACACACACGCATTTACAGAGACACCATACACACACATAGACACCACACACACACACACACCTTACACAGACACCATACACACACAGAGAGAGACACCACACACACACACAGAGAGACACCACACACACACACACACACACAGACACCATACACACACAGACACCATATATATACACACACACACAGAGAGACACACACACTCTCTCACCAGCTCCATCAAGCTCCTAAGCTGTCCTATGGCCTCGGGCAGGCAGACCAGCTTGTTGTTGCTGGCATTGAGGACACGCAGGGGGAGACCACAGACACAGGCTGGCAGGACACCCAACTGGTTACGACTGGAGGGAGGGAGAGAGAGGGAGAGGTAGGGTGGAGAGGAAGGGTGGAGAGGAGGTGGAGATGAAGCGGAGGTAGGTGGAGAGTACGGTGCGAGAGGGAGGGTGGAGAGGATGGAGAGAGAGGGAGTAGGGGGGGAGGTTAGGGTGGAGAGGGAGGGTGGAGAGGGAGGAGAGTAGGGTTGGAGAGGGTATGGGTGGAGAGGGAGGGTGGAGAGGGAGGGAGAGGTAGGGTGGGAGAGGGAGGGTGGAGAGGGAGGTGGAGAGGGAGGGAGAGGGGAGGGAGGAGGTAGGGTGGAGAGGTAGGGTGAGAGAGGGAGGGAGAGGGAGGGAGAGGTAGGGTGGAGAGGAAGGGTGGAGAGGGAGCGCGTGAAGGAGAGAGGGAGAGGTAGGGTGGAGAGGTAGGGTGCGAGAGGGGAGTGAGAGGGAGGAGGGGAGGGTTGGAGCGTAGCGGTGGAGAGAAGGAGAGGTAGGGTGGAGGGAGAGTTAGGAAGACGTAGGGTGGAGAGATGGGGAGGTGAGAGGGGAAGAGGAAGGGAGGTAGAGGAAAGAGGGAGGTAGGGGAGAAAGGGAGAAGGGAGGTAGACAAGAAGAGGGAGGTAGAGGAGGGAGGGAAAGTTAGGGAGGTAGGGAGAAGAGGGGAAGGTAGGGGAGAGAGGGAGAGGTAGTAAGGGAGGAGGGAGGGAGGCAGGAAGGGAGGAGAGAGGGAGGTAGGGAGGAGGAGAGGAGAGAGGAAGGTCTAGGGTGAAGAGAGAGGCAGGAAGGGAGGAGAGAGGGAGGGAGGGAGGAGAGAGGGAGAGGTAGGGTGAAGAGAGAGGCAGGAAGGGAGGAGAGGGAGAGAAACCATTAGAATGCACCTCATTTGGCTGCAATAAACCAGTGGTGATTGACTGTCGATAATCTGATATGATGTGCTGTAACTACACACTGCATTGCACAAACATGAGGAGAACACCTTGTCATTAACAATGCAAGAGCCTCACTGACTGCAGAGTGTGTCCTTAACTGACCCCTCCAAGATTTCATTTCACCCTTAACCGCCTAATCCATCCACTTACCGTCGCTGCAGTAGTTAAACCACGAATATTCCTAACAGGCTTTTGTTTCACAGTTTAATATACAAACAAAGGACAATAAAAAAAAAGACACAGGAATAATCCCGGCTCTATTTGTGAAGGTGTTGCGTAATGATGTACATGCATGAATGGTGACAGTACTCTGTTGGTTAGCTTTAGGATGAATGCCCCCTGGGTAGAACTCACTCACGCATGAACACTTCCTGATTCTTCGCTTCTGCGTGTCCGCTTTTGGCGGTGTAACGTGCACACGCATGTACGGTACACACATACACATATAGTACACACACACACATGCAACACTCAAGCAGTACATTCACACACCTGGACATACAGTTTATGCTCAAAGAGACAATAACTCCAATCCACTCAAAACACACACAAGCCCCTCTCACTCAACGCGGAACATTCCGGAAATATCATAAAGAAGAGTTTATCCAGCTGTTACACACGCACACACACACACACACACATACACACACACACACACACACACGTAAGCCCACGTAAGTGATAATGAAGTTGTAAGACTTCACACCAGACAGAGTCACTGTCTCTCAGAGATGGAAGCGACGGAACGCAGACCCTCTCGTGAACATTCTAGAACACCGGGTGCTTCCAGAACGCTCTGACTGAACGTTTAAGCGAGAGAGTGCAGAGTGCGTGTCTGCGTGGTGTCAGTGTCTTTGCTAAAACAGTACGCCTCGCCAGGGCTTTCTGAAAGCCGCTAGCGAGCCAAGCCAAGCAAGACTCCATCGTCTAAACCCAGGGATTAATCAGGACAAGACTCTTGAACAGATCCATGTGATCAATTAGATCCTCACAGTGGATCAACCAGCTTCACTCTCGCTCATCTTAATGACCAAAGATATCGCCGTTTAAGCCAATTAAAGCCGAGTAGATGGGGAACTGATATAGACAAGTACTGAGGCTGGCTTGGGCAAGCTAGCTGCTCATTGGGCCTGATGTTATTGTGAGCTAGCGTTAGCTACCTGTGGAAGTGGCATGTTAAGCAGGAAGAGAACAGAGAGCCGTCTTAAGAGAAGGGTGACCTGGCTCCGACCGCACAAGGAGAACCTACTAAAACACATGGAGATAATCAGAGTGCTCTTCTCAGCTTTCTCTCTCCCTCTGTCTGTTTTGATCTTTTTCCTTTTTGCGTCTCTCATTCCATTTATCACTTTCTCTCCATTTATCTCTCTTGCTCCTCTCCTTCTATGTACTGGATGGAGACGGAGGCCTCTCTCTCCCTCCCACTCTCTCGCTCTCCCTCTCTCCCTCCCTCCCTCCCTCTCCCTCTCTCCCTCCCTCTCTCGCTCCCTCGCTCCCTCTCTTCCTCTCTCTCTCTCTCTCTCTCTCTCTCTCTCTCTCTCTCTCCCTCTCTCTCTCTCAGTGTGTGCCACAAGTTAAAGGGAGATTAGAGAGAAGAGGGGTAGATCCACTACAGAGAGGCCTGCGGAGGAGAAGCCCAGCTGTACACGATGTGACCTAGACTCTGTATAACGTGTGGCGACGTGAGCCCGTCTACGCCTTGGAAACGACCTCATGACCTTTCCACTCCTGCCAGAGAAGTCAGAGTACAAAGTGAGTATTGTTGGAATATGATACTTTATTGTCCTGTGAATAGACCTGTCTGTGATGGAAGTATTAACACGTCTTAGTGGATGCTCAACATCCACATAAGAGCGCGTCTCAAAACGTGGGCGGCCATCTTCAAAAGTAACCCAACACCAAGACGCCAAGGATACAGATGTGTCGTCAAGACGACAGGATAAACAGAAGATGACAACAAAGTAACCAACCGACAGGTCATTGGGTAACAGGTTACCAGGTAACAGGTAAGCGGGTCACAAGGTAAATCATTAACTCACTCCAGACTATTAACCATGTCTCCTAGACATCATTAAAAGTTCTCCCACTGTCTGGAACACAGTGAGCCTCCTCTCCTCCTCCTCCCCTCTTCCTCCTCCTCCCCCTCCTCCTCCTCCTCCTCCCCTCCCTCCTCTTCTGGTTGTCCTTAAACCTAAGACAGCAGAGCTATCCGAGATGTTCTCTGTGATAGAGACCAGCCCGTCTCAAAGGAAACCCTAAAAATAAACCTCCTTGTTTCATATGTTGAAGATATTGTGAAGTGTCTTTGTTTCCTGGTTTGATGGGACCAGATTCAAAGAAACTCCAATTCAATTGAGATGAACTGATAGAAGGGGGGGTTATGTGGCAGCAGAATATTTCTGCTTCTCTGCATTCCTGCTGCTTCGAGAGATGGTGAGATAATTACACACACAGACTCAAGTATACACACGACGCAGACAGGCAAACACACAGCCTGGGCTCGTATATGTTCGGTGCTGAAGCGAGAAATTACAATTTATATTACAGGCCCCACTCCCCCTTCTTATTTAGGTTAATTAAATTGATCACTCATTAAAATCCAAAGGGCTTCAACCAGAAGGATTCGGGCACATGCACCCATACTGACACTGTTAATGCGAGTGTGTGTGTGTGAGGGTTTGCACACCAACATGTTTATGCATGCATACATTGGGGCACCGATGCATGAATATGCATGTGTGTGTGTGTGTGTGTGTGAGCGGAGATAGGACTAATGAATTTTCACGGTGGCGTGAGCGTGGAGGACAGATCTGGCACAGGAAGGTCAGAGGAGGGGGGGGGGGTAGGTTGGCCGTCTCAGGTTGATGATGCGTACAGACAGAGATGCAAGCCTGGAGCCAGCAGGGGCGTGATGACCTAACACTTCCTGTAGTTTTAGACATGTATAAATATCCTTTGTCGTGTGTATGGCTGTGCGTCCTTACCTGAGGTTCAAGGAAGTGAGTGACTGTAAACTGATAATGGTGTCCGGAATGGTTTTGATGCAGTTGTGGTAGAGATTGAGCGTTTCCAAGGCGACGAAGTGACACACTTCTAATGGTACATCCGCCAGACGATTCTTCGACAAGTCTGGTGAGAAAGAAAAGTAGGGGGAGGAAGAACAAGACAAAAACATCAATACTTTAGACAAAAATCTTAAACACACTTGTTTTCTTGTTAAATGATGTTTCATTAAACACTGAGTATTTTCATCCCCTCTTATCAAACCATAGTTATTTTCAGTGCAATATATCTGCAGTTCCATCAATCCACCACCAGGTGTCTCACAGCACAGCGCCGACAGGCAGACCAGCTTCAAACCAACAGTCAGCAGTGAAGCCCACTTTCAAAAGGGGGGAGTTGCGGTTAGCTCCTCAAGGCTACAAGCTAACAAAGCCGGCTTCCTGTTCTGAGGAGGGTAGTGACTTCTGATATCAGCCGAGGAGAGATCAGTCAGCCAGAGAGTTCATGAGCACCAGCAGCTATTGTTGATCTGAGTTACTGGTTTCCACTGAAGTTGCATGACATCATAGGTATCGACACAGGAAGTTGTATTTAAAAACACCAGCAGCTAAAAACAAAAGTTAGTCATTCTTCATCCTCCTCCGAACCAGAACAGCAGTGACTCATATGCTGGCTTGCTGTGAGGTGTGTGTGTGTGCACGAGTGTGTGCGTGTGTGTGTGTGCACGTGTGTGTGCGTGTGTATGCACGCGCATTTACTCTACTGTCTGGCTTTTCCCTGTGGAAATGACTGAAGACAATACATAAGAGCATGATTTGTTTGTGTGTGTACGTGATTTGTGTGTGGGTGTGTGTACGTGTGTGCGTACATGATGTGTGTGTGCATTATGTGTGTGTGTACGTGATTTGCGTGTGTGTATGTGATTTGTGTGTGTATGTGATTTGTTTGTGTGTGTGTGTGTGCATTGTGTGTGTACGTGATGTGTGTGTGCATTATGCGTGTGTACATGAATGTTGTGTGTGTTGTTGTTGTGTGTTACTGTGAATTCGGTGTGTGTGTATTTGGCTTGTGTGTGTGTGTGTGTGACCATGTCTCCTCCCAGAGATGGTCCCAGCATCCATAGTGCCACACAGCATCATATCACTATGGCAACCTCATTCTCAGAGATCATGAAACATGATAAGGAGGGGGGGGGGGGGGCTTGACGGGAGAGGAAGGGGGGAGGCGTCTGGATACATGTTAAAGGGGTTCGTGTGTGTATGATGCTCTCAACGTCAACTAAGAGACGGTCATGTGTCTTTGGCACAGATACGTGCCTCTGTATGTGCTCCTCGCGCTGCAATGCCCTCTGGGTAATTACTCTCATGACACTCTGTATTCTCTAGCCCAGTGTCAGAGCGAGAGAGGCTATGTACAGCTCTGCATCTAAACACACACACACACACACCATGTACCAGCTTCTGCAATCTAAACCACAACACACAACCCATGTCAGCTCTGGATCTAACACAACACACAGCACAACACAACACAACACCCATGTAAACAGCTTCTGGCAATCCTAAACACACACTACAACAACACACCATGTAAACCAGCTCTCATCTTTGACTCACACACACAACACACACAGCCATGTAACAGCTTCAACTCTAAACACACACACACACCATGTACAGCTCTGCATCTAAACACACACACACACAACACATCACAACACAACACAACACCATGTAGCAAGTCTCTGCATCTAAAACACACAAAAACCAACACACACCATATACAGCTTGCATCTTAACACTACAGTCACACACAACAACACCATGTACAGCCGCTGGCATCTAGAACACACACCACACCATGTACAGCTCGCATCTAAACACAACACCAACAACACACACCATGGTTACAAGCTTCTGCATCTAAACATACACACATCACACACACAAGCCCATGTAATACCAGTCTCTGCAATCTAAACCAATCACACACACAACCAATGTACAGCTTCTGCATCTAAAACACACCCAACACAACACATGTGACAAGCTCTGGCATCTAAACACACAACACAACACACCACACATGTATCAGCTCTGCAATCTAACAACACAACACACACACACCAATTGGCATGTATTCAAGCTCTGCATCATAAACAACAACACACACACACACACAACACACGACACACAACACACAACACAAAACACAACACAAAACACACACACACACAACCATGTACAGTCGCGTCACTTGCCATCTAAACACACACACACACCACACACACGCAGCACACACACACGTAGTAAACACACATGCACACGTACAATCACGTACATACACACACACCCCTCCCTCCATGGCCCCATCCCACCCCCCAAAAAACACACACCCCACCTCCACCCCATGTACAGCTCTGCATCTAAACACACACACACACACACCATGTACCACACACACACCATGTTACAGCTCTGCATCTAAACACACACACACACACACCATGTACAGCTCTGCATCTAAACACACACACACACCACACCATGTACAGCTCTGCATCTAAACACACACACACACCATGTACAGCTCTGCATCTAAACACACACACACATCATAACCATGCATACACACGCACTCACAAGCAGCTGCTTTCAAATGCAGATGGGAAGCGAACATAACAAGCATCCAGGCTCCACACACTATAGGAAGAGCACATGTGCTTCTACACACACACCTACATGCTGTTCACACACTCCTCCCCCAGTGACACAGACAGGCCAGGCAGACAGACAGGCAAGGTACACCTGCAGCCAGACAGGCCAGGCAGCCAGACAGGCCAGGCAGACAGACAGGCCAGGCAGGCAGACAGGCCAGGCAGACAGACAGAACAGGCAGACAGACAGGCCAGGCAGACAGACAGGCCAGGCAGACACAGCTCCAGACATCAGTCTCTCCCAGCCTCTCCCCTCCTCCAGACTGCTCTGTACTCCAGCTGAACCACATCTTACTTAGAGCTGCACCCTCCACCCCTCTCTCTTCTTCCCTCTCTCTTTCTCCCGCCTCCTTTTCTCCCCTCTCTCCCTCCCTCGTCCTCTCTCCCTCTCCCTTTGCCCTGTCTCATCCTCCCCGCTGTCTTTCTTCCTCCCCTCTCCCTCTCTCTCTCACCCCTCTCCATCTCTCTTCGTCCTCCCTCCTCCTCCCTTTCTCCCGCCTCTCTCTTTCTCTCTCTTCCTCTCTACAGCTTCTGTCTACAATCCTTCCAGATCTACAGGCTCCTCAGAGGGTCTGAACTCCAGCCTCCCTTTGTCACCCTGTCACCCTCACACTGACAGCAGTTAGTCATGCTTTCACCATGGGACATGCTGACAGACAACATCCTCGTAGTCCTGCGCTTCAAAGTGATGCATGGCACGGACGCTCGGTGAAAGACGTGCAGACATGCGCGTACAGACTTCACCAAGGCCATCAAAGAACAGAATAACACACTTGGGCAAACACAGCACACACACCCATTTCCCCTGATGTGTTCAACCTTGATTCCATGACCCAGGGTGCAGGAGAAGAGGTTTATAGGGTGCCATTGAAGCCAGTTTCCCCCCTCCGCTACTCCCTTTGCCCCAGGGAGGTCACGCCCCCCCCCCCCCCTCCCCGCCCTGGTGGCGCTGCTTTGGAACAGCCAATCATCCTTCAGACTGTTCTGTTGGAGAAACAGGAAGTGAACTGCGAACCCCTGAGGACTTTCTCACCCTGAACGCTGTTGGTCAGGAAAAAGTCTGATCCGTCATTTCAGACCCCAAAGTCCTGCATGCTGTGTATACAATACACACACACACATACACACACACACACACACACACACAGTGAGGCTCTGGGGGCTCATTAACATAAAAACATGGGCCCATTAAAGTCAAATGGTAAGGAAGCGTTGTATGTATGATGGTAGTAAATGTTGTAACCGGAGATGAGAGAGATCAGAACACGTCTCTATGTCTGCCCGTTCTCTCCGGACTGAAGGCCCTGTGCCGGTTTTACTGCTATTTCTTCTTTGGCTTCATTCTTTGGGGGGGGGGGGGAGCAGGAATACCAGAGGGTCCTAGTTCCATCGGTTCCTGAGAGAACGTCTGTGTGTTATCAAGCACCTCAAAGCTTTCAGCCACATCTGTGTGTGGGAGAGGAAAGATGGAGGGAGGGACGGAGGGAGAACGAGAGAGGGAGGGAGGGAGAGAAGCGTCTACAGACTCAGACAGGCATATGATTCTCTCTCTTCTCCCCTCCTCTCTACAAACAGGCCTGCAGGTTTCTACTTGAGGTAGGATCTGACATCCGGGGGGGGGGGGGGGGGGG
>BROE01000022.1:1267043-1298467 GCA_036571765.1 Plecoglossus altivelis | reverse complement strand
GATGCAAGCACACACACACACACAGGCACGACACACGCTACATTGGTACACATATCAGCAACCGCAATGCTGACAAGCTGAGATGTAGAAAGTTTGGGCTACATGGCAGAAGGTACAGAACACATGCAGCAGACAGCACGCACGCACGACAGAAAAGAATAATCTTGAGATGGGTCAGGGCAGCGTAGTTCTGCTTGATACGCACACAACCACACATACACACTACCACGCACACACAATACCACACGCACACACAATGCAGCAACAAGCACACATGCACCACATAGTCTGTACACTCACACATACACATCTCATGGGTCTCCACACACACATACACACACGCATGCACACACATGCACACACACACACACACACACAGCAGAGAGGGCAGCTGGGTGCATGGTGTCAGAGCACTAACAGTGGTGGTAGCAGTTCTGTCAGTATGTGTGCCAGGGATTAGAGCGATAAGCCTTGCCATCTGGGATACCTTCACATCCATTGTGTTGACTCTGTTTGTGTGGATGCTGTGTTTATAGCTGTGTGTGGTTGTGCGAGTATGCGTTTTTCTCATTTTGAGTGTGTGCAGTTTGTGTGTGTGTGTGTGTGTGTGTCTGTGCATAACTGAGTGTGCATGCGTGTACGGTTGGGTGAGTGTGTGTTTCTGCTTGAACAATAAAGAGCCCGATTCTATTCAACACGGGCCGGTGTCAGTATGTTTGGGTGGCCAGACTGACGGTTCATTCACTCGTGTCTGAGTGGACAAACAGGAGAGAAGACAAGCTAAAGCAGGGGTGTCAAACCCTGGTCCTGGTTCTGGTCCTGGTTCTGGTCCTGGAGGGACCTATGGATACCTATGTTACCAGCTCCTATGGACAACATGGCACCCATGTCCCTTTAGCTTGGGGGTGTCAAACCCTGGTCCTGGAGGGCCGCTGTCCTAAAGGTTTTCCATGTTTCCCTGCTCCAGCACACCTGATTCTAATGAATGGGTTGTTATCAAGGTCTGCGGAAGCCTGATAACGACCATTCATACCAGTCCAAGGCTGTAGTCTATAGCCCAGTCCAAGGCTGTAGTCTATATGCCAGTCTGAGGGTGCAGTCTATATGCCAGTCTGAGGGTGCAGTCTATATGCCAGTCCAAGGGTGCAGTCTATAGTCCAGTCCCAGTCTGTTCCTACTGAGAAGACCTCCTTTTCCTCCACATCACAACAACAAGCCCACAGAGAAGGCGTGTTTACATTCTCTGGGAGAGCTAAGCACAGAGTCATGGTCCTCCTACTGAAACGTAAACAGTTTACCACTTCTCTCTTCCCAGCACGTCCCTGTACTTTCTACACCCTCCACTGAGACACCCCAGTATCTCTGCTATCGCAAGCTAGCAACCCAAACAAGCCTAGTCTGGACGGGTCTGGACGAGGGCTGGTTCCTGAGACTGACAGACGCTGAGGTTGTTGTTTTCACGTTGGATGGCAGTCAGGGCCTGCTTGTCGGGACTTGGCTTGCGTGAGCCAACAAAGGCGGTATTGAACCGAGAGGGAAAAAAACTCACATCTCATCGTTTCTGATCGCTGATAAAAAGAAGAAAGAAAAAAAAACGAGTTCGAGTTCCGGTAGCTGAACATTGTTCAGGTAAAGACAGCGAACATGTGCATGTTTACCTTATCCTGAACATAGCTCTGATTAGTATGGGTTGTTTACCTTATCCTGATCGTAGCTATGATGAGTTTGCGGTCTAAAGATACAGACAAGAACCTGCTTCCTTCCCCTCTTCCTCTTCTGGATAAAGAGTTCTTTGTTATCTGGCACAGTGTGTAGAACGACTTTGACACACAGAACAGGAACCAAACATGTAAACAAGCATGTTTGGCCCCATAGCTAGCTCTTCAGGTTTAGCCATGTAGCTCCCACTTTCACTCACTCCCATCTCTCTCTGTCCCTCACCCTCTTTCTCTCTCTCTCTCTACTTCTCTCTCCATCTCTTTCCCTGTCTCTCCCTCTCTCTTTCTTTACCTCTCTCTCTGTCTCGCTCTTTCTCTCTCTCTTCATCCCTCTCTCTCTGTCTCTCTTCATCCCTCTCTCCCTGTCAGTCCCTCTACTGCTTCTCCTCTCTCGTTCACTCTCCCTATCTTTCAACACCAACAAACACATCCGTTCTTGGTGCAGGATGTGAACGTCTGATGTCGGTGTTTGGGAGGAGGAATTCCATCCATGTGAACTCTTACACTGCAACCAACCTTGACTAGTGACCCTGGCAGACCACATGACCTGCTGTGACAGGGACAGGAAGTGGACACAGGACCGTCTGTCACCATCCACTAGACCTCTGCATGCACCCAGGACCAGACGAACGACACTCCAAAAAATGACCTTGGATGTTTTGTGACCCACTTATATTTGCTGACTCATCATTTCCCTTTTCTGCTTTTCAGGGAGAAAAGTCTAATGAAATCTCCTGGCGTCCGAGCTGAGGGGATCATCTAAACACGGTTACCAACGACAGCCGTCTATCTTCCCTCAGCTTTCGGTCGAATCGGAGAATGTGAAATTCCTTTAGTGCCTACTCCTATTACACTCTGTAGCTTTCTCACAAAGTCTCACTCTGTCATCCCTTTTTTTCTGTCAACTTCCACTCTTCCTTTTTCTCACACGCTTTCCCTCTCTCTCTCTCTCTCTCTCTCTCTCTCCCACATACACACACACACGCGCGCACACACACACACGTGGGCAAGCTGATGCAAGTTCCACGGCGATCTGGAGGAACAGCCTGGCTGTTGAGAGCAGCTGAAAGGCCAACATTATTCTGCTCTCTCTAGTCCTCAACACACTGACAGGAATGTGAAGAATCAGCAACCCAGACACACAAACACACACACACACTCACTCTGATACACAAACACACACACACACTCACTCTGATACACAAACACACACACACACACTCACTCTGATACACAAACACACACACACATCACTCTTGATACAAAACACCACACACACACACACTCACTCTGATACACAAACACACACACACACTCACTCTGATACACACACACACACACTCACTCTGATACACAAACACACACACACACTCACACACACTCACTCTGATACACAAACACACACACACTCACTCACTCTTGTCTCTCTGTTCCCTCTCCTGGTCTCCTCTGTCTCTCTCTCCTCTCTCAACACACACACACACACACACACAAACTCTCACACACACACACATACTCTCCTTCTCTTACAACACACACACACACGCTCCCATGTTAATTGCTCATTAATGGCGTTTCCTCTTGTCCTGCTGAGGGATGTGGATCTGGTGTGATGGTGCAGAGGTGATCTCCAGGGGGCCCAGAGGGGTGTGGAGGCTCTCCCCGTAACCACGGCAGCACCCCGTAACCACGGCAGCAGCTGCATCCTCTGGAGTTGCAGGAAGAAGCCTCTCCCTTCAGCTCGCTAATGACAGGGTCTACATCGAACACACACACACACACCATCACACACACCACGCTTTACCAACACAAGCCACACACACACAACACAACCACACACACAAACACACAATGCCTTACACAACACCACACACACACAACACCACATCACAACACACACGCTTACACACACCACACACACCATCACAACACACACGCTTACACACACCACACACACACACACACCATCACAACACACACGCTTACACACACCACACACACACACAACACAACCAATAGACAACAACACACACCAGCACAGCCCACAACACACACCACACACATCACACACACATACCATACACACATATCAAACACAGACACACACTTTGGCTGGCTCTTTAAAAATAACTCCAATAAACAATTACACTCACATCCTCCCCCTCTAGTTAAAGTCTTGGCTGGGATGGCATCAGTAAAGCGTTCCTACTGCAGGACACAGCACGCAGGACACAGCACGCAGGACACAGCACGCAGGACACAGCACACAGGACACAGCACCCAGGACACAGCACACAGGACACAGCACCCAGGACACAGGACACAGCACGCTGGACACAGCATGCAGGACACAGGATACAGCACCCAGGACACAGCACGCAGGACACAGCACGCTGGACACAGCACGCAGGACACAGCACGCAGGACACAGCACGCTGGACACAGCACGCAGGACACAGCACGCAGGACACAGCACGCAGGACACAGCACGCAGGACACAGCACGCAGGACACAGCATGCAGGACACAGCACCCAGGACACAGCACGTTCCTCGTCTATCACTCAGCCTTCAGCCCCCTCCCCCTGCGACGCTACCAATGGCGATCCCCAGCCCACCCCTCTCTCTCTGGGACCGGGAACACAGCAGAACCGTCGCCTGGGAACCACAGAACCAGGCCCAGAGGAAGAGAAGAGAGAGGAAGTAGAGAACATCAGGGCGGCGAGGCAGGGATTCGAGTGTGCGTGACCCTAGAGGAGCGGTCCAGTGCCTGAGACCAGACGCCCAGGTCGGGTTTCACAGCAGGGCAGTTTAGTGACAGCACAGCAGAAACACTGGGACAATACAGCAGAATATGAGCCTCGTTTGGCCTTCTGTGTGTGTGTGTGTACAGGCACAGTGTGTGTGTGTGTGTGTGTACAGGCACAGTGTGTGTGTGTGTGTATGCGTACAAGCACAGTGTGTGTGTGTGTGTATGCGTACAGGCACAGTGTGTGTGTGTGTGTATGCGTACAAGCACAGTGTGTGTGTGTGTGTATGCGTATAGGCACAGTGTGTGTGTGTGTGTATGCGTACAGGAACAATGAGTGTGTGTGTGTACAGGCACAGTGTGTGTGCATGTGTACAGGCACAGTGTGTGTGTGTGTGTGTGTGTATGCATACAGACACAGTGTGTGTGTACAGACACAGTGTGTGTGTGTGTGTGTACAGGCACACTGTGCCTGCTAGCATGTGTGCATGCTTGCAAACCATTACCTCACTGCTAGCCAACTTTATAAAGCACCTTACAAGGGAGCAATGTTGGAGCTGTTCTAACATAGACTGGGGCATGACGTCTGTCAGGATACCTTGCAGCAGTGACCTGTCCTTTCAGTTCATATGTTGAAGGAACATACAGTGTAAAGTATGCCATCGTAACATTGGGCCTGCACACTGGATCACACACAATGCAAACGGTGTGTTACTGTGAAAATAACAGTTCAAGCAAGCTAATGTATGTATACATATGGACTGCATGTGTCCGAGTGAAGAGGCGGAGGGAGCTGGAGAGAAGAGATAGTGCTTGGATGGAGAGAGAGAGAGGTGGAGAGAGAGAGATGGAGATAGAGAGAGGTGGAGAGAGAGAGAGGTGGAGAGAGAGAGAGAAAGAGATGGAGAGAGAGAGAGGTGGAGAGAGAGAGAGAGAGAGAGAGGGAGAGAGACAGAGAGATGGAGAGAGAGACAGAGATGGAGAGAGACAGAGATGGAGAGAGAGAGAGAGAGAGATGGAGAGAGAGAGGGAGAGGGAGAGAGAGATGGAGAGAGAGATGGAGAGAGGGAGAGGGAGAGATGGAGAGAGAGATGGAGATGGAGAGATGGAGAGAGAGAGAGAGAGAGAGAGAGATGGAGAGAGGTGGAGCCAAGTGGTTGATCCATATGTGGGTGGATGTGCTTCTTTCAGCATCCAGAGACTCACTGAATATTACATATTCAATCTATGTGCCTGTATTTCTCTGTGTGAACGTGTGTGTGTGTTTCTGTGTGTACATGTGTGTGTTTTTGTGCGTATGCGTGTTTGTGCGTACGTGTGTGTGTGTTTCTGTGTGTAAGTGTACGTCTGTGCGTACGTGTGTGTATCTTGTGTGCGTACATGTGTGTGTTTGTGCGTACGTGTGTGTTTGTGTGCGTACGTGTGTGTGTGGCGTACGTGTGTGTGTGCAGTAACCGTGTGTGTGTTTCTGTGCATACGTGTGTGTTTCTGTGCATACATGTGTGTTTGGTGTGTACGCTGTGTTGTGTTTCTGTGTGTACGCGTGGCAGGATATGGAGGCTGGATGTGTGGATGGAGGTTTGTCTAACAGCTGTAAGTTTGTGAGAGAGAAGATGGGTCATGCTATGAAGGACTTTAAGATCGTGGTGTGGCGTGTCTGTGTGTGTATGTGTGTGTGTGTGTCTGTGTGTGTGTGTCTGTGTGTCTGTGTGTGTCCCTCTGTGTGTGTGCGCGTTGTCTTTGCGTGTGTGTGTGTGGTCTGCGTGTGTGTGTGTGTGTTGATAATGCGGCCCAGAACGCCCTCAGGAAATGATAGTCTTCCCACAGAATGCTAAGTGACCGCAGTTGCTTGCCGCGTCCATGCTGCCATGTACCCACATAAAACACACAAACACATGCGCACAAACACACAAACACTAGCGCACAAAACACATCCCAAACACAACAAACACATGGAGATGGAGAGATGGAGAGAGAGAGAGAGAGAGAGAGAGATGGAGCCAAGTGGTTGATCCATATGTGGGTGGATGTGCTTCTTTCAGCATCCAGAGACTCACTGAATATTACATATTCAATCTATGTGCCTGTATTTCTCTGTGTGAACGTGTGTGTGTGTTTCTGTGTGTACATGTGTGTGTTTCTGTGCGTATGCGTGTTTGTGCGTACGTGTGTGTGTTTCTGTGTGTAAGTGTACGTCTGTGCGTACGTGTGTGTTTGTGTGCGTACCTGTGTGTTTGTGCGTACGTGTGTGTTTGTGTGCGTACGTGTGTGTGTGCGTACGTGTGTGTGTGCGTACGTGTGTGTTTCTGTGCATACGTGTGTGTTTCTGTGCATACATGTGTGTTTGTGTGTACCTGTGTGTGTTTCTGTGTGTACGTGTGCAGGATATGGAGGCTGGATGTGTGGATGGATGTTTGTCTAACAGCTGTAAGTTTGTGAGAGAGAAGATGGGTCATGCTATGAAGGACTTTAAGATCAGGTGTGTGCGTGTCTGTGTGTGTATGTGTGTGTGTGTGTCTGTGTGTGTGTGTCTGTGTGTCTGTGTGTGTCTCTGTGTGTGTGCGCGTGTCTGTGCGTGTCTGAGTGTGTCTGCGTGTGTGTGTGTGTGTTGATATGCGGCCCAAACGCCCTCAGGAATGACTAGTCTTCCCACAGGAATGCTAAGTGACCCAGTTGCTTGCCGCCGTCCATCTGCCATGTACCCACATAAACACACAAACACATGCGCACAAACACACAAACACATGCGCACAAACACACACAAACACACAAACACATGCGCACAAACACACACATAAACACACAAACACATGCGCACAAACACACACAAACACACAAACACATGTGCACAAACACACAAACACATGCGCACAAACACACAAACACATGCGCACAAACACACACACAAACACATGCGCACAAACACACACATAAACACACAAACACATGCGCGCAAACACACTCAAACACATAAACACACAAACACACACACACACAATTGCACAGACACTGTCATACACATGCACGCACAGACACACGCAAACACACACACTCTCACTCTCATACACATGCACGCACAGACACACACAAACGCACATTTCTTAAAACCCTCCCATGTTGTTCTGTGCCACCACTAGGCGCCTGCGGCCTAAAGCTACCGGAACATTCCGCTGTTACCACGGATACGGGACAGGATGCCTTCGCTCTCAAACAGTCTGAGTTTTCTTCCCACAGGGTGGGAAAGGTGAAACGCCCTATCACTTTTGTGACCTTGTCAAGCAACGAGGACATAGGAAAGGTGTCGGAGAGAGAAGGATGTGTCTCTCTAGTATGGAAGCCCGGCCCTGCTGTGAACACAACGACACCAAACTGTTACCTCGAACGGTTAACTGTGTTTGTCATGGCTGCCTTCCATGTCCATCTGCTAGTGGACGCGTCTCATTCACAGATTCTCCTGTTCTTTCATGCCCTGTTCTGTTGGGATGAGATGAAGAGTGGTGGTGTGAAGAAAGGACAACCAGTGTTGGAAATGTGTGAGAATGACTTCACTTTTGTGTCTTTCTGTGGTTCTCTATCCCTCTCCCTCTCTATGTCACTCTCCCTCTGTCTCTCTCTCTGTCTCTCCCCCTCTGCCTCTCTCCCTCTCTCTCCCTCTCCCTCCCACCGTCTCCCTCTCTCTCTCTGTCTCTCTCTGTCTCTCCATCTGTCCCTCTCCCTCTCCCCCCCCTCTGTCCTCCTCTTTTTCTCTCTTTTTCTCATGTCTAAATTGGATCACTTTAAGACCATATTATGTAACAGACAAAAGGCAGTAGGCAGTGCACCCACACACTCTCTCGTGCGTGGAGGCTTGCAAAGCTAAACTCAAACCCCCCGTCAGACAAGAACGCCACGCTTACCAAGGTCAAATCACATCTCTACTGCATATCTATATCCTGCACAACCAAGCACAGTATTCGAATGTGTTATTTGCTCCAAAGTCGCCCAAACTCCTGTGTCACTGAAGCTACAAAAGGTGACGCATCTTCGAGCTCTGGAGGACCGCCTTCCCAGAATGCCTAAAGGCTTCTGTCATGGAACGCGGAATGCCGGACCCGTCGTCATGACTCCCACCCCGGAACACTACTGTGTGTTCTCAGAGCGAAAGTAGGGCAGACCCAGGAATAACTAGTTCTTCTTCCCTCCCTAACCCAGGCTGGCTCCCACAGAGCCAGACCCCCCCATGAGCAGTCTGACATGGGCCAGAGAGAGGCTGCTTGTGGGCAGACAGATCTGGGGCAGACTGGGGGTGGATCTCTAACTCTAGCTTGATGAGGAAATGTTCAGGTATGGTTGTGTTTGCAATGGCACCTTATTTTTGGTAGAGGGGAAGCACATGTAGTATGAACAGAGTTTGTATGTGCTGTGACCTACCAAGCTGTGGAATCTGTACATGTAGCTAGCTGTGGAATCTTGACATGTGGCTATGTGTAGAATCATGACATGTAGCTATGTGTAGAATCTTGACATGTAGCTATGTGTAGAATCTTGACATGTAGCTATGTGTAGAATCTTGACATGTGGCTATGTGTAGAATCTTGACATGTAGCTATGTGTAGAATCATGACATGTAGCTAGCTGTGGAACCCTGGCCTACAGCTCTCTGTGGAACCCTGGCTTACAGCTCTCTGTGGAACCCTGGCTTATAGCTCTCTGTGGAACCCTGGCTTATAGCTCTCTGTGGAACCCTGGCCTACAGCTCTCTGTGGAACCCTGGCCTACAGCTCTCTGTGGAACCCTGGCCTATGTGGAACCCTGTCCTGCTGCAGGTCTTTTCACAGCAGCACAAGGGCAGGAAGAGGCCTCTCCCTCCTCATTGTGTGGAAGGGCAGCAGAAAAGGCCGTTTCCTGCCGGGAAAACACGAGGACACTGCCTTAACGCCCTCCAACCCAGAGCTTCCTGTCCCAACCTACAGCGAGCGTCTTCGGCAGACCTGCTCTTAGGGAACGTGTCCAGGGGTCGTCTTACGAAAGAGTCGCTCACTGTCCTTTCTGTGAAATGTCCTCTTCAAACTCTGCCTTGTTCAAATATCCCCTCTCATTCGTTTCTGTAGAATTAAGATCAAAATGTCTCTTTATGTTAGCAGCAAATAACCAACTCTGTTGTTATCATATGTGTTCCCTTATCGAAACACCCACGCAAATGCTATGATCTCATGCAGTGAGGACAGTTCGTCTGTCAGTTACAGTGAGAGCTTACAGGTGTGAAAGATTCAAATGCGATTGGCTGAAACTAACCAGGAAGAAGCCTCTAAGCCAATCCCTGAGTGAGGTCAGAACAAGCTGATCTGTCATTCAACATCCCTCAACCTGGGTCTGTTCTGACACGTCCAAACATGACACCTTCCTGGACGTGTGCGGACATGTGATAATGTACTGAGGTAACTAGACATATCCTCAAGGGGCTTTCTGGCAACACCTGATATAGTGTGTGTGTGTGTGTGTGTAGGTGTGTGAGTGTATGTCTGTGTGAGTGTATGTGTGTGAGTGTATGTGTGTGTGTGAGTGTGTAGGTGTGTGTGTAGGTGTGTGAGTGTATATATGTGTGTGTGTGTGTGTGTATGTGTGTGTGTGAGTGTATATATGTGTGTGTGAGAGAGAGAGAGAAGAACATGATGTCACATTACACCACCACAGAGAACTCCTCTGTAGCTAGGGCAGAGGTAAGGTGTGTGTGTGCAGGCGTTGTTGATAAGGAAGTAATGAGAGAGAGGAAGAGAGAGACAGAGAGAGCGAGAGGGAGAGAGAGAGGGGGGAAGAGAGAGGGAAGGAGAGAGAGAGGAAGAGAGGGAGAGGAAGAGAGAGAGGGGAAGAGAGAGAGAAAGAGAGAGAGGGGAAGAGAGAAAGAGGGGAAGAGAGAGATGGAGAGAGAGAGGAAGAGAGGGAGAGGAAGAGAGAGAGAAAGAGAGAGGGGAGGAGAAAGAAAAACAACAATTATATAACATCTCAAGGGCTCGAAGCTTTGAAACCGTTAAGTGAAGCATTAAACACAGACCGACACCCAAGTGTAATGTTACTGAACATGAGAAAGTGAACTACTGTAAAATAACATGAATAACTCATTGTTTTTCTCTGGGCATATTCATGGCTGTTGCAGTCTTCACTACACAGAAGACCGCAGGAGGTTTGAGAGGAGCAGTGGATGTGTGACCTGACAGAATAAGCTCTTACAAAGCCAGGCGTCCCCTCAAAATATAGGGCAAACACACCGACCAGCACTTCAGAAAGATGCACCCTCCTCCACCCTCTCTCTCCCTCACCCATCCTCTCTCCATCCTCCACCCTCTCTCTCCCTCTCCCACCCTCCCTCTCTCCCCTTACCCTCTCTGTCTCCCACCTCCACTCTCTCTCCCTCCCCCGCCCTTGCTCCTTCCCTCACCCTCCGTCCGCTCTACCCTTCTCACCCCCCATCTGACTCTCCATCCCCCCCTCCCCTCTCCCTCACCTCATAAATCGCCAGCGTTCAAACTGGAGTACCTTCTCCTAACCCAGCAGCATTTCCCTGACTGTCCATCTACTGCCAACATGCAGCCACACATCAGCCGCCTTTCCTCCCTCCTCTATCTCCCCTCCGTCCTCCCTCTGTTCGGGGTGAGGTTGCGTCTTGCATGCTTTAACAGCCCCTGATCACCATAGTAAGGAGACAGAGGAGTGACATGACTGTGTCACCACACACACACACACACACCACCAGCAGAGTGCAGACACACACAGATAGCATTGGGTAAGTGAGCGTGTATGCATGATTTGTGGGATGTGTGTTCTTCTCTAGAGTGTGTTGATGGCTCTGTGTGTGTGTGTGTGTGTGTGTGCGTCTAGGTTTCGATGTGACAGAGCAACGTAGCAGGGGATGGGGGATAGCAGCACATCACAGCCTGAAGCAATTAACCCTCTAATGGAGTTAACTCCTTCTGACACCACGTCTGCCCTCCTCTTCTCTCTCCCTCTCTCCTCCTCTCTCTCTCTCTCTTTCTCTCTCTCTCCTCTTCTCTCTCTCTCCTGGTCTGTCTCTCTTCTCTCTCTCTCTCTCTCTCTCTTTCTCTCTCTCTCTTCTCTCTCTTTCTCTCTCTCTTTAAACACATTTCCAGAGTAAACACAAACCCGCCAACATCGTCTGCAGTCTTGCCATTTGCACTGTTTTAATTCAACGTCGATTTTTATATTTGATCGTAGGATCAATCCCAACCCTCCATCCTCGCCAGACTGGAGTGTGTGTGTGTGTATGTGAGAGAGTGTGTGTGTGTGTGTGTTGTAGGTGTCTGACAGCATCAGACAGAGAAGGGGTGGAGGGATTACGACCACCCTCGTTCTAATCCCTCTCATAATCCCCCCGGCCTCCTAATCTCCGATTGTCTGACCCTTGCTGGGTCACCACCACCCTCCCTCCTGCTTCACCCGGGGAAACCCACAAAGTCGCACAATAACACCAGCAGTCTGACCAAGTGATGAGAGAGGACGCACTGGGCCTGCGATGGAGGACAACACTGAAGACAACAGTCTATCCCAGCGCTGAATTTCTACTCTGTCGACTAGGCAGTGTGACTTAACACAACTAGCCAATGAAATAATTCCTATGTTATCTTCTAAATGTTCACTGTAGGTCCACTCAGTAAGTTTAAATAATATTAGACTTAATGTACAAGCAATCATATACAAATATCATTTAGTGAAGTCCTCGTGTTGTTCAAGAAGGTGGAACAAGGCCAACATTGTAGTAATGTTCTTATCTACAGAAGTCCTAACCACGGTGTGTGTGACTTCTGTTCCTCCCTGTTCTTAGTTAGAACCCTGGAACACTCCTCCTCTCTCGCTCGCTGCTCTTGGTTGCTAAGTCTTGACACCTCCTCCAAACAAAGTCTTAACGAGTCCATCAACAACGCATTAGGTCACGATCCCACCGCAGGGACGGCTCGCGGCCGTGTTTAGCCCATCGCCACGGTTACCGTCGCCGGGGCCTCCCGGAATCTGAGCAGATGTGACGTGTGTGATGTCTGACGGGATGCCCACTGAGGTGGGAGAGAGGAACAGATCTGAGCCAGTTTAGGATACTGGTGCTCACTGAAGTGTTGTAATGAAATCTGTTTAGTGGGATGGGTGCCATGACAGCACAGGGCTCTAAGGCTCCTACAGCTGAAGGAACTGAAGACACAAAACAGAGAGGAACTGAGGGAGAGAGACGGAGAGAGAGGGAGAGAGAGAGGAAGAGAGAGGAGGAGAGGGGGGAGAGGGAGGGAGGGAGAGAGGGAGAGAGAGAGAGAAAGAGATAGGGAGAGGGAGGGAGAGGTAGAGAGAGAGAGAGGGAGGGAGGTAGAGAGAGGGAGGGAGGGAGGGAGAGAGAGAGAGGGAGAGAGGGAGAGCTGCAGAACTCTGTGTTTACAACTCAGCTGTCGTTATCTCAGGTGTGGTCCAACAGCAGACCGGACAGCCTCTTTCCTCCCGACACCCTAACACCCTTCCCCACACCGCATTCCCACCAATCTACTGCTTCCTGTAGGAGACTGTGTGTGTATCTGTATTGGTGTGTGTGTGTATCTGTATTTGTGTGTGTGTGTGTATGTGACGGCAGGAAGACCGAAGAGGCGGGATGAGAAGTGAGGGTCGTAGCCTTGGGAGGGGGCTCTCTAGTAACCAGGGAAACAGTCCACACAAGACTCATGACATCAAAGCACCTGTACCCCCTCCCAGACCCCATCCCCTGCCAGACCCCCTCCCCTGCCAGACCCCCTCCCCTGCCAGACCCCCTCCCCTGCCAGACCCCCTCCCCTGCCAGACCCCCTCCCCTGCCAGACCCCCTCCCCTGCCAGACCCCCTCCCCTGCCAGACCCCCTCCCCTGCCAGACCCCCTCCCCTCCCAGACCCCCTCCCCTGCCAGACCTCACTCCCCTGAAAGACTTCAACATCAACCACGAACCAAACAACCTTTGCGAATCCTACGAATGCCTGAATCTCTTGCCCCACACACGCATAACACAAGGACACAAACGTTCCAATCTTACGTAACTGGCACGCTTCAGCAAACGCCATCCCGAGCACTTCATCCATTCAAGCAGCTTGCTGGTGGCTGCCTGAGCGAGTGGACAAGCTGACACGGCTCCAGAAATGCCCCTTGTGCCTCGACTGAAAGGAAGTCTGCCAGGAAACTTCCTGCCTTGTTCCACAGGCCTGGAACGCCACCAACCACTCATGCTACACGCACAGTAAATACCCACGGAGAGGGAAAAAAGTAACCTAACAGATAACAGTGTACAGAACGCAGAGGATAAGTTATGGACTGGCTGAAGACGTTGTCTGGTCGTTGTCGTTGGAGACCTCCCTCTCCCCTGAAAGACTTCAACATCAACCACGAACCAAACAACCTTTGCGAATCCTACGAATGCCTGAATCTCTTGCCCCACACACGCATAACACAAGGACACAAACGTTCCAATCTTACGTAACTGGCACGCTTCAGCAAACGCCATCCCGAGCACTTCATCCATTCAAGCAGCTTGCTGGTGGCTGCCTGAGCGAGTGGACAAGCTGACACGGCTCCAGAAATGCCCCTTGTGCCTCGACTGAAAGGAAGTCTGCCAGGAAACTTCCTGCCTTGTTCCACAGGCCTGGAACTCCACCAACCACTCATGCAACACGCACAGTAAATACCCACGGAGAGGGAAAAAAGTAACCTAACAGATAACAGTGTACAGAACGCAGAGGATAAGTTATGGACTGGCTGAAGACACTGTCTGGTCGTTGTCGTTGGAGACCTCCCTGTTTGGGTCTCCCTTGGCTGAGCTATTTCTGGAGAAAGCTCCTAACAAGGTCTAGTGACGTCTTCTGAGATGCCAGGGTTCTTAAGACTGCTCTGAGGGAACCGAAGGTTCCTGCACCTTCTAATCCTGTTATTATATTGGAGGAGAACCTTTCAAGACCCAACATTATACGGCCCTGCTTAAAGCAGTGAGACCGATTTTCATCTGTGTGTGTAAACAAAACACACCCAAGCACACCGGCATATACACGCTCTCTCTTTTTTCATACACACACACACACACAATTACAAGTTTTATTATGATGCAATTCCAATATCATCCATATTTCACGACACCAAGCGCTGTCAAATCGTAAATATACTGGCAATCCAACCAACCACTTTTACCGACCCGCTGGGCAGCCATGCTGGGCAGCCATGCTAGGTCCACAGTCAGCCCTCTGTCCCAGATAACAGCCCCGCTAAGCAGACAAACCTCGAGTAACGATGAGAGAGTTAACACAGTAGTCGGGTCATTCTGTCACCTCTAGGAATAGCGATCCTGTCACCCCCCGCGGTGACAGCTAAGGCAGAGATCAGTCAGTCGCAGCGGAATTCAATGGCGGTGACATTTCGTGAGCCCTTTTGGATTACAAATGTGCGTTGGTTTCTGTTCAGGTTGAGACTTGTGGGATTCAGGTTTAATGTGGAATTAAAACTGTCAAAATGATGAACAAATACCCTCGGGACCTTTCCAAAAGTTGAGTAACGGTGTGTTTGGATATCTTTCTGTAGATCCGATTTTCTAAGAATGCGTGTGTTTGGATAGGCTGCTGGTGTGTAATCTGATCGAATGACTGCAATAAAGACCGCCGCAGATCCACTACTATTGTCTGATCACATGTAATGGTTGGAACCATCTGTGTGGATGTAACCATGAGATTAACATCAGCGGGATACGCATGTGACGTAGGCTCGGAGTCGGTCACACGACAGTACATGCGTGAGACGGAAGGAATGGGGCTATAACATTATCGGCAATATCGGAGCAATGTTATGAGAATATTCTGGCTGTGACGTCACGACGAGGGGCTCGAACCAGTTCAACTGGCTCCTTCGTTGAGTACGTGCGTGCACGTGCTGCTACATTGATAAATGTATGCCTACAAAAAGCAAAGAGACACGAGCTCAGTAGGTTGGACACTGAATAAACCTCCTCATTCACACCAAGGAACAAAGTCTCGCTTCTAACATAACAGACACAGCTGTTGACTACACGCCAGTAGGATGTCTTCCATATAAGTAAACTTTTAGGGCACTGTACATTTTATTATAATTTTAACATTTCAAAGACAAATCCTTTGTAATGGTGCTTTCTGGACAATTAGTTTGCCAGGGAGGGTTTGGAGGGCATAGTCCGACGTTAATAACCGAAATTGAAACGCTTTCTGGGAAAGCATGGGGCTTTCCAAGCTAACCCTCCAATAAGAGTAGCCTTCGAGGCCGTCAGAGCATCTTCTTCGATATCTGTGATAGCCAGAGATAAACATCTAGCCTGGAGGCACTAAGAGTAAGCTTTTATTTGAGCTTTTAATTCACGCTATGTCCCACATTTCTTTACCTACGCACAATCCTAAACATCTGTCCCGTAACAGACTTTCAAAACGATCTGCGCCACACGGGCACACATTGTCCACACCTAAACACAATGCGCAATAATGACTTAGTGAAATGATTATCACTTCTATTTCTCCTAATATTTACTGAATGTATCTCTGGCGTCTCTGGCGATGACATCCAATTTCCCCTGTTATCATATCCCAAAGCATGGCTTGTCTGGAAATGTTAGACAATAATGACGCGTGTTCTTACCTGCATCTACCGTGTCTGATAAATCATAGTTGGCCGCTGTTCTAGGGAATTCTTTGAGTTTTCTGGCGCTAAGGTTCAAAATCCCGGAGTTTGCTGCTTCTTCCACAGCCCTCTCCAAGCCGCGGTTGAGAGGCGTGTTAGTAAGCGACCCCATACCGCTCAGACTTTGAATCGAGGCAGAAGCGACCTGGGAATGGGGACGAGGGTCCGGTACCAACGTCGCCATGTTCGCCTCGGCTTTCTATTGAATTGAAACGCTCTATGTTAGTAAATCCAAGTGCAAAGTACGACAGAGACTCCAGCGGTGCGCAAATTTCCTTCTCGACTGCCTGCGTTCCCACTGCGACTGCGCTCTGTACTGTAACTCCGGCCCGGGGACCAACGGGTTATTGTTAAGTTGTTAGCGCCCTCCTGTGGCTCTAAACAGCAACAGCAACAGACTATTCACCAGACCCTCCACATACAGACAGGCTCTGCTGCTGCTGCTGCTGCTGCTGCACGGCTACCAACTGGGATTGGCTACATACATATTTGCACGCGTTCTTAGGAATCCCACGGTTTGATAGTGAGAGACAGACAGAGAGGGCGGGTTTGCAACAGAAAAGGTTGGGTAGTGAGGGGAGAGAGAGCAGAAGAGAGAGATCAAGGGGAGAGAGGGAGAGAGAGAGATCAAGGGGAAAGAGAGAGGGAGAGAGAGAGCACAAAAGAGAGATTGAGGGGGGAGAGAGAGGGAGCGGAAGAGAGAAATCAAGGGGAGAGAGAGAGCAGAAAAATAGATCAAAGGGAGAGAGAGAGGGAGAGAGAGAGCAGAAGAGAGAGATCAAGGGGGAGAGAGAGAGAGCAGAAATTAGAGATCGAGAGGGAGGGAGGGAGAGAGCAGAAAAGAGAGAAGATGGGGAGGGAGAGAGTGAGAGAGAGAGAGAGCAGAAAATAGAAGTCAAGGGGAGAGAGAGAGGCAGGGGTGTGGGGGTGGGGGGAGCAGCTCTTTCACTGAGAATTCTGGTGCTGAGTCAAGCTATTGCATAACCAGCCTCAGCAAATATTCTGATCACCAGTTAGACTGCAGAGCACACACATAACACAGACACACAATCACAACACACACACAGCTACATCTAACACACACACACACACATCCAACACACACACATCCAACACACTAAGGAGAACAACAATTTCACGATTACATCATGCTTCCACTTTCCTCTGTGAATCCACCTCCATCACTTATATCACTAAGCGCAGAAACATGACAATTGTAATTCATCTGTATTGTCAATTAACACAGATGATTAAATCATATTCATGACTTCATTCATCTCTCCAGTTGATGCCTTTTTGCAGATTTCACAGACCATTTCCCTTAACTTCATTTCTTACTTTGATCATCATTATATTTAGAGCCCTTGATAAAAAATGAATAAAAAACTGTCATCTCAAATCGTACTTCCTCTTTACTTTTAAAAGCTGTTTTCTTGCGTGACACCATGATGCATTGCCCCCCTTGCGTGACACTAAAACCATCACAAATGTGACGATTTTAATTTCAGACCGAGTTGAGCCTCTTTCATGCTGAACAAAGCGTTTCTCGCATGGTGCAAGTTTCAAGACACAGCTTATCAATTCTGACCTCAGACGAAGGGAAAGTAATCCCTCTGAATTGGGTCTGTCTGGGTGTTCTGTGTTCCTTCAGTCAAGGGAGGAGATCTCAGCCGTACTGGTGTTGAGGTGGAGGGGCAGCTACTACCGTGACTAAACCGATGATGTAACCACAAACAGGAAAGGAGAACCGTATGAAGAGTTCATTAGAGAACTAAACAGCAGAGTTGAAATGTACACAGGATAAGCACTTGAACACGAATGTCCTAATGAGCGTCGATATCATTTGAGTTCATGGAAGTGTGATGTAATCCGATCAGTTTCTCGGTAGGCCCTGCTGTCAGGCTAATCTAAGATGGTTTCAAAAGGTCACCATTTTACCACAGATTGTGCAGCTAAGCAAGAAATACAGGAAGTATGGACATTTTCAACTGTCTCAGATTTCAAGAAGTGACAGACGATGTCACAGTGAATAACACTCTTTCACTTTCAGATGGAGCAAAAACGTTCAACACTTGGTGTGTCAGGACAGTTTGAGATCGCACAACAATGGTGAGTGAATTTGAATGTTAATGCACGTCTTAAACGATTAGTATGTCCTGGTTGTTGTCAATGCTGTTCATTTTTAGAACTAACAAATGGAGATTGCACCCATCTCTGTTCTGCTGGGAAATTATTTCTGAACTTGAGTCTTAGAACAAACTGTCACACTGTGTACCAACTGCATTCCAATAACTGAAGAATAGTTTGTTCATTAGTAAAAAAACAAACATCATTTGTAACTGTATTCACCCAAGAGTCAGCTAGTATATAAATCAAACCAACAGTTAACTACATGTTGACATGAACTTTAAATCTGTCAAATATTTGCTGAAAACTTTCCCCGCACACTTGTCTTTCATTGGTCATTTGTGTTTCATGTGTCACTTGTCTTATGTAATGTTAACGTGCTCAGAATTGATGGGTTTGGAGATAACTGGGATTAGTTTCGGTCGAGGAATTCAAACCCGTTTACGTCAAGCTCTGGTATTACAGTAACAGCATCAAATAGGCATCACTTATAGAAATGTGTTCACTTAACAGGTACTTGTATCCACAGGAAGAGCACAGGAAGGATTCAAACCTTTAACCTCTTGATTTACAGTGAAATGCTCTAACCACCGAGCTGAACACTAAGCTTTACTCAGCATCCTCATAAGTGTTGTTAGTATTTGTTGCTTGAAGTGATTTCACTGTCTTCTCTGATCCAAACCTCTCTCCCTGTGCTCCTTTCTCTCACACATCTAAAGTGAAGTGACGTACTGTCAAGTATGGTGACCCATACTCAAAATTAGTGCTCTGCATTTAACCCATCTTTCACACACTTCTGTGTTTCCTACCATCTCATCACAGAGGAGTTTCCACAACTACCAACGATGTCTCAGGCCGGCCCATTGACTGACCTTAATCCAATCAGGGTTCTCCATTCTCCGACGTCTTCTGGAGGATGCCACATTCCAAAGCTATCCCAGCAACCCTCAGTGCCTTCCTCGCTGGTGCACGTGTCACCCTGCCGAACCCTGCCCAGCCCAGATTCCAATCTACAGCCCCTGGAGGGAAATGTAGATCCAGTCACACACGCCCATTGTCAGACACGCCCACAGTCAGACACGCTCACAGTCAGACACGCTCACAGTCAGACACGCCCACAGTCAGACACGCCCACAGTCAGACACACTCACAGTCCCAAACGCAGCCCTTCTCCTCATAATGGTACTGATGCTGATGAAGGACAGAACTGGAAGGACGAAAGCTTTCAAGGCGGACAGAGTCTGGAGGACTCGTCTGCCCAACCTCCAGAGGACGACCAGATCGTCCTCCCTCGAAGCAGTCCTGTCATCTACAGAAGAAGGAAGTCCCTGTCCTGGCACGGAGGCATCAAGGAGTCATCTCTCTCCCTGTCTCCCCCAACCGCAGCACCTTCCCTGGGTTGGGGTAAGGCGTTCACACAGGGTCCTGAGGGGATGTCTGGACGTCTAGAGGGGACAGTCGACAGCCTGTGCCCGGGGCCCCAGGACCAGCTGGGGGTTGCGGCCAGCCTGAACTGCGTCCTGACCGATGGACGGTCGCTACAGAGACAGATGTACAGACAGATCCAGGGTTGGGGGGGCAACAGGCTGCACTGGAGCTTGGATTCGATCGAGAAAAGAGAAGCTCTTCCTGTTTCTGTCATCAGTGGTAATCAACAGTTGTCGTTTCTGTTATCAATCACTTCCAAGTTATCAATGGGTTCCATCGTTAATAGTTTGTCAGTATCTCGTCTGTGTTGAGTGTGCTGTTGTCTACGTGTGGATACCTTCTCCCAGTTCTGGGAGATGTCATCATCTGTGTGTTTGATTGTGTTCGTTTCAGTTCCTAATGGAAAGGGTCCAAGATTAAGTGACGTATCACCTTGCCACACTGAGCTATACAAGACCAGCTGCAACCTGGAACAGGTACGAGAGAATTGCAATTACAAACATTTTACGCTTTTTCAAGAGAGATTTGACTGTAATCCAGTTTGTTTGATGGAATATTGAGTCTGGTGTTTCTTAGATGTCATGTTGCGTCTGGTGTGTGTGTGTGTGTGTGTGTATGTGTGTCTGTGTGTGTGTGTAGGAGAATGCTCACTTTGTGGTGGTGGACCTGGTTTTGGAGGTGCTGGAGACGGTGAAGTGGACCTTGAGCTTGAGTCAGGAGAGCACCGGCTCAGACAAACACAACCAGGACCCTGGAGAGAAGGCCCAGGACCCTGGAGAGAAGGCCCAAGATCCAGGAGAGAAGGCCCAGGACCCTGGAGAGAAGGCCCAGGACCCTGGAGAGAAGGCCCAAGATCCAGGAGAGAAGGCCCAAGATCCAGGAGAGAAGGCCCAGGACCCTGGAGAGAAGGCCCAGCCCAAGCCTGACTCATATCAGACTCTCTCTGGTGTTTCCGTGGACAGCGGTTTCGAATGTGATGAAAACATGGCAGATGACAGTTCAAGTAAATATAAATATACATTTAACATGCTTCAGACATTTGATGTTTTGAGGTGGCAAGACAGAGAGACAATTCTGTGAACATACTCTGAACTTTTTAAGAAGACAGGTGTAATTGAGAAGATACCTGAATATGTTTTGAATTGCAGACAGTGAGATGGAATTTCGACCAATAAGCAGAGGATCACGTTTTCAGAAGTGTTTCAAAAGGTGAGAAAAACACAACTAAAACATCTAATCTTCCAGAAAGTGACAGTCAATATAAAAATATATTAAAATGCTTTACCTGTAATCTCTGGTATCTTTCTGTTCCAAACTCCACACAGGCACAGTCTCCCTCCATCTCCCATGATGCAATGCTCTGCGGAGTGCTTGGCCCAGCAGCTTGTGTTACAGTTCAGGCGTCAATGGCTTCCATCTCAGAGACTGAGGCGAGGCCGACAGAGCCTCAGGACGTCCCTCCAGGAAGTGAGAATCGCCATGGTTACGACTTGGATGGGGGAGGGAGGTCAGGATGGAGGGACCTCTTGATCATGCCTGTAGTCAAATATTCTACGGTCAAGTCAAATCTCGACCCAGTCTTTTATTGTGTTCACTGTGTTACATTGTGCAGAAATGGATGTCAAATCTTGTCAAATCTTGTGAACAATCTGTGCCATTGGTCAAGTAATTCATTGTCATTAAGAACGGAATCGACATACGGAACACGGATCGTGTCAGTCTGTGACAGCTAAAGTAAAAATGTCCTCCATTGCTACACTCCTCTTATGTAATGGAGACACAAGGCTTGTTACATACAACAGGATCACAGTTTAAACCCTCATCAGTACAGAAACTCAACCACGCATGATTCAACACAGAAATGACTAAGATCCTTCTTATGAAAGTGCGTATTTGCTTAGCGCACTCTTTCATGAAAGATTGAAGCAAATTTGGGATTTTAACTTGTTGATCTAAAGTCAAATGCTTTATGACTGACCTAGTTGAAATACTGGGTTGACATCCCCAATGTCACCCTTTTGCTCATTTATCACTTATTCTAAAAATGATCACATACAGAATTAAAGGGAGATAGTAGTCCTGTGGTGAACAATGCTAACGCTAACCTCTGTTCCTAGCTGTCAGGGACAGCTCCTGTGGTGAACAATGCTAACGCTAACCTCTGTTCCTAGCTGTCAGGGACAGCTCCTGTGGTGAACAATGCTAATGCTAACCTCTGTTCCTAGCTGTCAGGGACAGCTCCTGTGGTGAGCAATGCTAACGCTAATCTCTGTTCCTAGCTGTCAGGAATAGCTCCTGTGGTGAACAATGCTAACGCTAATCTCTGTTCCTAGCTGTCAGGGATAGCTCCTGTGGTGAACAATGCTAACGCTAACCTCTGTTCCTAGCTGTCAGGGACAGCTCCTGTGGTGAGCAATGCTAACGCTAGCCTGAGTGAGGAGATCAGGCACAGAACGAGGATGAGAGGATCGCTGAACTGGGAACCTCCACGCTTCCAGGTCATTGCCACTGTACTGCCCTCTCACAGGTAGACTGTGTTTCTGCTTCTGTGTGTGTGTGTGTGTGTGTGTGTGTGTGTATGTGTGTGTGTGTGTTGATAACATTTGCATAATGCATCATGAAAATAACATGCAAGCTAACATGGCTAGCTCTCACATCGGCCTTCCTCGTCAACAGACGCAGCGAGGTGGTTGCCATGCAACACTTTCTTTGTGCTGGCTGCGGAACGGAGATAGAACCCAGTAAGTACTGTTCCACTCCGGAGGGAAGAAAGAGAACCCTATTTCCTGTTTGGGGTCTGTTGTATAGACTTGACATATCTCCATATGAACTGCTACAACTGTGTGTGATGAAATCTACACCCTCCTTGTCCTCATCTTCTCCCGGTGGGGTTAGAATACATGAAGAAACTGCGTTACTGCGAATACCTGGGCAAGTACTTCTGTGACTGCTGCCACGGAGGGTCAGAGTCTGTCATACCAGGTCGCGTGCTGAGCCAGTGGGATTTCGGCAAGTACGCTGTGAGTGACTTCTCCAAGTGGCTGCTGGACTCTATGTGGCACCAGCCTCTGTTTGACCTCACCTACGTTGGGACGAGTCTCTATGGCCGAGTGCGAGAACTGGACAGGTTCAGGGTGAGTTCTTCTGAGAGGCGAGGCTGTGTGGGGGCTGTTGTGAGAAAGGTGGGAATAAAAAAAAACATGTTTCTGAAGACTAAAAGCACGAGGTGGGTTCCTTGACAAGGAATTGTAGATTCCCTGGAGGAAGGATGAGGTGATGTTTTCTGTTGCCTTGTGTTATCTGGGAGGAGATGTGAGAGGTTACGGAGCTCCAGAAGTCTCTGTCTCTGTCTCTCTCTCTCTCTCTCTCTCACACACACACACACACACACACACACACACACACACACACACACACACACACACAACCACATACAGATACACACACACAGAGACACACACACACAAACACACATGCACACACACAGATACACGCGCACGCACACACACACACACACACACAGATACTCACACACACATGCACGTACAGTATCATCATACACACAGTCTGATGTCAACAAACACACATTCTGATGTCATCAAACACACATTCTGATGTCAACAAACTCACATTCTGATGTCAACAAACACACATTCTGATGTCAACATCGCTTCTGTCTCCTTAGGAGATCCAGGAACAGTTGCTGGGCGTTAAGAGGCTGCTGAAGAAGTGTAGATTATCAGAGGGGTAAACACATGCTTTCAATACACGCTAACATGTTAACACATGGTTTCAATACAGGTTAACATGTTAACACATTAACACATTAACAAGACACGTTAAGACACGTTCTTACTGTGACGAGCCACCACAAGGAAATCAAAGCATGGGAAACACTGGGTTAGCCCAAACCTAACACCTTACCTAACCTAACAGGTGTAGCCTGGGGACAAACATTCAGGTGCTTATAATACAACGCTATGTGCCGATTCATGATTACCCTCTACTCCATATTTCTGGAAACGTTCTCAGGGTCCTGAAGGACTTTGAGCAGCTTCCAGATCACCTGACACAAATGCCACACCTGTTCTCCATGAACGACCTTGTGGAGGTCAAACGGGGTCACCTGCTTCCGTTGGCTAAGGAGGTGCTCCGCTCTGCTTCCGTCCACGTGGGGAGCTGTCAGGTTAGCCAATCACAGGGGAGCTTTAAAAAAAACATATATATACAACAGAGGATGCAGCAGTTACATAAAAGTGTATTTTTTAAAGAGACTAAAAGATTTGTTGTTTTCAAAAACTGTAATTAAAAGTTATTTTTTCAGATGAGGCTAGGTTTGTGGGTCATGTTACTGACATGCTACTGTAACAAGCGCAGCTCTCATCGGTCATGGATCTGTTGAGATAACTATGGCGGGAAAGATGATGTACTTTGCTGTTTTACTCCAGCTTTGTCTAGGTAAAGGTTTCATCTGTGAGTTCTGCCAGCAGAAAGACGTTATATTCCCCTTCCAGAGCGCGGTATGCACGCGCTGTCAAGGTAAAGATCCAACCCGCATTTGTGTGACAGTTGGTGAATGTAAAAAATACAGTTGAATAAATCAATGTATATTTCTTTGTTAGTGTGCAAGGCCTGCTTTCACAACCACTGTTTCAGAGATGAAGAATGCCCTAGGTGTCTTCGGATCAAGGTGCGAACACAACGACTCCACACCTCCACACCGAATCCTGAACATAATTAACTCGACTATATCCATGTGTCTTGTCTAATCTTTACAATCATGGCTGTACCAACATTTAAAAAATCAATTCGACCGACTAAACCAGTTCATTTTGGGGGGTTGTTATTATTTAAATAAATTATGTACATAAAGTTTCTAAAGAACATTAAGGAATGTTGTAAGGTTGTAAGTTTTTACATGTTTTTGGATTTTTGCGTTTTTGTAAAACTTAAAGAATTCTGTTTAATTAGGCTCTACAAGTGCGTTCGTTTCATTTGAATACAGGGTATTCTGTTAATACAATACTGTGCATTCCCACACAGCCGTTGTAAAATAAAACTATCGAGTAAAATGTTTTCATCGTTATTTGAAATATCACGTAAATATTGAATAAGTATTAGTATACTTAAGTATTGTAAGTATTGTACTTGTAAAATAAATCATTAGACTTTTGTAATGAGCCTACCTCTTAGACACATTATTTAATCACTATGTCTTCATGAAATTCTAATACTGACATTCTTGACGAAAGCTGAGATAATGAACGACCTAAACCTGATCAACAAATTATTTACGTTATGAAAAAGTCCAACGCGCTCAACAAAATGACAAGAAAACATGCCTTTGTACTTTTTGCCAGCAAATAACTCGGGTAGTAGCATAGCAATGACGAAATCATAACAACATAACGCATATGAACATGAGCAATACAATGTCTTTTCGGTGTAAAAGTATTGTCAGAAGTGGGATTCGAACCCACGCCTCCATTCGGAGACCAGAATACCCTGCACTGGGAAGGCTTTTCACCTTGAGTCTGGCGCCTTAGACCGCTCGGCCATCCTGACAACTGTAGCATATAAGCTCAAAGATATAAATATATACATATACATATCCGATATACAACTATGTTTTAAACGTTTAATAATTAAATTGTATTGAATTTGTTTATCTGTTACGTTTTGTATAGTACGCTATTTTAGTGGAACCTGTTTGAAGCGGTTGATACCGAAGATGTACATTATTCCAAAACGATGAATCTGTACTAAACAAAAATTAGCTGTATGTCTTAAAATACAAAATTTACGTTTAAAACCAAGTTGTTTTCATTGACTATGAGAATACAAAAATGATCTGTCAGAAGTGGGATTTGAACCCACGCCTCCATTCGGAGACCAGAAACCCCATACTTATGGAAGGTACAACCTTGAGTCTGGCGCCTTAGACCACTCGGCCATCCTGACAACTGAAAAGTAACAGCTGAAACAGATATTTTAAAGATGCAAGTATACATACGTATCATTATTTAGGAAAAGTCTTCATACAAAATAACATGGTTGATTATTGAATTGAATGAACAATTAAATGAATTAGATTAAATATTACGGAAAGCTATAGTATATGCATTTAGCTAATCTAGACAACTGGGACTAACTAGCAATACTTGCTAGATGGTAGCAATACGGCAGTTGTCCACCTTGATTTATGATCATTACCTACAATACCATCCATTTGATTAGGATTGACCAATTTACGTCACATATGTCTTATCTGTATGATCTGTAGAAGAGTTAGAAAAGTTGTTTAAAACGTTGAGGTTAGCTATTGTAGCTATCTTAGTTAGCTTGCTTGCTATGTTGACGTAGCCCCACCCATCACTACGTAACCGACCTCGTCATTCTTATGAAATGGGCTTGTCCGTTTCACAACACAGAGCTCTACACAGATCAGCGAAGTGCTTGTTAAACCATGTTAGTAACTCTTACTGAATGAAAATACAATTCATCTAGCTAACACTATCTATATCTCGCACGTCAGATATGTCGTTCTACAGAAATGCCGTTTGGTTTGTCAAAGGTCTTCAGGAATATACCAAGTAAGTCTATTCGTTAGTTGCTCATGAAGCGTACACAGTTCAGTAATCTGTTTTTTACTAATTCGTTTCGCATGCTTGAGATTTAGACGATATGTATATGCTATCACTGTCTCCAAATACTGTTCGCAGTAAACATGATCAGTTGGAGAATGCGGGTGTCCTGACAAGTCTTGCCAAATAACTGTGTTATTAAACAAATGTTAACTCGACGTGACCCTATACGTCAATAACCCAGCTAGTCGTAACGTTTATAAATGTATCATAAAAGGCTATTAGCCAATGTAGTCTATAACCTATTTGACGTTATTCGTTGTATTTTCCAGAAGTGGATATGAAGCTGCAGCAAAACATTTTATCCCGGGTGATCTGGAAGTGAACCTGAACGGAAGATCTTTCATGATCACTGGAGCTAATAGCGGCATTGGGAAAGCGGCCGCACATGAAATAGCCAGAAGAGGTACGGTGTCATAGATAAGACGGGTCCTATTCATCTAGAATTGACTCACATTCACCACAACCGCCATTGGGAGTTTTTGATACACAAAAACAAAAAGCACGAGATATATAACCGCTTTTTAGTGCGCGATTCCAATGATTAACCAACTTATGACAACCTCTGTCTCATAAACGTTTATAGCAAAACCGACGATATGCATTTGAGTGCTGGATAACCTAGAGAGGTTGAGGTGGGGTCGTGTTGTTTAAAGACCTGGCCCAGATTATATAAAGTTGTAACTTATTTTTCGTAGACCAACTGAATATCCTTTATAGGTGAAACCGCACCCACCCTGGTTCACAGAACATACATTCCCTTGTTCCGTTTTTCTGTCTACAGGTGGGACAGTTCACCTGGTGTGTCGAAACAAAGGACGAGCCGAGACTGCCAAAGATGAGATTGTGGAGCAGAGTAAAAACCAGGTAAGGATCACCTGTACAACACATACCTGATACTTTATACCACGGCTGCTCATGACACTGCCAACCACGTCTAAAAGGGAGTGAGAGACACAAACGTATTGAGTTTAACTATGATTTAATGAAAGTTGGACCAAGTTCAAAGTTCAAACTAAAACAAAGATGTTGTAAAAGACCATTTCTCACTACTGATCGTTGCGTTCTCCTTCCAGAATGTGTTTGTTCATATCGTGGATATGTCCAGCGCGAAGCAAGTGTGGGAGTTTGCACAGAGCTTCTTACAAAGCAACAGTGTTAATGTACTGGTAAGCAAAACATCTTAGAGATACGACACAGTCCAACGAATAGCGTTTAAGATCTCTGTGGCATTGCTTATCAAATCAAACCAATTTGATTAACAAGACTAAGGGTGAAGGTAAATAAAAGATTGCAATCTTCTTCTTTGGTTTTCTCTTCCAGATCAATAATGCTGGCTGTATGGTGAACCAGAGAGAACTGACAGAGGAAGGAATCGAGAAGAACTTTGCCACGAACACTCTTGGTGTGGACAGAAAAACATTTGCATTCAAAACCTTACAACATGTCTATAACCTTATAGAGCATACACTTGTATAGTCACTTACAACATGTGTATAACGTTATAGAGCATACACTTGTATAGTCACTTACAACATGTCCATAACGTTATAGAGCATACACTTGTATAGTCACTTATAACATGTCTATAACATTATAGAGCATACACTTGTATAGTCACAACATGTGTATAACCTTATAGAGCATACACTTGTATAGTCACTTATAACATGTCTATAACATTATAGAGCATACACTTGTATAGTCACGCTATCAACACTGTTTACACGGCCATGTTTTTAGTATCGAATGTAGCAATGGCTCTGTTGAAAAGATGAAACAATCCTGACAGTAATCCTGACAGTACCAGAAGTGCTTGTTTGACTGCATGTCTCTCCTCATCTCTAGGGACCTACATTCTCACCACTGCTTTGATACCGATACTGAAACAAGCAGAAGACCCCCGTGTGGTAAGTCAACCTTTGACCTGACTCGACAAACTCCAACATCGAGCATGTTGGCGCGGTGATGCAACAAGGTTTGTAGTAAGGTATACCGTCTACCTTTGGTCTCCTTCCCTTTGTGCTCCCTGAAGAAGATGATCTCTTTAAAGCTTGTAATAGGCTTTGGTGCCCATTGCAGCGCCCCCTTGTGGCCGCTGCTGATAAACACAAAGACTGCACAACGGTATTGGTTAACAAAAGGTAGTCGGGCAGTCTGTTTCAGAGTGAAGTCTAGTGTTTGTATTTGCCCTGCCCCTCCCCCTCCCCTCTCTTCTATGAAGCACATTGTGTTGCCTTCTGGTATAAAATGTGTTATATCAATAAAGTTTGATTTTGATTGTCGTTGTCTCCATGCAGGTCACCGTTTCATCTGGAGGCATGCTGGTCCAGAAGTTGACCGTGGACGACCTGCAGACTGAGAAAGGGGCGTTTGATGGCACCATGGTCTACGCACAGAATAAAGTAAGCACAAAGACAGAGGTCTCTCGCTACAACGACAGTCAGACCAATCTGAGGCCATGTATTTCACTCACAAATTATTTTCCTCTTGTTTAAAAAAAAAAAGGAAAAAGAGGAGTTTATGTTGATGTGGTTTGTTGTGTTGTTGCCATAGAGACAGCAGGTGGTTCTGACAGAGAGGTGGGCCTCCCAGCACAAAGAGATACACTTCTCATCCATGCACCCTGGCTGGGCAGACACACCAGGTAGCAGACTCTTGTTCTGAGCAGAGCGGGGCAACACACACACCCACGGGCACACACCGAGGGCAACACACACCGAGGGCCAAACACACACCCAGGTGCCAAAACCGCCACACAGGCCAACAACACACCAGGGCCAAACACACACCAGGGCCAAACACACACCAGGGCCAAACGCACACCAGACAGAAACACACAACGGAGTCAAATACACTCCAGGGGTTCATACACGCTTGGAAGATTTAAAGGTGTTAGTAGAATATGTATGTATTTAAACCTGCAATGTCACTTCCAGTCAATGCCATTCTTTCAGCAGTCTTGTATTTAACATAGGTAGCGACACGTTTAGTTTTAAGATTGTGTGTGTTCGTCCGCAGCTGTCCAGTTATCCATGCCTGACTTCCATGCCAAGATGAAGAACAAGCTTCGTACTGAGGCTATGGGGGCAGACACTGTGGTGTGGCTGGCTGTGTCACCCACGGCAACCAAGCAGCCCAGCGGACTGTTCTTCCAGGGTTAGTTTCTCACTTCATAAAACAATAAGAACAGAGACAAAGAATTAAAAAATATATTTGATTTGGTTGTTATGGAGTGATTTAACATCATCCGATACACGCCAGAATTTTCTAGGGGGTTTTTAGCTTTAAATATCCACTACATATTGTCCGGATTTTTCCTTTTAAATTCTCCTGTTTGTTTCCTCCTGTCTTCCACGACGGCACGCAGACCGCAAAGCTGTGGCCACACACCTGCCCCTGGCCTTCTCCAGATCCTCCAGCACAGACGAGGAGAAGCTGCTGGAAGTCCTGGATCAGCTCGCTCAAAAGTTTAAACCCTGATCCCTCCTCATGAAGCACTGGAGAGAGACCCTCAGAGCCTGGTCGCGGGGGGGGGGGGGGCCGCGGGGGGTCCCCTCTGGTCTAGCGTCTCTCCCGGTCCAGGAAGCATCACAGTGGGGAAGGAAGAGACGACTTGCTTCCATCTCAGGGGAGGAGATGGAGGCTCCGTCCCTCAAAGAAGCTCTTACTGCGATGCCAAACCCAAACTCATACTGTGCAACTTCAGGTGACAACATCCGAGGATGTGAACGTGCTTATCGACTTCCTGGAGAAGAACAGGGACAGTGCTCATCTCCTTATTGTGACCCTCAAACCAAGAACACCACAGTTTTGGCCCAGTCGGCCTTCATCAGAAAACGAACCACTTGCTAACATTGTGGCCTCAGTAACACACTCCGAAGTAACGATTTGTTTAGTAAATTAACGGTATTCTCATATATTTTTAAACAATTGAAGTGCATTTAGTTTGCCGTAGTATAGCCAGATACAGGATTGTAAAACTATGATGTTGGAATATTAAGTGCATTACAGTTGCAACTTGTATTGCACCTGCTTTCTGTAAACATTGGTCATATTTTAATCATTTTTATTGAACCCCTTAATAATGTGTTAACCTATTGTACGTGTGTGAACCTTTGAAGGTATTCAAAAAAAAACATTCCTATATATTTCTTTTGTGTGTGTTCTGTACAGTAAACGAAGTACTTTTTCGACTAAACCACAGCACAGGGATTAGCGAGTGACTGACACAGGACCATGTTATTGTGGACCATACATGTTTTTGCATGCCGTTCGATAGAGCAATGTCAGTTTCTACAGTTTTACAAAACAAGCACATCGAGAGGAATTTACGGTAATGCTTGCATTTGATTCAGCATTTGATGTCTTTGCGCTTTTATCCAAAGCGTCACAGACTTACAATTAAAACATTTTTGAAAGTACAGCAAGTTACTGGTTAGAAAAGCCCAAGTAAAACAATGAACTTCGAAACCACATCAATCATGTGACAAAATATCACTAAACTGAAAGTGGAAGTGCTACAAAAGTCACAGGATTTCTCCGTTTTCTACTTACGGTGGTAGAAAATATTTTGATGCGCACAATTGCAGAGAACAGACGTCTTTGAAGGAGTCTACGACCAAATTGAGTTGACTGTTTGAAAACTAACCTGTGATTAGCCTGGTCTACTCATTTGTCTTCTTGATTTGAATACTCGTCTTTTTTTCCTATAGCGATTGTGTACAGATAAACTACGTCACAGCTTTTACGCACCGAATCCTGCTAGAAACTATATTTAAGCAATGGATTCACCAATATGCCTCATAGAAAACGTGGATGGTGTGCTTCGACCAGTCGGGGAAGCCATCAACCATCTTATGAAGATCCGGCAGCGCGTCGTAGTAGTGGCGGTGGTCGGATTGTACCGCACCGGCAAGTCATACCTCATGAACAAGCTGGCTGGTAGGAAAGACGGTGAGACAAAACCGTTTGTAAAAAAAGATGAAACTTTTAGTAATTCAGGCAGACTAAGAAATAAAAACTACAAGTAAACTACAAGTTAAAAATTCCTACACGGCCCCTCATATAATTGACCTGG
>BROE01000022.1:1250714-1266543 GCA_036571765.1 Plecoglossus altivelis | reverse complement strand
TGGGGTGAGGAGCTCGGTCACACGGGAGGAGCTCGGAGTAGAGCCACTGTTCCTCCACGTCGAGAAGAGCCAGCTGAGGTGGCTCGGGCATCTGTTTCGGATGCCTCCTGGACCTCTCCCTCGGGGGGTGTTCAAGGCATGTCCCACTGGGAGGCGGCCCCGGGGGAGACCCAGGACACGCTAGAGGGACCAAGTCTCTCGGCTGGCCTGGGAACGCCTCGGGATCCCTCTGGAGGAGCGGGAGGAGGTGTGTGTGGAGAAGGAAGTCTGGTCCTTCCTGCTCAGACTGCTGCCCCCGCGACTCGGCCCCGGATAAGCGGAAGAAAATGGATGGATGGAATTCCAAACCACCACAATCAATTAAACACCGTCCAAAGTTCCATTCTAATTTGGCTATGAATGTACCAAACACAGCAGAAATGATCTACGACAAACACTTATTCGTTACCAGCTCTTGTGATGGATGCTATATAAATTATACTGTATCATATATATATATATTATTTTTTTTGAAGGTGTATATATATTCCATTGAGTTAATCCTATACACAATTCAACCAGAAGATACCTGGGATGGTGTAGTGAGTGTATTTACAGCTATAAATGTATTACAAGGGTTTGGGCTCAGACACCGACGGAATTATAAATCCAAGGGCGCCTGCCCTCAATAGAATCCCACGCGGAGTCCAGACACTTGTAGTGGCGACAGCAGCTGAAGAGGATCTAGTCAGATGAGGCCAAGACAACACACCGGGTGGTAGCGGGGAGGTGGATGGTCGCGCACTTTTAGCAAGGAAATAACGTAACAATGAGAGAATCGTATTCAAAAAGGCACGGGATCATAGCGATCGGCTAACAGCGACAATGAATATTGACAGCGTTAATTGATGGACCTCAGCACTAAACAATGCGGAACTCGGATGACCCTCGATAGAAAGTAGAGCGTTCCTAGCGGCGGAGCGAGAAGATAAATGATATGATGTGTCAGAGGGCAAGGATCTGTCTTGCCTGGCTGAACTTGCACAAAGCTTCATTTCTTGAGTCAACCCTCAGCATTCAAACATCTGAACAATAAAAATGATTGAAAAGGATTCTTGTGTGTTTTCAGAAAGTATTTATATCTCGTCTCTACAATTTGGGTGACTCTTGCTTTAGTTATGTGTTTCACCACAGGAATCTACACAGAATAGGACAAACAGCAAACACGATTTTAGCCATTCATTCATTTAGTTTTTAGCCATGTTCCACATTTATTACATAAAAATGGAATTACCATGATATAAAAAGTATGTAGAATATAGGTATAGTAGATATTCTCTAGTTTTAAGTGCTCTACGATAAATTAACTAATGCCCGCTCACCATGTAAGTGATACCTAGTATGAGTACTACAACTTAAATGTAACACTTACGGTTTATTCTTAAAAGCAAACTCAATTGATCACAAATTGTTTTTGTTAAACTTTTGCTTCAAAGTCTATTGTTAGACATTTTTGTTAGGGCCCATTTTACTACCAGTCCACCTATTTTTTCAAGAAATCTCTGCAAAAATCAACATGGGCTGCCCTCTTGGATGATGTTCATTAGCCTTGTTCATAAATAGCTGGATCCTCGCTCTCCTTTGGTGTCCATCTGAGCTTTTTAGATCTTGTATCTCATTTGGCAGTGTTGGGTTTTCATCAAAGCCTTGCTTGAGGAGGTCATTCTGCTCCTGTAATAGTCACACAAAAAGCTTTTATTCAGGAAAGCAGGACAATTAAGGATGTAGTCGTGCTAAGTAGTAACAGAATGAGAATTTCATCATTATGATGCCATCATTTCATGCTGACCAAAGTATGTCTATATGCATTATTTTTGAATGTGTGAGTGTGGCAGTCATACATTCTGCTTGGCCTGCAGAGACCTATAGAACAAAGAAAGTTGGTTTTGTTCGTCCTGTTTGGACAGACAGAGTCTGTATGCGAGTCTCACCTTCAGCTTGGCGTCCAGAACTCTCTGGTACTCTGCATCGGCGTTTCTCATGTCGACCTCAATCTTCTCCATCAGCTGGTTGACGTGCTGCTCGTAAGTTCTCAGCTGGTCCTCCTGCAGCATCTTCTGATACCTCAACTCCGCCTCTGCTGCACGCTGCTCTCGTTCAGCCTGCTCCCTCATGGCCTCTTGCTCTACAGGGAGAGAGACAGAGAGAGGGAGGAAGAGAAGAAGTAAGACAGCGATAGAGAGAGCGAGATGGAGAGAGAAATGTTCATACTCTTTCAGCGGAAACAGCAGAGGGACATAAGTGAGAGTGACGAAAATTGAGAGGCAAGGACACAGAGGTTGGAGGTGTATATTGCACTTCCTGAAATACTGCCATGCTATAGTTCCATAGCACACTTGTACACTCGTGTCACCTTTTGCCCTCTGATCAGCTTCAGAGAGAGACTTGTCTGCTGCCAGGATTGTCTGTCCAAGACTGGCCAGCCCATCCAGGTACACCTTGAGAACCTCCTCTGCCTGGAACACACACACAAAGAGATTCAGCGATATGATGTACAGGAGATGATAACTTGAACTACACACCTGGAAACTGATTTTACCTTCATATTAGAGCTTCTAATATCTCACTTAGTTAATACTGATATAAACTCTCATCTGAACTCCTTTGAAAGAGTCACTTCTACCCCAACATACCTTCACTCCTTTGCCTTCTGTCCTTTGGTATTCCTCGGTCATCTTTTTGAGGTCAGAGCAGTAGTTGTTGTATCCACCAGGGACAATGTAGACAGACCTCCCCTCCTCTTCCAGAGGGCCGAAGACACGCTTGATGATGCTTTCACAAACCCTCTTGGACTCCTGGCAGTTCTTCTCACAGATCTGCTGATACTCTGCCTGAAGCACCTCCTGAAAAGACAGCAGCAATGAGAGGTTAAAGGACAGTTAAAACAGTGCTGGGTTTGTTTTCCTGATATTAAGGGACATACTAATGTACCTTCAGGAGGAAAACTGAATCTCAAGATTTAGAACTGAGTACAAATGAAGACCAACTTAACTCTAAATTGTTTGAAATATATGTTGGGCATTTGACACTTTTAAATTTAAATGTTGAACTAGTATTATTATTAACAAATGAAACAGCTTGGAAGTTGAAAAAGGCATCTTTTTTTAAAGGTCACCATGAGCTTAATCTGGAATTTCAGATTCTTGTCCTTGAAGCTACTTTTCATGAAGATAGCCAGAGCCTCTTTTTCTATCTGGGCGTGGATCTGAGACAGTTCCTCCTGGCTCTCAGTAGGGAACGCCACAGACGACGCCATGTTCTGCTGGTAGAACACTCTGGCACGCTCAACAGCACCAGCGTTCTCAATCTCTGACAGCGCCAACACAGCGTTGTCCAGGCAGGGGATCTGCCCACTGCGGATGGCAGCAACGTACGTCTTGGCCAAGTTACCCAACACTGTGGTAGAGACACAGGATGTAAAAAGATATGGTTGACTTACAGTCAATAAGGTTGTACCATCAAAAATCATATTGGATAGAAGTAAGGTAATACTTACATCTGCCAGTTACCAAAATGCCACCTTTTAAGGTCTTGGTTTTAGAGTGGGTGAAAATGTGGGTACAGAAGTTCTTGAACTGCTGGACAAATTTGGTCTCTAAGTCAGCATCGGTCAGCTCCTCCATAAGTCTCATCTTCTCTCCGTTAGCCGGACGTTCAAACACAAAACACCAGCGAGGTGAGAAGTAGTTCCGGAGGCAGCTGCGAGGGAGGTTGTACGCCTTAGTCTTCGCACTTGTACCTTTGAACAACAGAGACACGGTAACGGTTTGTCAACTGTGGAAAATCCCATTCTGCTTTACTCTTCTAAAGTAGGTCAAAACTTGATACATCTTCTACTTTGTACATCCCTCCCTGCCACTGCCTCTCCATTGTCATGTTGTCATGGGAATCGTTTCATGTCGTTGTCATGGCACTCCGGGATAGGGTTGCCAACTGTCCCGAATAAGGCGGGACATCCCGCATTTTGAGCCTAATTGATTTAGTTGTCCGGTAACTGGTGACCTCATTGTACCGGTTTTTCTGAAGGTGTTTTTACTACTGCGTTGAACTAACCACTGATACAACAGCCGTGCTGGTCACGACACTAGAGAATGATCACTGATACACTGTATTTTCCCACAAAACCAGCCCACCTTTTGTCTCGCATTTCATAGTGGCAAAGTTGGCAACCCTAATCCGGGATGTGTATCTGCTCTAACAGGTTAGAGCATGAACTCTGTGTGGAGACTGAGGCCTCATCTGCAGCCTCCATACTATCCACTGTCGTGGAGTCTGTGGTCATTTAGGCTGTGTTGCGTTTGCATCAAAGTAAAACAAACATAGCAAATTCTAAGTATAGAACTAGTGTGTCCAGCTCATTTGACGACAAGGAAGCGTAAACAACTGGCAAGCAGAGAAACATCACATTCTGTGGGAGATCAGAACCATCAGACTCAAGACTCATATCATATTATAAATATTCACATGAGGTTTGTGCTTTTGTGGGGCTGGTGAGATTAATGTGAGTTTCTCTCACCTGGTTTCAGCTTGAGGGCGTTCTCCAGGTACTCGTCGGCTGTGATGGCTTCTCCATCCAGCTTCAACTCCAGGGTGAAGTCACGAACTGTCCACACGAAGGAAGGAAAGAATCGCATGTATTCTGCATCATCCTCCTCCCTCTGTCCAGACTTCACTTTGATGTGCTCCGTCAGTTCTGTCACGTAGCTGCAGGGGGCGGTGTTAAGGGCAAAATGAAACTGGAACATTCTTTTATGAGGGATTTTACTTACCATCTTGATCCACAGGGGGATCCTTTAAGGGTGTAACTTATCTACAATCGCTTATCTACAATCGTAAAACAAATTACAGGAGTGTTAGCCAAGCTAAACTACATGTGCTCCTCTGCAGGATACTGGAGTTTCTCCAAGGCATTGTTGTCGATGGTGCCCATGCTGTTGTACACCAGAGTGCTGCTAAGGAGGACAGCAAGGGAGAAGATCCAGTTGTCGTTCTTCTCATCGCCCTGGAAACAAAAGAAAACATGAAAATCATACCAAAAGCACATGCCTGTCCTTGGTGATGTTCAGGGACTGATATTTTTCTGATCAGGAGTCTGAAGAGTGGGGAGTTGAAAAGGTCCGTTGGATATTAAAAGACAGTTGTAACAGAATCTGAAAAAAAAGCTTCATTGTCAAAGTATGTGGACACATACAAGGAATTTGGCACCGGTTTTCCTAAGGCTGTCTATGTACTTTCACGGACAAATACATCAGTTAGAAATCACAGGGGAAAGACCATGAGGGTAAAAATAACATACTACTGTGTATGATTTTCTATGCAACCTTGGATTATACTAATATCTTTACTAACACTAATATCTCTACAGGATATTTAAAATGTCTATTGGTTTCTTCATGCAGGACAAATCAAATAAATTTAAACTAAATCAAAGTTTTCTAAATCAAGCTAAAGGAAGTGCTCTACAAATATTTGAAAGTATTTGCAGACAGTTTCACCCAGGTCCAACATAAATGTACATTTACATTTTCTTTGCATAAACTTTATAAATGTACATTTATGTTGGACCTGGGTGAAACTGTCTGCAAAGTCCAACATAAATGTACATTTACATTTTCTTTGCATAAACTTTGACCCCCTCACCTTCTCCACATCCCCTAGTCCCTCTGTGTCCAGCAGCACCAGAGTGTGGTCAGCCAGTTGAGGATGAGGCACACACCACATCCAGATGCCCTTAGTCTTGGACTGTATGGTGGATCCCAGGGCAAATCCTGAAGGACATCAGGTAGAAGCAAAAGAGTGTTTGAAAAAGGTTTAGGCTTAAATTGTAGTGAGCCATAAATCAGCCATGGATTATTGGTATGAAAATATATGGTTCTAAATCAATGCCACGTTTAATTTGTTTCATTAAAATCTTTGTAATGTAATTGATGTGTTTTCTAACAGCTAAGTATTTTGATACCATGTGATTTACTGGCTGGGACAACTACGAGTTATTCTGGTCAGAATTAAACTGAAAGTACACATTTTGTTCTATGTGACGAAGTACAGAGTCTTTGGGAGAAGGACAATCTGTACTGTGATTGCTGCATCAAACATTTATAGGCTGGAACTAAAACAACAATATGACAATAACCAGGTCCATTAATGTGACTGGCTACAGTATGGACACACAATGGATCTTAGGCCATCTTTAGACTAAACAAGGAAATGGGTTTGTACATAATGATTTGAATGTAATCAAACATTTATATAGCAACAAAAGTGAGATTCCCATGACTGTAATGAGATCTATATTATTTACCATGAAGAATAACTAACCGCTTTACGGTTTGTGAATCAGCCTGGAGTTAGCATGAACACGACAACTTCCTTAAACTAGCACATCTTGGGGTTTCTGCTGTTGATCTATGAAGATCATTAACAAATTTCCACACCTAAGCCATTCTCGGTCCTTCCGGTCCTACTTCTGCGTCCTCCCCCAATACACTCCTCTCGCCGGCCCCACTTACGCGCACCAATACACAGCCACACATCCGGTCTGGATCTGAACATTACCGTCCTAAGAGTTTTCCAAACTGTTACCATACCCATTACAGATAAGGGTACTAACCTATCGTATAGAACCTTACCTCCATGGTCACTAAATCCCTAGCTTCACCTTGATTCGAGTTCGAAGGTAAAGACTATGCCCCGTTGTCCTGGTTGCAGGTGAGCACAGCATTCCCACCACCAGATGCTCTGACTCAATATCCACCCACAAATGCTCGGATCGACTATTCACCGCTTCCACGTAGAACTGTCTTTGTGCCCCTGAAATCAACCGCCAGAGAGCTGCCCGGGGTCATCCACACGGCAGTTTCTAACGCGCTCTCTGTCAACATCCAAACTCCCACCAGACACAAGCCGGCTCCTTCCTCCATGACTATAGCCCTTCCGTTCCCAGACTATGACAGGTCTGCTGAGAGATACACAACAATAGTCAACAGCGAACTCTGTGCAACTAGATGCAAAAAACTAGGATTAGCAACCATATCCTGACAAGAATATCTCAGTCGCGCTACGCGAGCGTATTGAACGTATTTCATGTGTCTTTTTACAGAAGTTTCTACATTTACATTTCTACATTTACACACTCTAAGATTTAAGATTAAATGTGCTTATTGTATATGAATTGTATGCACCTGTCCACCACAGCAAGTAAAGTTATTTTTTTAATCCTTTTTTCCGTCAGCCATGCGGTTCTATAATGTGATGCGCCTATACGACCCTCCACGATTCTTGATCTTCTGCTTGTTCTATTTAAACTATATTTACGTCGCTTTGAATTGAAATATCATCTAAATTAATAAAACACGACGAAATGTAAATAGAGAACGGCAACATTATCAAAGTATGGGCACATAACTTACCTAGGAGGGAGGAGGTGTGCCTGCACTCAATAGAATAAGAGTCCCACGCGGAGTCCAGACACTTGTAGTGGCGGCAGCAGCTGAAGAGGATCTAGTCAGATGAGGCCAAGACAACACACCGGGCGATAGCGGGGAGGTGGATGGTCGCGCACTTTATAGCAAGGTGTAGGGTTTTTTTTTTTAAATCAAAGTGATGGTCTTGAAGACACAGATGACAACGACAGACTCAGAGATCTCTTTCCGAGTTTAATGAATACGACCGGTCGGGAAGAGGTACAGGGTACAGTCTTCAAAGTATAAAGTCCACATACATGAGTTTATATAGTTTTCAGAGACAAAGAACAGTTATTCAGTCTATAGGATTCGTACACGTTCAGTTACACAAGTATCTGATGACGATATCTTAACATGCGAACATATGGAATCACTTGCGTCCTCTATAAACCATTCAATGTTTAGTCAAATAAAACAAATAAGATAACAGGAATAAAATACTTCGCTTAATTTTCAATCAGTACCCATCAAAGGAAACAACGTAACAATGAGAGAATCGTAATCAAAAAGGCACGGGATCATAGTGATCGGCTAACAGCGACAATGAATATTGACAGCGTTAATTGATGGACCTCAGCACTAAACAATGCGGAACTCGGATGACCCCTGATAGAAAGTAGAGCGTTCCTAGCGGCGGAGCGAGAAGATAAATGATATGATGTGCCAGAGGGCAAGGATCGGTCTTGTCTGGCTGAACTTGCACAAAGCTTCATTTCTTGAGTCAATCCTTAGCATTCAAACATCTGAACAATAAAAATGATTGAAAATAATTTTGTGTGTGTTTTCAGAAAGTATTTATATCTCGACTCTACAATTTGGGTGACTCTTGCTTTAGTTATGCGTTTCGTCTCAGGAATCTACACAGAATAGGACAAACAGCAAACACGATTTTAGCCATTCATTCATTTAGTTTTTAGCCATGTTCCACATTTATTACAGAACAATGGAATTACCATAATGTAAAAAAAGTATGTAGAATATAGGTATAGTAGATATTGTGTAGTCTTAAGTGCTCTACGATACATTAACTAATGCCAGCTCACCATGTGAGTGATACCTAGTATGAGTACTACAACTATATTTACTAAATGTAATCTATGGTTTATTTATTAAAAGCAAACTTAATTGATCACAAATTGTTTTTGTGAAACTTTTGCTTCAAAGCCAAATGTTAGAAATTTTTGTTACGAGACTTTTTACTACCATTGCACCTATTTTTTCAAGAGACCCTTTAGAAATCGAACCGGCTGACTGTCTCATGAAGTTCTTAGCCGTGTTCTCAAATAACAGATAATCGCTCTCCTTTTGGTCTTTCTGAGCTTTTAGATCTTGTATCTCACTTTGCAGTAGTCGGGCTTTTTCATCAAAGCCTTGCTTGATGAGTTCATTCTGCTCCTGTAATAGTCACACATAAAGCTTTAATTCAGGAAAGCAGGACAATTAAGGATGTAGTCGTGCTAAGTAGTAACAGAATGAGGATTTCATCATTGTGATGCCATCACTTCGTGCTGACCAAAGTATGTCTATATGCATTATTTTTGAATATGTGAGTGTGGCAGTCATACATCCTGCTTGGCCTGCAGAGACCTATAGAACAAAGAAAGTTGGTTTTGTTCGTCCTGTTTGGACAGACTGAGAGTCCGTATGCGAGTCTCACCTTCAGCTTGGCGTCCAGAACTCTCTGGTACTCTGCAGTGGCGTTTCTCATGTCCACCTCCATCTTCTCCTTCAGCTGGTTGACGTGCTGCTCGTGAGTTCTCTGCTGGTCCTCCTGCAGCTTCTGCAGCATTCTAAACAGTTCCTCTTCTGCACGCTGCTCTCGTTCAGCCTGCTCCCTCATGGTGGCGAACGCGTGTGCACCTTTATAAGAAGGGGGATGGAGAGTGTATTCCAACTACAGGGGGATCACACTCCTCAGCCTCTCCGGTAAGGTCTACTCCAGGGTACTAGAGAGGAGAATCCGACCGATAGTCGAACCTCAGATTCAGGAAGAGCAATGTGGTTTTCGTTTTGGTCGCGGACCACTGGACCAGCTTATATTTTTCATCGGGTGCTTGAGGGTTCATGGGAGTTTTCCCAACCAGGTAACATGTGCTTTGTGGACCTGGAGAAGGTATTCGACCGTGTCCATTGTGGTGACCTAAAGGGGGTTTGCTGGGAGTACAGGGTCTGGGGCCCTTTGCTCAGGGCCATCCGGTCCCTGTATAACCTGAGCAGGAGCTGTGTTCGCATTGCCGGTAGTAAGTCGGACTTGTTCCCGGTGCATGTTGGACTCTGCCATGGCTGGCCTTTGTCACTGGTTCTGTTCATTGTTTTTATGGACAGAATTTCAGAACCCGGATGACCCCCGATAGAAAGTAGTGTGTTCCGGAGCGAGAAGATAAATGATATGATGTGTCAGAGGGCAAGGATCGGTCTTGTCTGGCTGAACTTGCACAAAGCTTCATTTCTTGAGTCAACCCTCAGCATTCAAACATCTGAACAATAAAAATGATTGAAAATGATTTCTTGTGTGTTTTCAAAAGTATTTATATCTCGACTCTACAATTTGGGGGACTCTTGCTTTAGTTATGTGTTTCGTCTCAGGAATCTACACAGAATAGGACAAACAGCAAACACGATTTTAGCCATTCATTCATTCATTTAGCCAGGTTCCACATTTATTACATAAAAATTGAATTACCATGATGTAAAAAGTATGTTGAATATAGGTATTGTAGATATTATGTAGTCTTAAGTGCTCTACGATACATTAACTAATGCCAGCTCACCATGTGAGTGATACCTAGTATGAGTACTACAACTATATTTACTAAATGTAATCTATGGTTTATTTATTAAAAGCAAACTTAATTGATCACAAATAGTTTTTGTGAAACTTTTGCTTCAAAGTCAATTGTTTTACATTTTTGTTACGACACTTTTTAGTGCCAGTGAACCTATTTTTCCGAGCAACCCTGCAAAAATCGAACCGGCTGACTGTCTCATGAAGTTCTTAGCCGTGTTCTCAAATAACAGATAATCGCTCTCCTTTTGGTCTTTCTGAGCTTTTAGATCTTGTATCTCACTTTGCAGTAGTCGGGCTTTTTCATCAAAGCCTTGCTTGATGAGTTCATTCTGCTCCTGTAATAGTCACACAAAAAGCTTTAATTCAGGAAAGCAGGACAATTAAGGATGTAGTCGTGCTAAGTAGTAACAGAATGAGGATTTCATCATTGTGATGCCATCATTTCGTGCTGACCAAAGTATGTCTATTTGCATTATTTTTGAATGTGTTCGTCCTGTTTGGACAGACTGAGAGTCTGTATGCGAGTCTCACCGACAGCTTGGCGTCCAGAACTCTCTGGTACTCTGCAGTGGCGTTTCTCATGTCCACCTCCATCTTCTCCATCAGCTGGTTGACGTGCTGCTCGTGAGTTCTCTGCTGGTCCTCCTGAAGCATCTTCTGATACCTCAACTCCGCCTCTGCTGCACGCTGCTCTCGTTCAGCCTGCTCCCTCATGGCCTCTTGCTCTACAGGGAGAGAGACAGAGAGAGGGAGGAAGAGAGGAAGTAAGACAGCGATAGAGAGAGCGAGATGGAGAGAGAATGAGTAAGAGAGAGAGACAGAGAGCGAGCAAGAGCGAGCGAAAGGGAGAGTGAGAGAGAGAGCGAGGACACAGGAGGTTAAATGAAATGCACTTCCTGAAACAATGCTATAGTTCCATAGCACAATTGTGTCACCTTTTGCCCTCTGATCAGCTTCAGAGAGAGACTTGTCTGCTGCCAGGATCATCTGTCCAAGACTGGCCAGCCCATCCAGGTACGCTTTGAGAACCTCCTCTCCCTGGAACACACACACAAAGAGAGAGCCATAGATACAAGAGATGATAACTTGAACTACACACCTGGAAACTGATTTTACCTTCATATTAGAGCTTCTATTATCTCACTTAGTTAATACTGATATAAACTCTCATCTGAACTCCTTTGAAAGAGCCACTTCTACCCCAACATACCTTCACTCCTTTGCCTTCTGTCCTTCGGTATTCCTTGGTCATCTTTTTGAGGTCAGAGCAGTAGTTGTTGTATCCACCAGGAACGGTGTAGACAGACCTCCCCTCCTCTTCCAGAGGGCCGAAGACACGCTTGATGATGCTTTCACAAACCCTCTTGGACTCCTGGCAGTTCTTCTCACAGATCTGCTCATACTCTGCCTGAAGCACCTCCTGAAAAGACAGCAGCAATGAGAGGTTAAAGGACAGTTAAAACAGTGCTGGGTTTGTTTTCCTGACATTAAGGGACATACTAATGTACCTTCAGCAGGAAAACTCAAACTCAACATTTAGAACTGAGTACAAATGAAGACCAACTTAACTCTAAATTGTTTGAAATATATGTTGGGCATTTGACACTTTTAAATTTAAATGTTGAACTAGTATTATTATTAACAAATGAAACAGCTTGGAAGTTGAAAAAGGCATCTTTTTTAAAGGTCACCATGAGCTTAATCTGGAATTTCTGATTCTCGTCCTTGAAGCTACTTTTCATGAAGATAGCCAAAGCCTCTTTTTCTATCAGGGCATGGATCTGAGACAGTTCCTCCTGGCTCTCAGTAGGGAACGCCACAGACGACGCCATGTTCTGCTGGTAGAACACTCTGGCACGCTCAACAGCACCAGCGTTCTCAATCTCTGACAGCGCCAACACAGCGTTGTCCAGGCAGGGGATCTGCCCACTGCGGATGGCAGCAACGTACGTCTTGGCCAAGTTACCCAACACTGTGGCAGAGACACAGGATGTAAAAAAAGATATGGTTGACTTATAGCCAATAAGGTTGTACCATCAAAAATCATATTGGATAGAAGTAATGTTTCAAGTAATACTCACATCTACCAGTTACCAAAATGCCACCTTTTAAGGTCTTGGTTTTAGAGTTGGTGAAAATGTGGGTAGAGAAGTTCTTGGACTGCTGGACAAAGTCTGGCTCTAAGTCATCATCGGTCAGCTCCTCCATGCGTCTCATCTTCTTTTTGTCAGCCGGACGATCAAACACAAAACACCAGCGAGGAGAGAAGTAGTTCCGAAGGCATTCACGTGGGAGATTGTAAACCTGAGTCTTCTTACCATGACCTTTGGAAACCCCCATTGCAACATCATTTTTAGAATGATCAAGAACATGTCATGTACTGAAGAATGTAAAGTTTCCTTTGTCACAAAACCATCAAGTCCTTGAAGTTTCTCTCACCTGGTTTCAGCTTGAGGGCGTTCTCCAGGTACTCGTCGGCTGTGATGGCTTCTCCATCCAGCTTCAACTCCAGGGTGAAGTCACGAACTGTCCACACGAAGGAAGGAAAGAATCGCATGTATTCTGCAGATTCATCGTCATCTTCTTTCCCCGACTTCACTCTGATGTGCTCCGTCAGTTGTGTCACATAGCTGCAGGGGGCGGTGTTAAGGGCAAAATGAAACTGGAACATTCTTTTATGAGGGATTTTACTTACCATCTTGATCCACAGGGGATCCTTTAAGGGTGCAACTTATCTACAATCGCAAAACAAATTACAGGAGTGTTAGCCAAGCTAAACTACATGTGCTCCTCTGCAGGATACTGGAGTTTCTCCAAGGCATTGTTGTCGATGGTGCCCATGCTGTTGTACACCAGAGTGCTGCTAAGGAGGACAGCAAGGGAGAAGATCCAGTTGTCGTTCTTCTCATCGCCCTGGAAACAAAAGAAAACAAATGATACCACAAGCACATGCCTGTCCTTGGTGATGTTCAGGGACTGTTATTTTTCCGATTCTAATCAGGAGTCTGAAGAGTGGGGAGTTGAAAAGGTCCGTTGGATATTAAAAGACAGTTGTAACAGAATCTGAAAAAAAAGCTTCATTGTCAAAGTATGTGGACACATACAAGGAATTTGGCACCGGTTTTCCTAAGGCTGTCTATGTACTTTCACAGACAAATACATCAGTTACAAATCACAGGGGAAAGACCATGAGGGTAAAAATAACAGACACTATTGTGTATGATTTTCTATGCAACCTTGGTTTACACTAATATCTTTACCAACACTAATATCTCTACATGATATTTAAAATGTCTATTGGTTTCTTCATGCAGGACAAATCAAACCAATTCTAACTAAATCAAAGTTTTCTAAATCAAGCTAATCGAAGTGCTCACAAATATTTGAAAGTATTTGCAGACAGTTTCACCCAGGTCCAACATAATTGTACATCTACATTTTCTTTGCATGAACTTTGACCCCCTCACCTTCTCCACATCCCCTAGTCCCTCTGTGTCCAGCAGCACCAGAGTGTGGTCAGCCAGTTCAGGATGAGGTACACACCACATCCAGATGCCCTTAGTCTTGGACTGTACGGTGGACCCCAGGGCAAATCCTGAAGGACATCAGGTAGAAGCAAAAGAGCGTTTGCTTAAATTGTAGTGAGCCACATATTATTGGTATGAAAATATATGGTTCTAAATCAATGCCACGTTTAATTTGTTTCATTAAAATCTTTGTAATGTAATTGATGTGTTTTCCAACAGCTAAGTATTTTGATACCATGGGATTTACTGGCTAGGACAACAATGAGTTATTCTGGTCAGAATGAAACTGAAAGTACACTCTTTGTTCTATGTGACAAAGTACAGAGTCTCTGGGAGAAGGACAATCTGTACTGTGATTGCTGCATCAAACATTTATAGGCTGGAACTAAAACAACAATATGACAATAACCAGGTCCATTAACTGGCTACAGTATGGACACACAATGGATCTTAGGCCATCTTTAGACTAAACAAGCAAATGGGTTTGTACATAATGATTTGAACGTAATCAAACATTTATATAACAACAAAAGTGAGATTCCCATGGCTGTAATAAGATCTATATTATTTACCATGAAGAATAACTAACCGCTTAGGGATTAGCAGTAGCGAGAATAGCATTGGGTTCTGCTGTATCATGAAGATCCTACAACCTAAAGACAATTTCGGTTGGTTCCTCCTCATCCAATACCGTTGATTACCGATCACCGTCTAAAGTTTCCAAACTTACATTACAGATAACGTGCCTACCTTTGTTCTTCCCAGCTAGCTTGTTCATGAGGTAAGACTTGCCCGTGCGGTACAAGCCCACCACCGCGACCACCACCACATGCTGGTCTATCCCGTTCAGGATGTCCTGGGCAGCGGGCACCACACGGAGTCTCCCCTCTGTGTCACTTTCCACCAGACACAGCGGCTCCCTCATGCTAACTGTCCCAGACATGACAGGTCTGCTGAGATACACACAATGTCAACAGGAGGTCAGAAGTAAAACTAAAGATGATTTAGCGGAGACAGGTGCGTATTTTGTTGTACAGTTTCTACATTTATATTTCTACCTGTGTTATACTGTATATATACAGTATATATATAATATATATGACTATTATATATATATATAATAGTCTATATTATATATGTATATATACACATACTGTGTATATTACACACATATACAAACAAACACACACATACATATTTCACTACGGAAAATATATGTACAAAAACAGACAAAACAATTCGTGGTTTGTATGTTTAACCATTTTTGGTTTCAGTTTTGATGACCATAAATAACTCTGGATAAAGTCAATATATATAGATATATATTTACACATATATCACAATATATATATACTGTATATATATACTGTGTGTATATATATAGATCTATATATATATATCTATATAGATAGATATATATCTATATATATATTAGATATATATTGATATATCTATATATAGATCTATATAGATCTATCTATATAGATCTATATATATATAGATCTATATAGATAGACTTTACAGCAGCTGCCAGTAAATCAACTGACACTGAACGCTTGCTTAACAGAAACACTTCACAAAAAACTATTGACAAATGACATAACATAATCGCTGTTAATTTGTGGATAACTTACCTAAACTGGGAATCTAGATCCATCTATATTTTACGACCAGTGGGCTGTGTACTGCAGTCAAACTTCCCTTTAACGCTCTTTTGCGGAGGTATTTTCAGCGTAATTCAGCGTCGTTGAAAAGCAAACAAACCAAACTGGTTTGCTTGGTTTGTTTTGTTTGCATATACTCATTTAAATCTCAAAATACCTCCGTTGAACTGTCACTCAAGTTAAAGCCCATTTATGATGGGCTCTTTTACTTTGCGTCATTTGCTTTTAACCCACTTCAACCCAAAATTTTGCCCGCGTTATCTAATAGTCAAAGTCAGTTCTGTTGTATTTAATATTGCTGTACGCCTTTGCTCAGGGCCGTACCTATAGTTCTCCATTAACATCACA
>BROE01000022.1:1224913-1248362 GCA_036571765.1 Plecoglossus altivelis | reverse complement strand
TTGGAAGACATCGATCACGAGCCTGCTGTGCCTCCACTGGCAGGACAGTCAGGTGGAGGAAGAGGAGTCAGAGAGGAGGAGGAGAGGAGAAGCTAGGTGGGAGGAGGAGAGGAGAAGTTAGGGGGGAAGGAGGAGAGGAGGTGACAGCTCAGTTCAATGATAAAGCAGGAGAGTCGAGGTTTAAATACTGAGACTGGAGTGTGTGTGTGGCCTCCCTCCACTGCGCTGAGCCAACTCCACAGGTTTTTAATCCACCACCTCAACCTACACACACGCAAACACACGCACACACAGACGCGCACACACACACACCTCTGTCACCTGCAGAGCTTCTAAACTCCATCATTCTGACTCAGATCAGATCAGGCTTCCTTCTTCCAGAAGAGAGGAGGAATATAAAGAGGAATATGAGTGTTTGTATAAAGTATTATGATTCCTTGTGGAGTTACCAGACCAGTTGATTGTAAAAAATATAAATAAATGTGTCTTATTTCTTTAAGCTTTTGAGATCATTTCTAAAGTGTCATACCTGGTTACTATGGTTACGTAGAGGGGCGTGAGGGTGAATAAGGGTTGTCACAGTAGGTTGTCATGGCGAGAAGATTCTAAACAGGAGACTGGAGGGAGACAGAGGTGAGTTTAACCACGTATGATAGCAAGATGTTGTGAATGTCAGCATCTTTCTGTAGAAGCATAAAATGATCTGCCCTGAAATTAGTTGTTTTGAAAAGCGACCACCATGTTTAGACTAAATCAGACAAGCAAGAACGAACATTTCTCCTCTTCAAATACCATTTATTAATCTGCTTCACTCGTTACATGTATTGCAGGTAAATATACGTACCAACAGTTTTGCATCAGGGGAGCTACACATTGTAAAATAAGTGAGCTACGCGTGTTTAGGCACCTGGGTCACGAGGGGCAGGTCGATGACCTCACAACAAGGAAGTGTGGAGCAGCTGGCGGGTCACTATGGCAACAACCCTGAACTAGCTTGTCGCTCTTCAACACTAAATACACGTGCAAACTATTGTAAAACCACGTTATCACGCAATTCAGAATAAAAAAAAATCTCTTCAATCCAGTTGAATCACGTTAGGACAATCGATAATACAGGTGTGTATTTATTTAGAGGCCAAATGTGGCTAATATTGTCATCCATGCCTTCGGTCGGCCAAAGCTAGCCGCATGTTAATGTTCATGCAACTGCGACAAAATACGCAAAAACTTACGCGAATGGATGAATGCAGCTCACATTTTATATGAATCCTCAGGTCCGTGTGGTCATGGATGATGGTGAAAATAGCTTTATGTTTAGCACACACAGCACGCGCAGTGGTGGGAAACCATGTATCACTGAGAGCCGACAGGGAGCACGCGGCAATTAAGAACTGCACCTGCTGATTTCACTTAGTGGAGAAACTCATGAATGAAAACAGCAGATGTTAGAATTGGACCGCAAACCAAGAGGTTGCATGTTTAAATACCCCGTGTACATGACGTTGGATAAGACCTTCTGCGATATGAATGTGGTTGTAGGCTTGACTCCAGAGAGTAAGAGAAGATCGCTTCTCTGAGTTGACGTAAACAAACACTTCTAACGCATTATCTCTTCCAATCTAGAACCATCTACAATCAAATACAACAGGAAAGATGAGGATAGATATCAATATATACTAAAGTGTTTATTAATATATATATATAAAATAACTATAAAATGTGTACCTATATTAGAGCTTGGTTTGACATTAATTTAACAGGGCTTTCCCTACTAGTCTAACCTTTTTTTTGAAAATCACAAAATCTGATAATCTAATGTCATTTAATCTCTACATTCAATCTCTGACCTTTCATTCAGCCATACTGAATCTTTCTGATGAATCAAAAGTGTTAGTCTGTCAGGTGTGAATGACAGGCGTCAGACAGACGGGCGTCAGACAGACAGGCGTCAGACAGACAGGCGTCAGACAGACAGGCGTCAGACAGACAGGCGTCAGACAGACAGACGGGCGTCAGACAGACAGGAGTCAGACAGACAGGCTCCAGACAGACAGGCGTCAGACAGACAGACAGGAGTCAGACAGACGGGAGTCAGACAGACGGGAGTCAGACAGACAAGCGTCAGACAGACAGGCGTCAGACAGACAGACAGGCGTCAGACAGACAGATGGGAGTCAGACAGACAGGAGTCAGACAGATGGGTCGCAGACAGACAGGTTGCAGACAGACAAGCGTCAGACAGACAAGCGTCAGACAGACAGACGTCAGATAGACAGGCAACACAGCCCTTATCAATGACATCTCATCCAGACATTCTGCAGTGAAGTTTCGAGTTCCTAACCTGAAGCAGGACTGAACTGTGTTGTATGTATGTATATTGTGTGTGTTGTGTGTGTGTGTGTGTGATGGTCCTGTTGTACTAAGGGAAAGTGAGAGACAAAAGCAGGGACAGAGGTGTCTGAAGACTGAGTGTGACTCAATTATAGATACATACACAGGCTTTTCTGCGAAGGATGAGGGGAGAGCGGGAGAGAGGGGAAAGGGTTGGGCGACTAGGGGGGCAGGGGGTAGGGAGGGGGCAGGGGCGTAGGGAGGGGGCAGATGTGGAAGGGGAGGAGGGGGACAGGAAAGGACCGCAAGGGGAGGGGAAGAGGGGGCAGATGGAAGGGCGGGGGGCTTGTTAGTTGAGGCTCATCTCTCTGATGTTCCTGGCCTGTCCTCAGGGAGTCTCGTTTCTGCAGCACTGCTCTCTCCTCCTCATCATCCCCCATCTCCTCCCCCTGCCCCATCTCCTCCCTCCCTCTCCATCTCCTCCCCCTGCCCCATCTCCTCCCTCCCTCTCCATCCCCTCCCATCTCCTCACCTCCCCCTCTCCCATCTCCTCCCCCTCCCATCTCCTTTTCATCAATATCCATCTCCTCCCCCCTCTCCCTCTCCCTTCTCTCCCCCTCTCCCTCTCCTCCCCTGCCCCATCTCCTCCCCCTGCCCCATCTCTCCCCCTCTCCCTCTCCTCCCCCTCTCCATCTCCTCCCCTCCTCCATCTCCTCCCCCTCTCCCTTTCCTCCCACTCCCCTCTGCCCCCATCTCCTCCCCTGCCCACCCTATCTCTCCCCCCTTTCCTACCCTCCATCACTCCCCCTCTCCCTACAGTGACCTTGTCCTGAAGCAGTTCAGGTCACATTTCAGTCTTGCAGGACTGGAGACGAGCACCCAACAGAAATAAACGATATCAATATCTCCGCCAGACAACAGCCAAGCAGGCTGAATGACTACAGACACATTTGCATCTCATGGTTTTAGATGGTTTTGAATGTTTAAAATGATGAGCTGGATCTGATGCGATGGAAGGAGCGATCTATGGAAGAGATCAGGATGGTCCGTTTGACCTTAGACTCTCTACAGTTTTACCAACTACATTGACAACATTTAAACATAAACGAAAATAGATTACTTGCAATGATAATCGATCCAGTATGTAAGAATAATATAACTTCGGTCTTGGCAGTAATATATCATGTTAGATATGTTTCACATGAAACAAACAGCTAGCTATTCACAAACACAAAACAGTTGACTTGTGTAGACATAATCAGAAGGGGTTTGTCTTAATAATAGCTATATTTCTAAAATAAAGTCTAATGAATGTTTAGCTATTCCCAAAGTAAACACACTATGTTTGAGGACTTCAGCATCATGTGTTCAGGAGATCATCAGAGCTTTCAGATCGCAAACATCTATCAATATATCACTTCAACTCCCAGAATGATAGATCTATAGGGTGCTGTAAAACCCAGAGTGATAAATCTATAGGCCACTATGGAACCCAGAGTGATAGATCTATAGACCACTATAGAACCCAGAGTGATACATCTATAGACCACTATGGAACCCAGAGTGATAGATCTATAGACCACTATAGAACCCAGAGTGATACATCTATAGACCACTATGGAACCCAGAGTGATAGATTTATAGACCACTATAGAACCCAGAGTGATACATCTATAGGGTGCTGTAGAACCCAGAGTGATACATCTATAGGGTGCTGTAGAACCCAGAGTGATACATTTATAGGGTGCTGTAGAACCCAGAGTGATACATCTATAGGGTGCTGTAGAACCCAGAGTGATAGATCTATAGGGTGCTGTAGAACCCAGAGTGATAGATCTATAGACCACTACAGAACCCAGAGTGATAGATCTATAGACCACTACAGAACCCAGAGTGACCTGCAAGCTTGGTCACAACTTTATAACTGAAGAATGTTTGACAGTTTAATTACATTTTCTAAATTTTTGTCTGTAATAAAACGAGTTTCTCAAGTTCAAATAACAACACGTGTCAGTCTGTTGAAAGGTTAGTCAGAAGGAGGAGGGGCGGAGCAGTGGGATCTGTTTCCTGCTCTGTCTGGAGGCGGAGCTAGAAACCTCCAATCACTGATGAGCAGTCTGGGCCCTAACCCTAACCCAGTCTGTACAACTCTAGGAAGTGAGAATTCATGACCACACCCCACTTCTCAGCTGATTGGTCAGTGGTCACAGGTTGGAGGAGAGCCTGGACCGTCTGGGGGCGGGTCCTGTCTCTGCCAAGTTTCCAGCGGTGTCCTTCTGGGGCTGTCCTGATTGGTCGAGTCGTATGGGAACCATTACTGCCCCCACCCCTGCACCTGCCCTCAGCCCGGCCTCCACTCCTGGTAGAAAACTAGGCAGAGGAGGCAGGGGCCCCGCCCCCAGAGACACCTGGTGGGAGAGGCCCCTTCTGTGTGTGGAAGCAAACGGCCGAGGGGGCCCAGGGGGGATGTGAGGGGACCCAATGGAGGAGCAGGAAACCTGTGTGGACCCGGGAGGGCTGGGGGCCACAGGGGGGGCCGCGTCATGAGGGAGGGAGGGCTGGGAGGCGGAGAGAGCCCGCCTTTCTTGACTCCGCTGGGGGAGACTGCAGATGTGGACTAGAGACAGCTGGGAGCCAAAGGGGGCCCCCTGCTGGAGGGTCCGTGCTGGGGTGAGCATGGAGCCAGGGGGGCCAGAGAGGGCATGGAGTGGGGGGCCCTGCTGGGGGCCATGGGCCAGGGAGGTCAGACTCTGCATCACCTGGAAACGCCTCACCACCCTGGGAGACTGGAGGGCCAACACCCCCCCTACCCCAGCCCCCCCCGGCCCCCCCAGGGTACCTGCCATGGGGGGGCTGAAGCTCATGGCCACAGCCTGCTGGAGGGTGCCCACCACCGAGCTGTGGATCTGGGAGGCAGGCGGGGGGGTGAAGGGGATGGCGTGCGAGGGGGGCAGGGTCATGGACATGGAGCGGGGTCGGGGGGGGTCGGTCTGTTGCACCATCTTACGGTCGTACTTGACGATCTCCTGAATCATCTCGTTCTCACGGTTGTTGAAGATGCCAGAGCTGAGGTCATGCTGTACCTTGTGCATGAGGAGGGAGTTCTTCTTACCTGCGGGGGAGAGAGAGGGACAGTCAGGGAACAGCGGGGGAGAGAGAGGGACAGTCAGGAGAACCAGCGGGGAGGAGAGAGAGGGGACAGGGGGAGGAGAGGGACAGGGGGGACAGGAGGAGAGGACAGTCAGGGAACAGCGGGGGAGAGAGAGGGACAGGGGGGACAGGAGAGAGAGGACAGGGACAGGGAGAGAGGGACAGTCAGGGAACAGCGGGGGGAGAGAGAGGACAGTCAGGAACAGCGGGGAGAGGAGGACAGTCAGGCAACAGGCGGGGAGAGAGCAGGGACAGGGGGAACACGGGGGAGAGAGAGGGACCAGGTGGGACAGGAGAGAGAGGACAGGACAGAGACAGCGTGGGAGGGAGAGGGAACAGGGAACAGGAGAGAGAGGACGTCAGGAACAGCGGGGGAAGAGGGCAGGGGGAGAGGAGAGGCGACAGGGGGGACAGAGAGAGAGGGACAGTCAGGGAACAGCGGGGGAGAGGAGGAGGGGACAGGAGGAGCAGAGACAGGGGGAGCAGGAAGAGAGGGACAGTCAGGAACAGCGGGGGAGAGAGAGGGACAGTCAGGGAACAGCGGGGGAGAGAGAGGACAGTCACGGAACAGCGGGGAGAGAAGAGGGACAGGGGGGACAGCGGGGGAGAGAGAGACGGGGACAAACAGCGGGGAGAGAGAGGACAGTCAGGAACAGACGGGGAGAGAGAGAGGGACAGGGGGGAAAGCGGGGAAGAGAGGGACAGAGAGAACAGTGGGGGAGAGAGAGGGAACAGCGGGGGAGAGAGAGGGACAGGAAGAGACACACGGAGAGAGAGAGAAGCAGCGGGGTAGAGAGAGGGACAGGAAGAGAACAGCACGGGAGAGAGAGGGAACAGCGGGAGAGAGATAGGGACAGGGGGAACGCGGGGAGAGAGAGAGGGAACCCCGTGGGAGAGAAAGACGGACAGGGAGGGGAAGGGGGGAAGAGGAGGAGACAGGAAGAGAAAGTGGGGAGAGAGAAGGAAACAACGGGGGAGAGAGAAAGGAGGAAAAAAAAAAAGAAAAAAAAAAAAAAAAAAAAAAAAAAAAAAAAAGAGAAATAGAAAGAAAAGAAGAAGAGAAGAAGAAGAAAAAAAAACTATACATAACATAGAACAAAAAAAATAACAAATACAAAAACAAAATAAATTATCTAAGAGAAATAAGCAACTCTGTATGCAGCTGAAATTCAGACTCTAAAATTACACCCTCTTCTCCAGTCCTCCCCACCTCTTCCTTCCCCCTCGTCGCTTGACATGTCTGTCTAAGACTGACCCATCAGAGACGGGGGGAGAGAGCATTGTTTCTGTCGAGTCACCTCTCTGAAGATATGAGATATGACAGAGTCAAGGTGTCTGAGAACTCAAAGTGTGTGTGTTGTGATGGTGAGTGTGCGTGTGTGTGTGGATGGGAGTGTGCATGTGTGTTGTAATAGTGTGTGTGCTGTGCATGTGTGTGTATGTAAATGTAATTCGTGTGTAAGTGTGTGTGTGATGGTGAGTGTGCATGTGTGTGAATGTATATGTATATGAGTGTGTATGTGAGTGCATATGAGTGTGTATGTTAGTGTGAGAGAGTAATTCTGCATATGCAGAACTAAACCCTAACCCTAACCTAACCCTTAATCATGACCCTAACCTTAGCCATAACCTTAACCCTAACCAGAACTAACCTTAACCAGAACTAACCCTAACCAGAACTAACCCTAACCAGAACTAACCCTAACCAGAACTAACCCTAACCAGAACTAACCCTAACCAGAACTAACCCTAACCAGAACTAACCCTAACCAGAACTAACCCTAACCAGAACTAACCCTAACCAGAACTAACCCTAACCAGAACTAACCCTAACCAGAACTAACCCTAACCAGAACTAACCCTAACCAGAACTAACCCTAACCCTAACCAGAACTAACCCTAACCAGAACTAACCTTAACCAGAACTAACCCTAACTGGAACTAACCCTAACCCTAACCAGAACTAACCCTAACCCTAACCAGAACTAACCCTAACTAACCCTAACCAGAATTAACCCTTACCCTAACCAGAACTAACCTTAACCAGAACTAACCCTAACCAGAACTAACCCTAACTAACCCTAACCAGAACTAATCCTAACCTTAACCAGAACTAACCCTAACCTTAACCAGAGCTAACCCTAACCAGAACTAGCCCTAACCTTATCCAGTGGCGTCCAGGGGTCGCTGTTGAGGGAGAGAGACCAAGGAACCAGAATAGCCAGTGTGACGTCCTTCAGACGAGACAAGCTAGCCTAACCTTAACCTGATCCAAACATGAGAAATATGTAAACATTCTCTGTAGACACATTTCAGAGGTAGATCTTGGAAGAACTTCAAGGGGACAAAGATGAGAGAGAGTAGCAGAGAGAATGTGATTCTGTTTTAATTCAACTGTTTGTTGGCTCTAGATGCCTGTAACACTTGAACACGCTCTCCTGTCTTTAGCTGAAGTCAAGTGTTAGCTGTGGTCCTTCAAAAGTTAGCGGTGGCTAGGCTAACAGCAGGGGCCCAGGCTATTAGCATGGCAGCTAGGCTAGCAGATAGGCGGCTAGGGTTAGACAGGTGTCTTGGCTAGCAGACAGGTAGCTAGGCTATTAGCATGGCGCCTAGGCTAGCAGATAGGCGGCTAGGGTTAGACAGGTGTCTTGGCTAGCAGACAGGTGGCTAGGCTATTAGCATGGCGGCTAGGCTAGCAGATAGGCGGCTAGGGTTAGACAGGTGTCTTGGCTAGCAGACAGGTGGCTGGGCTATTAGCATGGCGGCTAGGCTAGCAGATAGGCGGCTAGGGTTAGACAGGTGTCTTGGCTAGCAGACAGGTGGCTAGGCTATTAGCATGGCGGCTAGGCTAGCAGATAGGCGGCTAGGGTTAGACAGGGGTCTTGGCTAGCCAGACAGGGGAGCTAGCTAACACGTCTCATGCTTAATCAACCTGTCATTGCTCAGTGTGTGGAAGGGGTAGCTGGCGGGACTGCAGAGAGCTGGCAGGTGGGGGAGGCAGGCTTCTGTACACATGTGACGCATCACAAGACCAGGACTGTGACATCAGCGCCAAACTAATTCTGGAGGAGAGAAGATGGTTAACACTTTTATGGTGTTTAAATAGCTGGCAGTTGTTGAGGAGGGGAGGTGAGGAGGAGAGCAGGAGAAGGAGGAGAGCAGGAGAACGAGGAGAGCAGGAGAACGAGGAGAGCAGAGGGACAGAGCAGAGGGACAGAGCAGAGGGATAGAGCTTACCAATGCGGTCCAGTCTGTCGATAGCAACTGTCTCAAAGGCTCGTCTCATCATAGGGTATTCCTCCAGAACCTCGTTGAAGTTGTCCACAGACAGAGAGTACAGACGACAGTATGTATCTGCCCTCACACTGGCTGTTCTCCTACCCCGGGTCAGCAGACAGATCTCTGGAGGCAGACAGACAGGCAGACAGACAGATAGAGGGACAGACAGACAGATAGAGGGACAGGCAGACAGACAGATAGATAGAAGAGCAGGCAGGCAGGCAGACAGACAGACAGACAGACAGATAGAGGGACAGGCAGGCAGAGCAACAGGCAGACAGACAGATAGATAGAAGAGCAGGCAGACAGACAGACAGACAGACAGACAGATAGATAGATAGAGGGACAGGCAGACAGAGCAACAGGCAGACAAACAGATAGATAGAAGAGCAGGCAGACAGACAGACAGACAGACAGACAGACAAAGCAACAGGCAGACAGACAGGAAGATAGACAGAGGGACAGACAGACAGACAGACAGGCAGAGCAACAGACAGACAGACAGACAGACAGACAGACAGACAGACAGACAGACAGACAGACAGACAGACAGACAGACAGTAGTTATCCTCCAGATAGAGCTAGAGACAACATCATTAAGACATTGCCATGGTGACACAGGTCACCAGTTAGTCTGCTCCTTGTTATCGCACCAGCCTGCAGCTGCCTAGGATAATGACATCACATCCTGCTTGAGAGTCCCATAGCTGTAGAGTGACAGTTTGACAGCTCAGTTAGGAGAGTCTTCTTCCTTCTATTCATATGCGACTTCTCTCCTCTCCAGACCATCACTTCCATTGGTCAAGATCCTGCTGTTGCCTTGACAACCACATGCTCTCTTGTTCCCTGTCTAGAGAATTTCCTTTTTGACTCTAATCACAAATCAAAACTAAACACATAGCTCCTTTATCATCCTCTTCCCTGCCCCCTCCTCCTTCCCCTCTCCTCTCCCAGTTAGACAGCATCTACATATTTTAACATATTTTCTTCCAAAAACACTGATTTTTAATAATCTCATCATGCATGCAGTCCAGGGTGTGCACGCACACGCAGTCTCTGTGTGGAATCCTCCACTGTGGTTGAATCACCTTGCTCAAGGGCAGCCCCTTGCCCCATAAACCCAGCCCCAGCCCTCTAATCCCCCAGCCTCCCCCTGCCCTCCCTGCCCTGTCTAACCCTCAGCCTCCCAGCCTCCCACAGCTCCCTGTCTCTAACCCCCACCTCCCAGCCTCCCCCCTGCCCCGATAGCCCCTGCCTCCCCAGCCTCCCCTGCCCTCTAACCCCCAGCCTCCACCCTCTAACACCTCCCCGCCCTAAACCCTCACCTCCCCATCCCTCCCTCAGCCTTGCCCTCAAAACCCCAGCCTCCTTGCCCCATAACCCAGCCTCCCTGCTCCCTCCCTCTAAACCCCCCCTCCTCTGCCTCTCTATCCAGCCCCCAGCCCACACCTCCACCTCCGAAGTACGATCCGTCCATGAGCAAACCACCCTTGTTGCGCGTTGGGAATAACACTGACCACGCCGTGCTGAATGAAGTACATCTTTCTCCCCACCGTTCCCTCCCTCACCACAAAGTCTCCGGGCTGGAACACCTCGAAGCGTAGTTTGGTCAACATGGCCGTCACAAAGTTGGGATCAGCGTTGGCAAACAGGGGCATGGAAGCAACCAAACTTACAGCAGTTAAGTGACAATCCTTTAAGAGAGAAGATGCAAGGATACAGTGAGTTTACCTGTTGTAAAATAATGTTGCTAAAATACAACCCAGGTTTATTTGACTGATTGACCAGTGTTTGGTTCTGTTGCCCAGAGGAGACACCAGGCCTATGGGCTGCTTGCAGGTTAGCTAGGAGAGGTGTTTGGTTCTGTTCCCCAGAGGAGACACCTGGCCTATGGGCTGCTTGCAGGTTAGCTAGGAGAGGTGTTTGGTTCTGTTCCCCAGAGGAGACACCTGGCCTATGGGCTGCTTGCAGGTTAGCTAGGAGAGGTGTTTGGTTCAGTTCCCCAGAGGAGACACCTGGCCTATGGGCTGCTTGCAGGTGGTTAGCTAGGAGAGGTGTTTGGTTCTGTTCCCCAGAGGAGACACCTGGCCTATGGGCTGCTTGCAGGTTAGCTAGGAGAGGTGTTTGGTTCTGTTCCCCAGAGGAGACACCTGGCCTATGGGCTGCTAGCAGGTTAGCTAGGAGAGGTGTTTGGTTCTGTTCCCCAGAGGAGACACCTGGCCTATGGGCTGCTAGCAGGTTAGCTAGGAGAGGTGTCAGTGTTTGGTTCTGTTCCCCAGAGGAGACACCAGGCCTATGGGCTGCTAGCAGGTTAGCTAGGAGAGGTGTCAGTGTTTGGTTCTGTTCCCCAGAGGAGACACCTGGCCTATGGGCTGCTAGCAGGTGGTTAGCTAGGAGAGGTGTCAGTGTTTGGTTCTGTTCCCCAGAGGAGACACCAGGCCTATGGGCTGCTTGAGGTGGTTAGCTAGGAGAGGTGTCAGTGTTTGGTTTCTGCTTTCCCCAGAGGGAACACCTGGCCTATGCTGCTTAGCAGGTGTTAGCTAGGGAGAGGGCGTGTTTGGGTCGGTGCCCCCAGAAGGAGACCACCAGGCCGATGGGCTGGAAGGTAACGAGGAAGAAAATGTCAGGTTGGGGGTCCCAGGCCCCGCCAGAGGAACATCCACCCGATAGCTGCTGAGAGAGGATGAGAAGAGAGAGAAGGAGAAAGGCAAGGAGAGGTTATCCGAATGGTTGTTGTAGGTCTCTTAGTGTTCCCCCAAGCGTAGTGTCTGGGATACATCTCATTAGCCCATGATGTGCTCTTTGGTACCTGGTGGGGATAGGACATCTATTTAGTTGAGATTCAAGTTCTCCCCAGAGGGACGACAACTTGCCTTATAGCGGCGTGAGCCATGCTGTTAGCAAGGTAGCCCGTTTAGCGAGATGTGCATTCGTGTCTGTGTCCCCAAGCTGGTTTGCTTTTCCCTCAGTCCATGCCGAGATCAAAAGACCCTAGGTCTGGCAAGGTAAGCCTTAGCAAGAAGTGCCTCCCAGGTGTGTCTGTAGCCCAAGAGAGACGAACACCACATGGGCACGTAATGGGCCGGTATTGCCAGTGAAAACAGTTTTCCTCTGTTGCGCAGAAGACAAAATGTGCTACTGCGGAAGAATGTGACACAACAGTCCTAGTCTCTCCCTCCCTTCTTCGTCGGTCTCTCTCCCTTATTAATGCCTTGGTCTCTCTCTCGCTCGATAATCACTTATACTCTATATCCTCTCTCTCTCCACTGCACCCCCTCTCTCCCAGTCTCTCCCACTCTTTCACTCTCCTGCTCTCTCCGTCTCACTCTCTATAGCTCTCTCTCTACCTCTCACACACACACACTCTCTCTCTCATTCTCTCTCTCTTTTACTCCTACCTTTCTCTCTCTCCAACTAATGAATGCGCTAGTTTTTCGCTCTCTCTGCGTTTTCTTCAGAGGAGGACACCTTCCTATGCTGCTTGCAGTGGTTAGGCTAGGAGATGTGTCACTGTTTGTTCTGTCTCCCCAGAGGAGACACCTGGCCTATGGGCTGCTTGCAGGTTAGCTAGGAGAGGTGTTTGGTTCTGTTCCCCAGAGGAGACACCTGGCCTATGGGCTGCTTGCAGGTTAGCTAGGAGAGGTGTTTGGTTCTGTTCCCCAGAGGAGACACCTGGCCTATGGGCTGCTTGCAGGTTAGCTAGGAGAGGTGTTTGGTTCTGTTCCCCAGAGGAGACACCTGGCCTATGGGCTGCTTGCAGGTTAGCTAGGAGAGGTGTTTGGTTCTGTTCCCCAGAGGAGACACCTGGCCTATGGGCTGCTTGCAGGTTAGCTAGGAGAGGTGTTTGGTTCTGTTCCCCAGAGGAGACACCAGGCCTATGGGCTGCTAGCAGGTTAGCTAGGAGAGGTGTTTGGTTCTGTTCCCCAGAGGAGACACCTGGCCTATGGGCTGCTAGCAGGTTAGCTAGGAGAGGTGTCAGTGTTTGGTTCTGTTCCCCAGAGGAGACACCAGGCCTATGGGCTGCTTGCAGGTGGTTAGCTAGGAGAGGTGTCAGTGTTTGGTTCTGTTCCCCAGAGGAGACACCTGGCCTATGGGCTGCTAGCAGGTTAGCTAGGAGAGGTGTCAGTGTTTGGTTCTGTTCCCCAGAGGAGACACCTGGCCTATGGGCTGCTAGCAGGTTAGCTAGGAGAGGTGTCAGTGTTTGGTTCTACCTGACGTAGCGGCTCATTCAGCTCCTCCAGGATGCTCTCCTCATCAAACATCTTGCCCTGGTAGCGATGCTCGTAGTAATCATGAATCCTCTGCCGGAAGTCTGCTGGCAGCTTGTGGAACGACATGTACTGTTCTACCTGTTTATACGGAAGAAGAAGAAATTCACCTGTATACTGGAGAAGAGAGGGAGATTCTTACCTGTTTATACGGAAAGAGAGAGGAGATTCTACCTGTTTATACTGGAGAGAGAGAGAGGAGATTCTACCTGTTTATACTGGAGAGAGAGAGAGGAGATTCTACCTGTTTATACTGGAGAGAGAGAGGAGATTCTACCTGTTTATACTGGAGAGAGAGGAATTCTACCTGTTTATAGCGAAAGAAAGAGGAGATTCTACCTTTTATACTGGAGAGAAGAGGCAGATTCTACCTTTTATACTGGAGAGAAGAAGATTCTACCTGTTATACTGAGACAGAGAGAGAGGAGTTCTACCTGTTATTACGTGAGAGAGAGAGAGGAGATTCTACCTGTTTATACTGGAGAGAGAGGAGATTCTACCTGTTTATACTGGAGAGAGAGAGGAGATTCTACCTGTTTATACTGGAGAGAGAGGAGATTCTACCTGTTTATACTGGAGAGAGAGAGGAGATTCTACCTGTTTATACTGGAGAGAGAGGAGATTCTACCTGTTTATACTGGAGAGAGAGGAGATTCTACCTGTTTATACTGGAGAGAGAGAGGAGATTCTACCTGTTTATACTGGAGAGAGAGAGGAGATTCTACCTGTTTATACTAGAGAGAGAGGAGATTCTACCTGTTTATACTAGAGAGAGAGGAGATTCTACCTGTTTATACTGGAGAGAGAGAGGAGATTCTACCTGTTTATACTGGAGAGAGAGAGGAGATTCTACCTGTTTATACTGGAGAGAGAGGAGATTCTACCTGTTTATACTGGAGAGAGAGAGGAGATTCTACCTGTTTATACTGGAGAGAGAGAGGAGATTCTACCTGTTTATACTGGAGAGAGAGAGGAGATTCTACCTGTTTATACTGGAGAGAGAGGAGATTCTACCTGTTTATACTGGAGAGAGAGGAGATTCTACCTGTTTATACTGGAGAGAGAGAGGAGATTCTACCTGTTTATACTGGAGAGAGAGAGGAGAGAGATGTCGTTTCAGCCACAGCCAGCTCCACAACCGCATGCGCACACGCACACAGTGACATATAGCTTTGTAATTCATATTTTCTTAGATTGAACTGTCCGTTTCGTGGTGTGTTCAGATTAGCATCCTAGTTTTATTCTGAGATCAGTGGTTCAGCTCCTTCTGTTAGGGCGATAAAGCTGCTCTCAGAATGAAGGGCAACTGGCATCCTGCCCAGACCTACCTTACCCAGACGAACAGACAGACAGACATGGCAGTCAGGCAGGCAGACAGGCAGGCAGGCAGCAGGCAGGCAGACAGAACAGACAGACGGACGGGCAGACAGGCATGCAGACAAAGATACCACTGCGTACACCTTATCGCTGACATACTCTGACCTTACACACACACGGACGTGCACGCACACACACATATTTTAGCAACGCAACCCACACTACTACAAACCACGCACGCACACTTGAAACACCAGTGTAGCTCAGACAGTGCAGAGGAGGTGTAGCAGCAGTCTGACCTGAGAAATGGCGTTACAAACCAGCTGAGTCATCGTTAGAGTTAGAGATCAGGTGAGGTGTAAACCTGGCTCGTGTTATCGACACCTCAGGTTCACAACCGAAAGGAGATTCCTCCGCAGGGTGGCCGGGCGCTCCTTTAAAGATGGGGTGAGGAGCTCGGTCACACGGGAGGAGCTCGGAGTAGAGCCGCTGCTCCTCCACGTCGAGAGGAGCCAGCTGAGGTGGCTCGGGCATCTGTTTCGGATGCCTCCTGGACCTCTCCCTCGGGGGGTGTTCAAGGCATGGCCCACTGGGAGGCAGCCCCGGGGGAGACCAGCATTCACGCTTAAGAGGACCAGTCTCTCGGCTGGCCTGGGAACGCCTCGGGATCCTTCTGGAGGAGCGGGAGGAGGTGTGCCTGCACTCAATAGAATGAGAGTCCCACGCGGAGTCCAGACACTTGTAGTGGCGGCAGCAGCTGAAGAGGATCTAGTCAGATGAGGCCAAGACAACACACCGGGCGATAGCGGGGAGGTGGATGGTCGCGCACTTTATAGCAAGGAAACAACGTAACAATGAGAGAATCGTAATCAAAAAGGCACGGGATCATAGTGATAGGCTAACAGCGACTATGAATATTGACAGCGTTAATTGATGGACGTCAGCACTAAACAATGCGGAACTCGGATGACCCCTGATAGAAAGTAGAGCGTTCCTAGCGGCGGAGCGAGAAGATAAACGATATGATGTGCCAGAGGGCAAGGATCGGTCTTGTCTGGCTGAACTTGCACAAAGCTTCATTTCTTGAGTCAACCCTCAGCATTCAAACATCTGAACAATAAAAATGATTGAAAATGATTCTTGTGTGTTTTCAGAGAGTATTTATATCTCGTCTCTACAATTTGGGTGACTCTTGCTTTAGTTATGCGTTTCGTCTCAGGAATCTACACAGAATAGGACAAACAGCAAACACGTTTTTAGCCATTCATTCATTTAGTTTTTAGCCATGTTCCACATTTATTACATAAAAATGGAATTACCATGATATAAAAAAGTATGTAGAATATAGGTATTGTAGATATTATGTAGTCTAAAGTGCTCTACGATACATTAACTAATGCCAGCTCACCATGTGAGTGATACCTAGTATGAGTAATACAACTAAAATGTAACACTTACGGTTTATTCTTAAAAGCAAACTCAATTGATCACAAATTGTTTTTGTGAAACTTTTGCTTCAAAGAATATTGTTAAAACCATTTTGAGGCCCATTTTAAAGCCACTCCACCTATTTTTGGAAGAAACCCTGGCAAAACCAACATGGCTGCGTCTCCGACGAAGTTCAAAGCCTTGTTCATAAATGACGGATTCTTGCTCTCCTCTTGGTCCTTCTGAGCTTTTAGATCTTGTATCTCACTTTGCAGTAGTCGGGCTTTTTCATCAAAGCCTTGCTTGATGAGGTCATTCTGCTCCTGTAATAGTCACACAAAAAGCTTTTATTCATTAAAGCAGGACAATTAAGGATGTAGTCGTGCTAAGTAGTAACAGAATGAGGATTTCATCATTGTGATGCCATCATTTCGTGCTGACCAAAGTCTATTATTTTTGAATGTGTGAGTGTGGCAGTCATATATCCTGCTTGGCCTGCAGAGACCTATAGAACAAAGAAAGTTGGTTTTGTTCGTCCTGTTTGGACAGACTGAGAGTCTGTATGCGAGTCTCACCTTCAGCTTGGCGTCCAGAACTCTCTGGTACTCTGCAGTGGCGTTTCTCATGTCGACCTCCATCTTCTCCTTCAGCTGGTTGACGTGCTGCTCGTGAGTTCTCTGCTGGTCCTCCTGAAGCTTCTGCAGCATCCTAACCTGCTCCTCTGCTGCACGCTGCTCTCGTTCAGCCTGTTCCATCCTGGCCTCTTGCTCTACAGGGAGAGAGACAGAGAGAGGGAGGGAGAGAAGAAGTAAGACAGCGATAGAGAGAGCGAGATGGAGAGAGAATGAGTAAGAGAGAGATAGCATGCGAGCAAGAGGGAGAGTGAGAGAGAGAGCAAGGACACAGGAGGTTAAATGAAATGCACTTCCTGAAATACTGCAATGCTGTAGTTCCATAGAACACTTGTACACTCGTGTCACCTTTTGCCCTCTGATCAGCTTCAGAGAGAGACTTGTCTGCTGTCAGGATTGTCTGTCCAAGACTGGCCAGCCCATCCAGGTACACCGTGAGAACCTCCTCTGCCTGGAACACACACACAAAGAGAGAGCGATAGATACAGGAGATGATAACTTGAACTACACACCTGGAAACTGATTTTACATTAATATTAGAGCTTCTATTATCTCACTTAGTTAATACTGATATAAACTCTCATCTGAACTCCTTTGAAAGAGCCACTTCTACCCCAACATACCTTCACTCCTTTGCCTTCTGTCCTTCGGTATTCCTCGGTCATCTTTTTGAGGTCAGAGCAGTAGTTGTTGTATCCACCAGGAACGGTGTAGACAGACCTCCCCTCCTCTTCCAGAGGGCCGAAGACACGCTTGATGATGCTTTCACAAACCCTCTTGGACTCCTGGCAGTTCTTCTCACAGATCTGCTGATACTCTGCCTGAAGCACCTTCTGAAAAGACAGCAGCAATGAGAGGTTAAAGGACAGTTAAAACAGTGCTGGGTTTGTTTTCCTGACATTAAGGGACATACTAATGTACCTTCAGGAGGAAAGCTCAATCTCAAGATTTAGAACTGAGTACAAATGAAGACCAACTTAACTCTAAATTGTTTGAAATATATGTTGGGCATTTGACACTTTTAAATTTAAATGTTGAACTAGTATTATTATTAACAAATGAAACAGCTTGGAAGTTGTTAAAGGTCACCATGAGCTTAATCTGGAATTTCTGATTCTCGTCCTTGAAGCTACTTTTCATGAAGATAGCCAGAGCCTCTTTTTCTATCTGGGCGTGGATCTGAGACAGTTCCTCCTGGCTCTCTGTAGGGAACGCCACAAACGACATCATGTTCTGCTGGTAGAACACTCTGGCACGCTCAACAGCACCAGCGTTCTCAATCTCTGACAGCGCCAACACAGCGTTGTCCAGGCAGGGGATCTGCCCACTGCGGATGGCAGCAACGTACGTCTCGGCCAAGTTACCCAACACTGTGGCAGAGACACAGGATGTAAAAAAGATATGGTTGACTTATAGCCAATAAGGTTGTACCATCAAAAATCATATTGGATAGAAGTAATGTTTCAAGTAATACTCACATCTGCCAGTTACCAAAATGCCACCTTTTAAAGTCTTGGTTTTAGAGTTGGTGAAAATGTGTGTACAGAAGTTCTTAGACTGCTGGACAAATTTGGTCTCCAAGTCAGCATCGATCAGCTCCTCCATACGTCTCATCTTCTCTCCATCAGCCGGACGATCAAACACAAAACACCAGCGAGGAGAGAAGTAGTTCCGAAGGCATTCACGAGGGAGATTGTAAACTTGAGTCTTCTTACCATGACCTTTGGAAACCCCCATTGCAACATCATTTTTAGAATGATCAAGAACATGTCATGTACTGAATAATGTAAAGTTTCCTTTGTCACAAAACCATCAAGTCCTTGAAGTTTCTCTCACCTGGTTTCAGCTTGAGGGCGTTCTCCAGGTACTCGTCGGCTGTGATGGCTTTTCCATCCAGCTTCAACTCCAGGGTGAAGTCACGAACTGTCCACACGAAGGAGGGAAAGAATCGCATGTATTCTGCAGATTCATCGTCATCTTCTTTCCCCGACTTCACTTTGATGTGCTCCGTCAGTTCTGTCACATAGCTGCAGGGGGCGGTGTTAAGGGCAAAATGAAACTGGAACATTCTTTTATGAGGGATTTTACTTACCATCTTGATCCACAGGGGGATCCTTTAAGGGTGTAACTTATCTACAATCGCTTAGCTAGAATCGTAAAACAAATTACAGGAGTGTTAGCCAAGCTAAACTACATGTGCTCCTCTGCAGGATACTGGAGTTTCTCCAAGGCATTGTTGTCGATGGTGCCCATGCTGTTGTACACCAGAGTGCTGCTAAGGAGGACAGCAAGGGAGAAGATCCAGTTGTCGTTCTTCTCATCGCCCTGGAAACAAAAGAAAACAAATGATACCACAAGCACATGCCTGTCCTTGGTGATGTTCAGGGACTGTTATTGTTACGATTCTGATCAGGAGTCTGAAGAGTGGGGAGTTGAAAAGGTCCGTTGGATATTAAAAGACAGTTGTAACAGAATCTGAAAAAAAAGCTTCATTGTCAAAGTATGTGGACACATACAAGGAATTTGGCACCGGTTTTCCTAAGGCTGTCTATGTACTTTCACAGACAAATACATCAGTTACAAATCACAGGGGAAAGACCATGAGGGTAAAAATAACATACTACTGTGTATGATTTTCTATGCAACCTTGGTTTACACTAATATCTTTACTAACACTAATATCTCTACATGATATTTAAAATGTCTATTGGTTTCTTCATCCAGGACAAATCAAACCAATTCAAACTAAATCAAAGTTTTCTAAATCAAGCTAAACGAAGTGCTCTACAAATATTTGAAAGTATTTGCAGACAGTTTCACCCAGGTCCAACATAAATGTACATTTACATTTTCTTTGCATGAACTTTGACCCCCTCACCTTCTCCACATCCCCTAGTCCCTCTGTGTCCAGCAGCACCAGAGTGTGGTCAGCCAGTTTAGGATGAGGTACACACCACATCCAGATGCCCTTAGTCTTGGACTGTATGGTGGACCCCAGGGCAAATCCTGAAGGACATCAGGTAGAAGCAAAAGAGCGTTTGAAAAAGGTTTAGGCTTAAATTGTAGTGAGCCATAAATCAGACACATATTATTGGTATGAAAATATATGGTTCTAAATCAATGCCACGTTTAATTTGTTTCATTAAAATCTTTGTGATGTAATTGATGTGTTTTCTAACAGCTAAGTATTTTGATGCCATGTCATTTACTGGCTGGGACAACTACGAGTTATTCTAGTCAGAATGAAACTGAAAGTACACATTTTGTTCCATGTGAGGAAGTACAGAGTCTCCGGGAGAAGGATAATCTGTACTGTGATTGCTGCATCAAACATTTATAGGCTGGAACTAAAACAACAATATGACAATAACCAGGTCCATTAATGTGACTGGCTACAGTATGGACACACAATGGATCTCAGGCCATCTTTAGACTAAACAAGGAAATGGGTTTGTACATAATGCTTTGAATGTAATCAAACATTTATATAATAAAAGTGAGATTCCCATGGCTGTAATAAGATCTATATTATTTACCATGAAGAATAACTAACCGCTTAGGGATCAGCAGTAGCGAGAATAGCATTGGGTTCTGCTGTATCATGAAGATCCTACAACCTAAAGACAATTTCGGTTGGTTCATCCTCATCCAATACCGTCGATGACCGATTACCGTCTAAAGTTTCCAAACTTACATTACAGATAAGATACTAAACGTGCCTACCTTTGTTCTTCCCAGCTAGCTTGTTCATGAGGTAAGACTTGCCCGTGCGGTACAAGCCCACCACCGCGACCACCACCACATGCTGGTCTATCCCGTTCAGGATGTCCTGGGCAGCGGGCACCACACGGAGTCTCCCCTCTGTGTCACTCTCCACCAGACACAGCGGCTCCCTCATGCTAACTGTCCCAGACATGACAGGTCTGTTGAGATACACACAATGTCAACAGGAGGTCAGAAGTAAAACTAAAGATGATTTAGCGGAGACAGGTGCGTATTTTGTTGTACAGTTTCTACATTTATATTTCTACCTGTGTTATACTGTATATATACAGTACATAATATATATGTATATATATGACTATTATTTATAATAATAGTCTATATATATATTGTATACAACATACTGTGTATATTTACACAATATACAATACCACACATAATTCTCACCGAATAATATGTACAAAACAGGACAAAAAACAATTCGTGTTTCGTTAGTTTTAACCATTTTTGGTTTCTTTTGATGCACCATATGATAATACTCTCTCGCTCCGAATATACATAGCATATATATTATACAGCGAGTGAGTCACAATAATATATACTCGTTATGATATATACTCCCGGGTGCTGTATATATATAGATCTATTATATATATACTCTCATATAAGATAGTTATATATCTATTATATATTAGACCACGGTATATTATTGAATCTATATTAGATCCAGTATAGACATATATGTTCCGATGTTACTAGATTATATATATTATATATATATATATATAGACTTTACAGCAACTGCCAGTAAATCAACTGACACTGAACGCTTTCTTAACAGAAACACTTCACAAAAAACTATTGACAGATGACATACTATAATCGCTGTTAATTTGTGGATAACTTACCTAAACTGGGAATCTAGATCCATCTATATTTTACGACCAGTGGGCTGTGTACTGCAGTCAAACTTCCCTTTAACGCTCTTTTGCGGAGGTATTTTCAGCGTAATTCAGCGTCGTTGAAAAGCAAACAAACCAAACTGGTTTGCTTGGTTTGTTTTGTTTGCATATACTCATTTAAATCTCAAAATACCTCCGTTGAACTGTCACTCAAGTTAAAGCCCATTTATGATGGGATCTTTTACTTTACGTCATTTGCTTTTAACCCACTTCAACCCAAAATTTTGCCCGCGTTATCTAATAGTCAAAGTCAGTTCTGTTGTATTTAATATTGCTGTACGCCTTTGCTCAGGGCCGTACCTATAGTTCTCCATTAACATCACACACCACCATTTCCGCAGTTCTGGCATGTCCAGCTGCTCATAACATGCAAGTTAACACCTTTGAATATTTAAATCACTCTGACTCAACATTATTGTAAAGAAGTACTCGCAGTTGTGTAGTCAAATGAGGAATCCATCACCATGTAAAATACAGACTATACAGGAAATATCATTGAGGCAAAAAGGATTAAAAACAGCAACAAACAATCTTACCATTAACATAAAGACATTGCAGTCATTGCCATAAGGGTGACCTGGAAACCCCTTTAATGAAACAAAAGAAAGATGAGTGAATTTAATATTTAAAAAAGTAATGCTTTTATAATAATAATAATAATGATAATAATCAATTATAATTTGTTTATTAACTTTTTTACATTTACATTTTCCACTGTACAAAAAACCCTTCATGCACATTTAAATCTGTAGAATTGTTTCTCAAACTGAGGTTCTTAAAAGAGCTAGGAATTCCAAAATAGTTCAAATATGGCTTGCAGCCATGTACATAACATTAACATAATATCAATTACAAACAAGAGCTCAAGTCATATAGGGACCATCTAGTACTTTTAGTAACCTCTGAGAAGCCTGTTCTACAACCCACGTATAAACCTTTATGCATATAAGAAAACAACATCTGAACACTGCATGCAATACTATGAAATTCATGAAATAAGTCACAAAACTGTAACTATAATCAAACAACTGAGCATACAAGCATTCTCAGTTCATACAGATTTCTCAGATCATAAGCTTCACAACGACACAAGGTGTTTAAATCTAAAAGGTCATTCCGGATGCAAAAAAGGTCTGAAAAACCTGAAATATATAAGTACAAACCTTCATGCAATTAAGAAAACAGCAACAACTGAACAATGTCTGAAATAAAATGATCTTGCTACGTAGAGACAGTTCATATGAACGTGACCATTTCTGAACAAAACCGCAACGCACATTTTATACAAATTCATCTAAAGACCTCAACAGAGTTTTGTATCTCTGGGCACCAAATCCAAGTGGTGTCTCATAGAATTTCTCTAAAAAGAGAATTTCTTTCTGGACTGGCTTCAAAACCTAAAGAAAATGTACAGTATTGATTTTTCTTAATTACAATGAAAAAAACACAATCTGCCATTTTCTATTTTCACATTTAACAAAAAACAACAACATTGAAAACACATGCAAAGTCATTTTAAAATGTGTACATTTCCATCTATTTGGTACTTACTGCAGTTGTGCATACACTGAAATCAAAGCACTATGGTCATGAACAGAAAACACATTTTTATCACTCAAATGCAGTGTGAATACGTACACACAACTGGTAGTGTCCTGGTGTCCAAATTGGAATCACAAGTGAGACTTTTAAGTGAGCATTATCCTAATATGATACAGAAAGTTTAAGTAAACATATAACTGAGCATAACAGGGAATATAACAGCATATACTGTACTCACAGGCAGACTGAAAAATCACGGATCACGGTTGTTTGGTGGCAGCCATGTTGGTACAACATAAAGGTCCATCCATCCATCCATCCATCCATCCATCCATTGTCTTCCGCTTATCCGGGGCCGGGTCGCGGGGGCAGCAGTCTGAGCAGGGAGGCCCAGACTTCCTTCTCCACGCACACCACCTACAGCTCCTCCGGGGGGATCCTGAGGCGTTCCCAGGCCAGCCGGGAGACATAGTCCCTCCAGCGTGTCTTGGGTCTTCCCCGGGGCCGCCTCCCGGTAGGACATGCCCGGAACACCTCCCGAGGGAGGCGTCCAGGAGGCATCCAAAACAGATGCCCGAGCCACCTCAGCTGGCTCCTCTCGACGTGGAGGAGCAGTGGCTCTACTCCGAGCTCCTCCCGTGTGACCGAGCTCCTCACCTTATCTCTAAGGGAGCGCCCAGCCACCCTGCGGAGGAAACTCATTTCGACCGCTTGTATCCGTGATCTCGTCCTTTCGGTCATTATCCAAAGTTCATGACCATAGGTGAGAGTAAGAACGTAGATCGACCGGTAAATTGAGAGCTTCGCCTTCCGGCTC
>BROE01000022.1:1205116-1224531 GCA_036571765.1 Plecoglossus altivelis | reverse complement strand
GAGTATTTATATCTCGTCTCTACAATTTGGGTGACTCTTGCTTTAGTTATGCGTTTCGTCTCAGGAATCTACACAGAATAGGACAAACAGCAAACACGATTTTAGCCATTCATTCATTTAGTTTTTAGCCATGTTCCACATTTATTACATAAAAATGGAATTACCATGATATAAAAATATGTAGAATATAGGTATAGTAGATATTCTGTAGTCTAAAGTGCTTTATGATACATTAACTCATGCCAGCTCACCATGTGAGTGACACCTAGTATGAGTACTACAACTAAAATGTAACATCTATGGTCTATTTTATTAAAGCAAACTCAAATTGATCAAAAATTGTTGTTGTGAAACTTTTGGTTCAAAGCATATTGTTAAAACCTTTTTGAGAGGAATATTGCAGCCAGTCCTCCAACTGCTGCAAGCACTGACAAAATCGCCGGGGATGACTGTTGGATGAAGTTCATAGCATTTTTTATAAATGACGAATTCTCGATCTTCTCTTGGTCCTTCTGAGCTTTTAGATCTTGTATCTCACTTTGCAGTAGTCGGGCTTTTTCATCAAAGCCTTGCTTGAGGAGGTCATTCTGCTCCTGTAATAGTCACACAAAAAGCTTTTATTCAGGAAAGCAGGACAATTAAGGATGTAGTCGTGCTAAGTAGTAACAGAATGAGAATTTCATCATTATGATGCCATCATTTCATGCTGACCAAAGTATTATTTGTGAGATGTAAGGTCTGAGGTTGGCAGTCATATTATCCTGCATTGGCCCTGCAGAGATCCTATTAGAACAAAGAAAGTTGTTTTGTTCGTACCGTTTTGACAGATGAGAGTCTGTAGCGAAGATCTTCCCTTCAGCTTGGCTCAAACTCTCTAGTACGTCTGCAGGGGCGTTCTCATGTCGACCTCCATCATTCCTCACTTCAGCTGTTGACGGCCTGCTCGTTAGTCGCTGCTGTCCTCACTGAAGCTTCATGCCAGACATCCAACCTGCTCTCGCGTGCACGCTGGCTCTCGTTCCGCCCTGTATCCATCCATCCTCATTTGCTCTACAGGGAGGAGAGACAAGAGAGGAGGAGAGAAAAGTAGGACCAGCGATAAGAGACGAGGATGGAGAAGAATGAGTAAGAAGAGATACATGCAAGCAAGAGGGAGAGTGAGGAGAAGACAGCAAGGACACAGGAGGTAAATGAACATGCACTTCCGAAATACTGCAATTTTACTGTAAGTTCCATTTTAGAACACTTGATACACTCGTGCACCTTTTGCCCTCTAGTCAGCTTCAGAGAAGGACTTGTCTCCTGCCACAGAATATAGTCGTCCAAGAGTGCACAGCCCATCCAGGATACACCATTGAGAACCTCCTCTCCATGGAACACACACACACAGACGAGACGAATAGATACAGGAGATATAACTTGAAACTACACACCTGGAAACTGATTTTACATTAATATTAGAGCTTCTATTATCTCAATTAGTTAATACTGATATAAACTCTCATCTGAACTCCTTTGAAAGAGCCACTTCTACCCCAACATACCTTCACTCCTTTGCCTTTTGTCCTTCGGTATTCCTCGGTCATCTTTCTGAGGTCAGACCAGTAGTTGTTGTATCCACCAGGGACGGTGTAGACAGACCTCCCCTTCCCTTCCAGAGGGCCGAAGACACGCTTGATGATGCTTTCACAAACCCTCTTGGACTCCTGACAGTTCTTCTCACAGATCTGCTGATACTCTGCCTGAAGCACCTCCTGAAAAGACAACAACAATGAGAGGTTAAAGGACAGTTAAAACAGTGCTGGGTTTGTTTTCCTGACATTAAGGGACATACTAATGTACCTTCAGGAGGAAAGCTCAATCTCAAGATTTAGAACTGAGTACAAATGAAGACCAACTTAACTCTAAAATGTTTGAAATATATGTTGGGCATTTGACACTTTTAAATTTAAATGTTGAACTAGTATTATTATTAAGAAAGGAAAACGTGATTATTTTTAGACGCACGAACCGCAAGCCTTTTCTGGTAAATCTGATCCTCGTCCTTGAAGCTACTTTTCATGAAGATAGCCAGAGCCTCTTTTTCTATCTGGGCGTGGATCTCAGACAGTTCCTCCTGGCTCTCAGTAGGGAACGCCACAGACGACATCATGTTCTGCTGGTAGAACACTCTGGCACGCTCAACAGCACCAGCGTTCTCAATCTCTGACAGCGCCAACACAGTGTTGTCCAGGCAGGGGATCTGCCCACTGCGGATGGCAGCAACGTACGTCTTGGCCAAGTTACCCAACACTGTGGCAGAGACACAGGATGTAAAAAAGATATGGTTGACTTACAGTCAATAAAAGTTGTACCATCAAAAATCATATTGGATAGAAGTAAGGTAATACTCACATCTACCAGTTACCAAAATGCCACCTTTTAAGGTCTTGGTTTTAGAGCTGGTGAAAATGTGGGTACAGAAGTTCTTAGACTGCTGGACAAATTTGGTCTCTAAGTCAGCATCGGTCAGCTCCTCCATGCGTCTCATCTTCTCTCCATCAGCCGGACGATCAAACACAAAACACCAGCGAGGAGAGAAGTAGTTCCGGAGGCATTCACGAGGGAGATTGTAATCCTGAGTCTTCTTAGCATGACCTTTGGAAACCCCCATTGCAACATCATTTTTAGAATGATCAAGAACATGTCATGTACTGAAGAATGTAAAGTTTCCTTTGTCACAAAACCATCAAGTCCTTGAAGTTTCTCTCACCTGGTTTCAGCTTGAGGGCGTTCTCCAGGTACTCGTCGGCTGTGATGGCTTTTCCATCCAGCTTCAACTCCAGGGTGAAGTCACGAACTGTCCACACGAAGGAGGGAAAGAATCGCATGTATTCTGCAGATTCATCGTCACCATCTTTCCCCGACTTCACTCTGATGTGCTCCGTCAGTTCCGTCACGTAGCTGCAGGGGGCGGTGTTAAGGGCAAAATGAAACTGGAACATTCTTTTATGAGGGATTTTACTTACCATCTTGATCCACAGGGGATCCTTTAAGGGTGCAACTTATCTACAATCGCAAAACAAATTACAGGAGTGTTAGCCAAGCTAAACTACATGTGCTCCTCTGCAGGATACTGGAGTTTCTCCAAGGCATTGTTGTCGATGGTGCCCATGCTGTTGTACACCAGAGTGCTGCTGAGGAGGACAGCGAGGGAGAAGATCCAGTTGTCCTTCTTCTCATCGCCCTGGAAAACAAAAGAAACATGGAAAATGTGCCAAAAGCCACCATATGCCTGTCCTATGTATTTTCTCAGAAGGAACTGTTATTTGCCGCATCTGTCAGGAAGGCATGAAGAAGTGGAGAGTGAGAAGTCCAGATTGAGGATATAATAAAAGACAGTGTAACAGAATCTGGAAAAAAGACATTCATTTGTTCAAAGATATTGACACTTACAAGAAATTTGCACCAGGTTATTCCTAAGGTGGTCTAATATACTTGCACAGACACCAAAAACCAGTTGACAAATATCACAGGAAAAAGACCATGATGGTAAAAATAACATACTATGTGATCATGATTCTAATGCACCATGGTATATACAACTAATATCATTTACCAACACTAATTAATCATCTTACAATATCACTTTAAAAGGTCTATGCTATTCTTCAATGCAGGACAAAATCAAACAATTCTAACTAAAATCAAGTTATCATCTTAAATCAAGGAGCTAATCGAAAGTAGCTCACAAATATTGAAAGATATATTGCCAGACAGTTTCACCCGGATTTCCAACATAAATGACAATTTACATTTACTTATGGAATATAAACTAATATGACCCCCTTACCTTCTCCACATCCCCTAGTCCCTCTGTGTCCAGCAGCACCAGAGTGTGGTCAGCCAGTTTAGGATGAGGCACACACCACATCCAGATGCCCTTAGTCTTGGACTGTACGGTGGACCCCAGGGCAAATCCTGAAGGACGATCAGGTAGAAGCAAAAAGAGCTTGTGTTGAAGGGAAAAAGGTTTAGCTTTTAAAATTTGTGGAGCCATAAATCAGACACATATTATTGGTATGAAAATATATGGTTCTAAATCAATGCCACGTTTAATTTGTTTCATTAAAATCTTTGTAATGTAATTGATGTGTTTTCTAACAGCTAAGTATTTTGATGCCATGTCATTTACTGGCTGGGACAACTACGAGTTATTCTAGTCAGAATGAAACTGAAAGTACACTCTTTGTTCTATGTGACGAAGTACAGAGTCTCTGGGAGAAGGATTATCTGTACTGTGATTGCTGCATCAAACATTTATAGGCTGGAACTAAAACAACAATATGACAATAACCAGATCCATTAATGTGACTGGCTACAGTATGGACACACAATGGATCTTAGGCCATCTTTAGACTAAACAAGCAAATAGGTTTGTACATAATGATTTGAACGTAATCAAACATTTATATAACAACAAAAGTGAGATTCCCATGGCTGTAATAAGATCCATATTATTTACATGAAGAATAACTAACCACTTAGGGATCAGCAGTAGCGAGAATAGCATTGGGTTCTGCTGTATCATGAAGATCCTACAACCTAAAGACAATTTCGGTTGGTTCCTCCTCATCCAATACCGTCGATTACCGATTACCGTCTAAAGTTTCCAAACTTACATTACAGATAACGTGCCTACCTTTGTTCTTCCCAGCTAGCTTGTTCATGAGGTAAGACTTGCCCGTGCGGTACAAGCCCACCACCGCGACCACCACCACATGCTGTTGGCTATATTCCCTTCAGGAATGTTATCCTGGGCAGCGGGCACCACACGGAGTCTCCCCTCTGTGTCACTCTCCACCAGACACAGCGGCTCCCTCATGCTAACTGTCCCAGACATGACAGGTCTGTTGAGATACACACAATGTCAACAGGAGGTTAGAAGGTCTCCGTTAGGAAAGAACCAATCGAGTTATGTAAACTTCCCGTTGTTTTTTACGAAAGTGAAACTAAAGATGATTTAGCGGAGACGGGTGCCTATTTTGTTGTACAATTTCTACATTTGCATTTACATTTCTATATTTTCACACTAAGATTTTTATATTCCATATGCTTATTATATATGAATTGTATGCACCTGTCCACCACAGCAAGTAAAGATATTTTATCCTTTTTGCCGTCAGCCATGCGGTTCTATAATGTGAGGCGTCTATATGCCCCTCCATGATTCTTGATCTTCTGCTTGTTCTATTTAAACTATATTTACGTCGCTTCGAATTTAATTGTCATCTAAATTAATAAAATACGAAGAAATATAAATAGACAACGGCAACATGATCAAAGTATGGGCACATAACTTACCTAAGCTGGGAATCTAGATCCAAATTTTACGAAGTTTACGACCAGTGGGCTGTGTACTGCAGACAAACGTCCCTTAAACGGTCTCTTGACGGAGGTATTTATGGTAATCAAAACTGAAACCGAAAATGGTTTAACATACGAACCACGAATTACTTTTTCTATTTTTGTACACATTTTCCGCAGGGATACACACACACACCTTTACAGCAGCTGCCAGTAAGTCAACTGAAAGTTTGCTTAACAGAAACAAAAAACAATTGACAAATGAAATAATATGATCGCTTTTCATTTGTGGATTTTATGACATGGTGTGAACCTTCGCATTGCATTACTGGCAAGACATTACAAGGAAACGATGTGTCAGTTTCAGTCTGTTCTAGGTCTTTAAATTTAATATATCATAATTCAGCGTCGCTGCAAAGCAAACCAAGCTGGCACTGCATATACTTATTTAAATCTCAAGATACGTCCGTCGAACTGTCACTCAAGTGAAAGCCCATTTTTGATTGGACCTTTTCCTTTACGTCACTTGCTTCTAACTTCAACCCAAAATTTGCCCGCGTTGAGACCTCGTCTTCCTACTGCTGGATCCTTAGCCAGCTAGCTAGCTAGCCAGCTAGCAAACAACTTTTTGTAAAGATGTCGCACTCACGTCAAACGAACGGGAGATATTTGTGGTGGTCTCTTTTGAGTCTTGGAATTCATCCCGAAGATGCGGCATCACAAGGAGCCAGTAAAGGCAATATCAAACATATAAATCTTGGACCGTGAGTCTTTTTGTCCAACTTCCAAAATTCCTGTCTAACGCTAAGCTACTGACCAGTTAGCTAGCTAATCGATATGAAAACAAACGAGTATACAGCGAGCTAGCTAGAACGCTGCTAGCTAACGTTGCTAAAATAATACCTTTCAAAGACGACTCGGCGTATGATATAGCAACTTACTAGCGTAGTTAATACTAGTTTATTGTACAGTATCTAAACTATCTAATAGTCAAGGTCAGTTCTGTTGTATTTAGTATTGCTGTACGCTTTTCATTCGCTCTGGATTTGAGCTGTTAATCTGAGCTGTTTTTACATCATTTTCTCTTCTAGGAACATGTTTGACAGACCAAACAAGGATGCTTTCTATATAGTAACTCATTTTCTATTGGAAAAACTGAACCCGTCCCGTTTCCATGATTCATATGAGTAAGTTCGTTATGGATATACGTTTAACTGTTTGTATTCAGAGTGTTAAATTCACAGTTTTAAATGACACATACGTGCCACTTGTTTACGAAACAACTTTTGCCATAATAACACGATGACCTTTCATTTAAAAGACATTGCTGGCCAATTATGGACCACAAAGCCGACTCAGAGTTTCGTAAAGTCACTTGTGCATGGCTGCGAGAAATAACGGTAAGCAGCGATCGTACGCTTTTGGTGATATGATATAGTTGCCAAGTGCATCTTTTTTTGCTTGTAAAGCATCTCACCACACACAGAAGAAGGGGTTTAAACTCTGCAGACGTCACTAGACAGGTTTTACCATCAATAATGTGATATTTAAGTGACGATTTTACAGCACATCATCATGCCAGGGTTTGTTTGGTTGAGTAGGTTTCTAAATGGGGAACCCAAGTTCAGAATATTGCATAAGAAGCCAAACCAACTGACTTAACACTTTCTCTCAAATTTCAAAACAAACCAAATAGAAAATACCTCATATTTGTTGCAGCAAATATAACAGAAAAGTCGGTCAGTATTTGTACGTTTTTCCTTTGTAAGTTCATCTCTGCTCTTGACTTATGGCTAAAGCAAATCCTGTGTTCACCTGAACAGGATGAAAGTGTCAGCCCATGTCCCAATGTCGTAGCATCGCTGTTCCTCTCACCTGGAGGATACAAGTTTAGCAATTTGATGCTGTGGTTAGCCAATCATGTTATGCTGCAGGACGTGAAGACTTTCACCACAGGTACGATTAGCCCACGTGTTGGCAACACAAACACACGCATACACCACACACACATACATACGCCACACACACACACACACATACATACGCCACACACACACACACATACATACGCCACACACACATACACCACACCACACACATACACCACACCACACACACACACACACACACACACACAGTCTGTAAACCACAATACCAGGCACCTCCTACCCTGTTCCTTGAGAGCTACATTCCTCTATATCTTTTCCTCCCAACACACTTTCACCTGTTTCAACATCAGCCACCTGATCAGCCACCTGATCAATCGGCTCAGTGCTAAACTCAGGTGTGCTAGATGAGTGTTGGAGCGAAACCCTCCAGGCAGGTATCTCTCCAGGAGCAGGGCTGGAGAGCCGTGCTCTGCTCCCCACCTCACTGTGTCCTGTCTGGGGTGGCTTGCTTGTACCTGCAGACGGGACCTGGGTCCCAGAGGCAGCCTGGAGTCCGGCCTCCTGCGTGGAGACGGCAGAGAAGCGTCTCCATCTGGTGAGCAGCCGCTTCCTCCACGTTGCGCTGCAGCAGGACCAGCTGCTCCAGGAGTACCAGAGACATGCCCAGTAAGTCAGCCGCTCTCCCAGAGGAGGTGCCCCTCTGGCGGGGGACACACACACCATCGTCTGGGTGGACTGACACCTCTACTCGAATCGCTGAGTTAGAGCCATGGCCTTTTCCTAAATCAGGGGTGTCAAGCTCAGGTCCTGGAGGGCCGCTGTGCTGACAGTTTTCAGTGTTTCCCTGCTCCAGCACACCTGATTCTAATGATGGGTCAATATCAGGCTTCCACAGAGCTTGATAACAACTCATTCATTAGAATCAGGTGTGCTGGAGCAGGGAAACACCGAAAACATTCAGGACAGCGGCCCTCGAGGACCGGAGTTCGACACCTTTGTCCTAAATGGTTATCTTATAATAAAATGGAGTAAATCATTGTATTTTCACGTGGTTTCAACTGGAATTAAGATCGTTAAACTTTGCTTCCCGTCAGGTCACAGGTGAAGTCTCTGAGAGACAGACGAGCTGAGGACGTCCATTATGAAGATCTGCTGAAGTAAGACGATGTCTCTTAATGCTCCTGGTCACAGTGGAGGTTTCTACCATGCTGGAGTCCATGCTGTCTGACCAAGCCTCTCTCTGTCACCCAGGGTTCACAACCACAACTCTGAACAGGATGGTGCTGCTCTGGCTCAGAAGATCCAGAAGGTACCCCCTTCAGTTCACATTCACTTAGAACTGAGTGTGTGTGTGGATCTGTAGTCAGCTGATGTAGTTGTGTTGGGGCGGGCCAGGTGCGCTGCCTGTGGAGGAGGGTGGAGGCTGTGCTGTCGACCCTGCACCAGGAGCGGCGTGTGGTGGAGAGCGTGCTGAGTGGAGAGGGGGGTCAGTACGTCCTGGACGGGAGAGATCTGGACCTCCACATCCCCTCGCTGCTGCTGCAGAGACTGGAGCACCTGCAGCTCCAGGTAAGGACGCTCTGGGGTGTGTGTGTGTGGACACACCGTAGACACTGTGTGTGTGTGTGTGTGTGTTTGTGTGCGTGTATGTGTGTGTGTGTGTGTGTGTGGTCGCGCACGTTTAGAATGAAGATGTGTGACACGATGAACCCTTAGATAGGTTTAAACTTTGTATAGGTCATGGTGCATGATCATTGTTGACGTCTGACCTTGTGTGTTCCAGGGGGGCGAGGGGGGCATGTACGAGGGGGGGCACATAAACTTATTGCCAACACTGGAGCTACTGACCCACGCCCTGCGTCTCCTGAGGGAGGAGAGGACCCTGGCCTCCGCCCCCGCTTCTCTCCCCGCCCCAGCCTCCCTCCCCGCCTCCCTCCCCCACCCCGGGGACCTCCAGGAGAAGAGGCAGGAGATAGGCCGTTGCCTGGACAGCCTGCGTCTCATGAGGTATGTCCTGACACTACGCTCACACCACGGGGAACTGCCGTCAGACCGAAGGCTGAGGACACCAGCTGTTCCGTGACATCACAAGAAGCTCTTTGGAGCGCTGTCAGATTGTGTTGAGGTCACATGGTGTCGTGAGGGTTTGGAGTCCTCCCTGCTGGACCACAGCGCTGGTCACCTTGTTGCATGTTACCAAGTGTGTCTCCATGCCTGTTCCTGCCACAACGTCTGTCAGGAAGAATATCTCCAGGGTGGAGGTTCCTGAGGTGAAGAACATCATCAGGATGTTGGAGGAGGACTGGGAGAGGCGCTGGGCCCACACTCTAAAGAAACACCCCCTCACCTCCTTCCTCAACGAGGACCCTGTGAGTACCTCATCACACCTGTGCTGTGACATCACCAGACCACACCTGTGCTGTGACATCACCAGACCACACCTGTCCTGACATCACCAGACTGCACCTGTCCTGTGGGAAAATGTCCTTAATTAATGTGAAATAAGGTCTTTAAATCCACCTCTCTTGCTCTGCTCACCTCTTTCCCTCCCCTCCTCCCCCCCCTCTCTCTCCCCCCTCTCCCTCCCCCCTTCTCTCTCCAGGCTCTTAACTTCCTGTCCCCCATGGCTCCTCTGTGTTTTGAAGCGTCCTCTGAGTCCAGCTCCAGATGCAGCATCTTCTCCCAGTACCCTGCCAAGCTCCTCGGTGCGGGAGCAACCAATACCACCAAACACACGCACACACACACACCACATGCACGCACGCACACACGCACACACCACATACCACACACACGCACCACGCCTACACGCGCACACACACCACACACGCACGTGCACACACACACCGCGCACACGCACACACCGCACACACGCACACACCTCACATACAGACAGCTGGTGCAGGAGGTGTGTGCGTGTGTGTGTGCGGGCTGAGGGGATCTTTCAGACTCATTGAAAAGTAGTTTCGTTTAATATGTGTTTCTGAACTTGAATCCGTTTGCAGAATATTCCGAAGAGGAACCCACAGAGAAAGACTCAGACAGAGTCAGAGCTGTTGCCGCGGTTACCGCTGCCTCCAGCAGGTATGGAAGGATAAGCCTGTTTACCGTCTCAGTGGCGACCTCTAGTGGCGTCCTGTCGTGCCTGCACCTTTTCACTATGCCAATCAGAGAAGCTGATGTAGGACCTGTCTGTCCACTGTACAGGTCTGGTCCTCCAGCTGAGGGGAGCACAGCAGCTCCTCTCTCCCCCAGAAGGTTCTCTCTTCCCCAGACCACATGGCTGCTCACTCCAGGTGACCTTCCTCTAGCTGGCCTGGCCCGTGCCCTGGGCCCTGGCCCCACCCCTGGCCCCACCCCTGGCCCCGCCCCTGGCCCCGCCCTTCCTCCTCAGAAGGTACCCGCATCTACTAACCTAACGTTCCCCATGATCCGTTGCTCCTCAAATGACAAGTAATTAGATGACGTGATTCCAAGTTTCAGGATATGGATGTGTATCTCTATAAGTCAGCATCACATTACTAGCAGGTGCGTCCAGACTGTTTAAAGCTCTAGACCAGGAGTGGGTAACCCTGGTCCTCGAGGGCCGCTGTCATGAAGGTTTCCTGCTTCAGCACACATGACTCTAATAAGGGGTCATTATCAAGCTCTGTGGAAGCCACATAATGACCCTTCATTAAAGTCAGGGGTGCTGGAGCCAGGAAACATCTCAGACTGTCAGGACTGTGGCCTTCGAGGACCTAGGAAACATCTCAGACTGTCAGGACTGTGGCCTTCGAGGACCTAGGATTGGACACCTCGGGTCTAGATCATGTCTGGGGCGTGTGTTTGAGTCACTCCACGCTGTGGTACAGTTTAAGGTTTACTCCTGTATCCCTAAAACGTGAGTAGCAGATGGATGGGAAGTGAGTCTTCCTGTGACCTCTGACCTCTTGCTCCCCAGGTCAGCGTGTCGAAGCGTTCCCTCCATCATCCCAGGATGTCGGTCGTGAAGAAGGCAGCTCAGCTCCTGGACTGGGAGTGTGATAACCTGGCAGAGCAGGTACAACAGTCAAACACTGATAACCTGGCAGAGCAGGTACAACAGTCAAACACTGATAACCTGGCAGAGCAGGTAGAACCGTAGAACACTGATAACCTGGCAGACCAGGTACAACAGTAGAACACTGACGCTCAGAAGTCTAGATGAACCACCCTGTTTGTTGGATCCAAATCTAAGAAACGCTTCATCAAGATTTTAATCTGTAATCTCTGTAATCTGTGTGTTAGTTTTCCGAGGCGGTGACCACCAGTCCTGCAGGGGGCGCAGTAGGGTTGGAGCTGGGCAGCTTGCTCAGCACGCTGGCAGCAGACCCCTTCTCCAACAGGAAGCAGCTGCCTCGCACTCCAGACAGCCTGAGTGAGTACAGCTGGTTACCAACATGGCAGCTCATTATATTGTGATGTTATGACAAGCCAGTAGCCTGTAGGGGCTCTGTGGCGTAGAGGGGGGGTGATGACTGTGTGTTTCTGCAGTCAGGGATGTCAAGTCATGTTGGAGGAAGGCGATGGAGGAGGGAGAAGCTGACAAGGCCAGCAGACTGCAGCATGACAGCTTCCTCAACTACTTCACACCCCTCAGCCAGATGCAGAAGGCTATCCCCAGCACCCTCGCACCGGCCCCAGCCCCAGCCCCGGCCCCGGCCCCCCAGCACGAGGCCTCTCGTCCTCCCCAGCCCTCCAGCTTCCCCAACCTTTCCTGCAGCATGCAGACTCTCCTCAGCCAGGACAACAGTCTGCTGGAGTTCAGCCTGAACAACGAGACCCTGCCTGTACCATCATGCGGAAACAGCCTCCTCAGCTCTGAGGAGGAGGAGGAGGAGGCAGAGCTCCTCCTCCCCCACATCTCCTCCCTGAGAGCAGGAGTGGCGCCGGTGTCCCTTGCCGCCCGTAAACACATCGACAGGCTCCAGCTGGCGTCCGCTGAAGCGTCTTTCACCCACGGCAGGAAGAGGGCGCCAGAGGCCACGCCCCCTCTCGGTCGCACGCGGGACGCCAGCGACTGGCTGATGGACACATCAGATGAGACTACAATCACGGAAACCATAGACAAGGTTTTCTCTCTGGATCTGGAGACTCTGGCAAGCTCGTCCACCCCCAGACAGGAGCCATATAGCCTGCCTACACTGATCACCTTCTCCCCTTTAGATGACATGTAACCATCCAGAGCACAGCTTCAAGTCCTGACATGAACCCTGTAATCATCACTCCACAGTGTCTTAGCGTCTGAGGTCGGTTAATGCCGTTATAGAATATGCTGTTTGATGCGGACGGTGTTTCACAATTGTGTATGTCTTAACCAATCTAACAAGGTCTGTTTTCATGCTGAAAACAAACACAAAATTGTATAAAAGGTGCGAAGAAGCCATTGTTGACTTAGTCAAACATCCAATGTGTACATAGCTAATGGACTCAATAAAATAATACAAACTGTGTCAAGTTTCAAATTGTTTTTGCATTCAGTCAAATGAGAGACGACACTGAAATCAGTCAATCTGTGCTGAATGCCTTACCAAGCTACTAGTTTGTAGTAAGGGCAGAGTAATCATGATCTATTCAGGTTATAGATCTCTTAGACAGACACCATGGCAAGCTTGACAGCTGGAGATAAAGATAAACATCACAATGAAAGGATTTAAATTCTCGATTCTCACATCAAGCTGTGTTCAGATGCCTTATTAGAGAATCTTTGTGATTTACAAAGAGTGTTTTAGTTTCAATCCATGACTGGAAAGATGGATTTGGCTTTCACATGACGTGCCCTCAGAGGGGTTTGCAGATTCCACTAACTCGTATGTAAATCTGAGCCCAAGAGTAAAAATATCATGCTTTCCAAGAGATAGGATATGAATATTTCATGACGTAAATCTTTTTCTGATTGTACACATGCCACATTGAAAAGATTCAAGTCTTGCCTTGCATATTTTGATGTGATAGTATAAAGATCAGTTTTGACTACGGTTTTTTTTTGCAATATACATGAATGACTAAATAAATCTTTAACGTCTACAATTAGTACCACACATTGGCCAACAGGAGGCGCTGTGGTACAGAGGACATCTTTGTTCAGGTCAAGGAAGCGTCAAGCATCAACAGCCAAAAGTATCACAGACGATTCTTTAGTACCTAAAAAACCTTCTAACACGTCTCTCGACTATATCGACTACTGCCTAATTTCTGTTCGTGAGCCAACCCTGGTTTTATCATCCTGTTTTCCCAGGTTAAGGAGACGATGGTAAAAGTAATCAACCTAATGAGGTAGCCTTCGTTTCTCGAGGAAACAGATGGGAACACGAAGACTAAAGAAATGGGACGATGACGATGAAGACACCAGACTAAGGGCGTAGGATTGAGCTGGGGGGGGCGGGGGGGGTGATTTACTGGCTAAACTTAATATCTTCTTTGTCTTGATTTTAAAATAAAGTTTCAAATGTGCCATTTTTGTCCGTCAGTGACGACTCGTGTTTGGGTGGGACGCATCCAGCGTTTTCCAATATTAAGGGGAAACGTCATCCGCGGCTCCCACGCCAATAGTCACCAGCGATCCATATCGTGAGTGTGACCTTGCAGTCACACACCTCACTCTTATCACTGTCGTAGGCCAGATTAAACGACATTTTTCTTTTTCTCCACCGATGAGTTTTTCAGGGAGTTTTTCCTTGAGGGTTTAGGTAGGTTGAGGGACAGTTCTATGGGCGTATGTGAAGCCGTCTGTGACATTACATGTAAAAAGGGTTGTGCAAATAAACTTGGATTTGATGGCTAGGGTGAGGTGCGACAGTAGGGTTCACAGATAGACTTTAGGTCACAGGTAACTAAAACCTTCACACTAATGCAAACCCTGACACCACCTCAGTCATTTCCTACACGGATGCCGGAGACCAACCACGTCTGGTAGAAATCTCTCCGATAAAGATTACAACGATGGATGTGTACGTTTCTAGGCGGTCCTGTTTCAAACTGTCTCATGAATGAACGCTGCTTTTTCTCACCACAACTTCATTTCCCACGTCCTGAAATGAGATGATCAAATGAAGAAAGTAGGAAAAGGCACATTGGTTATTCTGCTGTTATCCTCCCGGTGCCCCGTTTCGTGGTTTGATAAGGAGAAAACGGCGCTGTGGTTGTCTTCGCTCCCCGTGTCTGCTAGCAGGATCCCAGCCTAATTGGGCGGCCCAAGCTGTTCCTAATAAAGGCACATACTCCCACATCATCTGAATTTGAGCGCTCTGTCATACCTAAGCTCTTTGTAACTCTCCACCTGCTGTGAATAAGTCATACAAGGACAGATCGAAATAGGAGGCAGGCGAGATGTTTCCGTTCCACACTAAAGGCGAATAGATGTTCAATAGAACACGACAATCTTAATGTTCAAGACACATCACCCGTTTATCTCACCACTCTTTCACAGCTGGCGAAATCTCTCAAAAAAGAAAGTTTTTTTTTGTTAACCAGAGAAAATATTTAGGACATTTTTTTCCCTGTGCAATGCCTACCGCTTTCTTTTGAATCTAGTCCTTTGTGTGTGTCTGCGTCAATTACAAAGTAATTTCATATAAAAAATGTTCAGCCTGACAATGCAGAACGGTTAATGCGGTATTATATCTGAGGGCCTCAGGGTTGAGGAGAAAACGTTGCAAATGATAACCATAACAAAATCACAACCCAAGGGTAATTTATTGCTGAGAGAGACGCTTTCCTCAATTACAAAGATCTCAATATTACAACGAGGCCAAGTTGCTACGGTGTGCTCTTCCAGATGTCGGCTTAATTACGCATTAATAATCTGACCGCCAGAAGGAAGATCATCGATGCTGTGACCGGACACAGACCTGGCTACTTCAGATAAGGAAAAGTAGAGAGGGGAGAAGACCTAGCAGAGAAAGCCATCCATTTTCGACTGTTTCTGGCACCGCTAAACTCCCTCAGGCTCCATTTGAGACATGGGGGCAGGTGGTTCGATTTTTCTTGCGGTAAATTGCTTTGACGTTATTAGGAAGAAAAAATATTACAGTAGAAGAACTGCAAGGCATTTCCACAGATGAGGTTGGTGGGAGGTTAATGTAGCAGACAAATGGCCCTATAAAGACTGAATTGAGATGAATAGCACCGATGACAAAATTAGATAACAGCTCCTGGAGGTCTCGCTTTCTTCCCGTCAAAAGACAACAAACCACTCAGTTGTCAGTGACATCTGTACGCCCTAAGTGTTGTTCAAAAAACACATTTAATCGTTAGTTTAACATGAAGAGGCCATCCAAAGTGGTTAATAGCTGGCACACCAGGGAGTCCTCAGGGAAAGTATGTTTAGAGGACTTTCTGATGGGGAAAAAAGCACATATTTTGGTGTAAACATTTATTGGTTTTCAAACTGAAATAAAAATGACTTGCACCAGCATCGAACAGCCGTTCAGAATCCACAAATATTCTCGGAGAGAAATTAAAGGAAAAAATATAGATATATATATTCAGCTGTATAAATGTGCAAACTGTCCTGTTGCCTTCCAGTCACCCAGAGGATATATCATTTAAAAGGAGCTTCTGATGAAAGATTTGACACGGTTGGTCTTGTACTGGGAAAGGAGGAGAGAAGAAGAGAGGGGAGAAAAGGAGGAGAGAGAGAGAGACAAGTGTGGGATAAGAGAAGCCATGAAAAGCAGGATTGCAAAAAAAAAAAATGCCGTTGGTAGAGGAGTGTCATTTTTTATTGACTTTTAAATTAAGTTAAAAAAAAACAGCAAAAAAAACCCCCAACAAACCCCAGGGGAAGTCAAAGCCTTTACTCTGCCCTCATGAGTGCCTGTGACCAACACCTAGCGTCCGCTGTCAAAAGAGAACTGATTGAATTATTTAGCTACTATATAAATTATTTACAAGGTGCAGGTCTTTTTCATTGAACGGTGGACACTGAGGGCGTCTTCATTTTTGTGTTTCTTGCAGAATAAAGCAGTATACACTCCAGGCAAGGCACAACAAGAGACCTGTAATGTAGCTGGGGGCAGGGGGGGCTGGGGGGGCTGGGGCAGGGGTGGGATGGGGCAGGGGGGGGCAGGATGTCCTGGCCACACTCTGGGGCAGGTGGCTGGTGAGAGAGGGGCAATACTTGGCTGCCCAAGTGTGTGTGTGTGTGTGTGTGAGGTGTGTGAGGGTTGTTGTCGAGTGATGGTGGTGTGTGTGGGGGACGGGGGAGGGGGCGGTGGGTAACAAAGCTACAGATACAAATATTTTAAAAAAGAAAAAAGGAAGAAAAGGGATGGCTCTGTCGGAACGGCCCAGTCTGACCAGAGTAGACCAGGAGAGCTTTGGGAACACGGGGGTGGGGTTTCCTCTAATTATTTGTGTTCTTTTCTCATTTCCTACTTTTACATTAAACCATTTTTCTGGGGGAGTAACAAAAAACTTTTGGGGGGGGACGGCCTTTTTTGTTTTACAGGCTTTTGCTATTATCCTTTTTCATTTTCATTGTCAGTACCTGTCTCGAGCCGATAGGGTTGTTACTTTATCGTATTACCCGAGAATGTCGCCACCTGGGCACTAGTTACAAGGTGGATCACATCCCCGCAAGTCTTACAAGTCAGAGCTTGGTATAATTAATTCACCATCAACTCTTCTACATTGTGCCATCACAAGCGCCGGGTGCGAGAGCGGAGCGCATTTTACCAGAGGCGAAACTGGGTGGGCGGACTGGGTCGTGTGGTTGCGTAAGGACATATAGCCTGTGCTCGAGTGAGGGGAGGGGGAGCTGTGAGTGACAGTTTGGTCGCTAGGTCGTGTACAGGTTTCCTGGTGATTAGTGTTAACCAGATACGCTCCTTCATAGTGGTAACTGTACTTGGTCTCGCTGCGATTGCTCAGTTTACCCTGCCTGGAGTCAGTCTGACGCCTGCTCAGAGACTCACGTCCGTGACATCAGCTCCAGAGGAACCTTATCCGATCCTGGTGCCACTTGCCGGATGTATACATGTCGTGTGTGTGGGTGCTGTTGGGCTCAGGAGAGAGCTGACGGTTGTGTCTGGTCGTCTGGCGTGGCTCGTGTTGTGTGTGTGTGTTTGGCTCACCAGCATGAAGCCGGAGAGAGTGACTCCCTCTGCCTACCGTGTACAGATAACAAGAAATAGCAGGTTGCGAGAACTTATGTCCATGTGAAGCCACCTGTGCGCTCCCTCCTGATGGAGTACTCATGAAATGAGCGCGAGGAGGGGTCAGTGTCTCCGGGATACCTTCAGCGTTGGATCAGCTATGGAGTGCCCTCGCGTAGACAACACGAGTTGCTGGCTGGCCCGTTGCTCTTTAGATTAAAGAATTGTTAAGGGTGCCCACTCCGACAGCATCGATTTCTCCCGAGGGCCCTGCTCCAGGTCCTCCTGGCTCCAGGTCCCTCGTGGCTCCACTACTCCCCCTCTCCTCACCCTTCCTCACCCCCCTCCCAAAGGTCAGTCACCTCCAGAACTCACCCACTCACTGAGGAGGAAGGAAGACACAGTTCAAACACTCAACACACACGAGCAGCTACACAGACTTAATGTCTAATCCCACATTCAGAAACCAGAGGCGTACAGTGTCGTACCGTATGTGTGGGTGTGACGTGTGTTGTGTGTTTTTGTGTGTGTTTATGTGTGGTGTGTGTGTGTTTAGGACTGTCTCTTAACTGGATCTGTAGACTAGTGCTGTTGTGTGTGTTAGACGTCATCTTACAATGAGTGCTCTGTAAGACAGTTGTGTGTGTGGTTTGTTTAAAGATAAGGTCTCTTACACTGAGTTCTGTAGACAGTGTGTTGTTTGTTGTTAGGGACTGGTCTCTTACACTGAAGTTCTGTAAGACAGAACTCTCGCTCTGTCCTCCTCGTAATCACTTTTCTCTTACACTGAGGTCGTAAAGCACAAGTGTGTGTGTCTGTGTCTTCAGAACGTGGTCGTCTCTACACTGATGTGCTCTCTATCATTAAGCCTCATGCTCGTCTGAGCAAAATGGTTGTGTCCGCTGTATCTTGAATCGTGTTCTCTAGTACACTGAAGGTCCTTGACGTGGGTTGTTATTGTTAGTAGTCTGTGTCTGTACATCTGTGGATCTTTCAGACGTGATTTGTGTGTGTTTATGCCTCGTCGTATCTTACGACTGAAAGGTCTGTCAGGTACATAGATGATGATGTGCTCGATGTTATCTACTTGGTCTCTCTTACACTATGAGCTGTAGACAGGGCCTTTCGCTCGTGGTTGTTGCCTCACTCCCGGTCCCGACATTAGTTGTCTGGGTTGCCACGCCTGTGCTCTCAGATTTCCCATTGGTCGGTCCTTGGAACAAGACGGCCGAAAGTCACACACGGCAGTGGTTCCTTACAAAGACTGTTTGATGGTTGAATGCCGTGAGTTCAATTATATCCGGCTTCTTTGCTTCTGTCTTACTGAGCAGAGTTCATATGGCGAGGCCTGCTATCAGGACACTCAGATTATCTCTCTACACAAGCTTCTGCTATTGCTCTACTGGGCGTACTGGCTGTTTTTTGGGATGGCTGTTCATTGGGATGGCTGTTTTTTGGGATGGCTGTTCATTGGGATGGCTGTTCTATGGGATGGCTGTTCTATGGGATGGCTGTTCATTGGGATGGCTGTTTTGCGCGCAGGATCGGACCCTTAGCGTGATGGCGCCTGGTGTGATTGGGGTGGGGTGTTTTGTAGGCGCAGGACCATGGCTGTTTCTATGGGATGCTGTTTCTCGGTGGGCGCCATGGCTGGTTCTATGGGATGTGTCTGTGTGTTGTGTGCGAAATGCACTCGCTTTTGTGGGCGTTTGGCGTCCGTTTGTTCCATTGGGGTGGCTGTTCTGGTGTGTGATCTGGCTAACCGTAGCAGTAAGCTCTCGAGGGACTTGATCTCGCGTCTTTCTTCTTAATAAATAAGGTGTGTGGATGTTCTCGAGGAGGTAACGGGTTCGAGGGCGGCACACTCGTGTGGGGCTTTCTGTACTGAGAGGTGGCCACTGCTGCCCAGTAGGGTTAGGGCCATCGTGCCTTGTGCTGCTTGACTCAAAGCTACAGTAACTTAACGCGAAGGGATACGCATCATCGTACCACAATAACTACTCTCGATTGATGTCATCCAACGTTTGAAGCCGCAGTTGGACTTCCTCTTCAAACCAGACTG
>BROE01000022.1:1144605-1172686 GCA_036571765.1 Plecoglossus altivelis | reverse complement strand
GGGGAGGCAGAGGGAGAAGGAGGGAGGTGAGGCAGAGGGAGAAGGAGAGAGGGGAGGGAGGGAGAAGGAGGGAAGTATAAGAGGAAGGAGAAGGTCTTAGCTGAAAGACAGTGCATCATGCTTATTTCCTCTTACAAAGACAGTATGAGTTGCATGCCAGGGGTCAGTAGGTTAGACAGAACAGAAGAAATGGGGCGAAAGATTGAATTCAGTGTTTCCATGGCGGGTTCCATAATCCTGTGTTTACATTCAGTGTCCACTCCAAGTTAGGTTTGTACTTTTGAAACGTTAGCTAAGGTCTACTGAGGATTCTATCTAAAATGTGGGGTCAGATTTTAAATTCAAAACGTACATAACTAATTATCTATTATAATTACCTGTGGGAGGAATGCTGTCATAAAATTGAAAAAGATAATGATTTCATCAGCACTAAATGACATGTTAATTAATTTCTTGATTAATGTCTTCATTTAGCTATTCACCTTGTTTTCCAAGCACAACCGCGGTGGTGCAATGTACGCTTAATGAAACCATCACATAATTAGATCATTAAAATGATCAAGATCTAAGCTGGGAAGCTAAATAAAGCATAATTGAGAAAGTCAGTTGTTGACATTCATGCAGGGGGGTGGGAGGAGAGGGGAGGGGGGGAGTGGGAGAGGGGGGGAAGGAGGGGGGAGGGGGGGAGGGGGAGTAGGGGAGGGGGAGAGGGGTGGGGAGGGGGAACGACTCAAATTTGTAATTGAAGACGAGACAAAGGAAACATGGCTCTCAAACCTTGACATACAAAGAGGTTTGTTCAAGCAGACAGGAAATACCTCTGCTTTCACATGTTACTGTTTCCTGTGTGTGAAGACGCCAGAGAGTTCAATCTGAACACGGATTGGATGAGATGAGGTGACATGAGGAAGGACTGTGACGCAGAAACAAGACCAGACAGGAAGTGATCATCATCATCATCACTTCCTGCTTCCTGCTCCAGGAGACATGGGACTTGGCAATGACAAACTGTAACCAACACTACGGGCATCCATCTTGTGTTGGAAAATGGCCACATGGATGCGTAGACTTGACAGTAACGACTTTTTCAACAGAATACTGTCAACTGCTTGAGTTACTAAATCTTTTTTTAATACACCCCAAAACACGACATAATTGGAGCCACAAATATCTTTTTTTCTATGTTATTCCACAACTTGAAATATACACCCTTTAGAGTGGGATGTCTGTCAGCCAAGGTTCAAAAGCTGGGCTCAGAAACTATTCTTCCACTCTCCAAGAATCTTGATTAATGGACAAAAGAAGTTGACAACCATAATGTCTGTGATTAAGAGCATAGTTCCAGGCTTCCTTTCAGAACCTGTGCTGTGTGTAGATGCTCAGTGTGTAGATGCTCTGTGTGTAGATGCTCTGTGTGTAGATGCCCTGTGTGTAGATGCTCTGTGTGTAAATGCTCTGTGTGTAAATGCTCTGTGTGTAGATGCTCTGTGTGTAGATGCTCTGTGTGTAAATGCTCTGTGTGTAGATGCTCTGTGTGTAAATGCTCTGTGTGTAGATGCTCTGCGTCTAGATGCTCTGTGTGTAGATGCCCTGTGTGTAGATGCTCTGTGTAGATGCTCTGTGTGTAGATGCTCTGTGTGTAAATGCTCTGTGTGTAAATGCTCTGTGTGTAGATGCTCTGTGTGTAGATGCTCTGTGTGTAGATGCTCTGTGTGTAGATGCTCTGCGTCTAGATGCTCTGTGTGTAGAAGCTCTATGTGTAGATGCTCTGTGTGTAGATGCTCTGTGTGTAGATGCTCTGTGTGTAAATGCTCTGTGTGTAGATGCTCTGCGTCTAGATGCTCTGTGTGTAGATGAGTAACATATCTTCCCTGACAGAAAGCTGGAGAGCACCTGGCTGGCAGCTGCAATACGTGATGAACAGCTGCCCAATCAACCTTACTCACCTTGCCTCACCCTGCCTTACCCGACCCTACCCCACCCCGCGCCTCCCTACCCCACCCCGCGCCTCCCTACCCCACCCCGCGCCTCCCTACCCCACCCCGCGCCTCCCTACCCCACCCACCCTGCGTACGATGATGGAGGATGAACACGGATGAAGCAGTTGGGAGCCTTTTTGGAACCCAAGGTAGCTCTGAGTTCCCACCTATCCTGACCTACCACGCCCCAACACCAGGTCCCCCCTTTCAGTGCTACCCCGAGTAACAAAACAAGTGCGCTTCCCAACGGCAGGAAAACCAAAAGTGTGGTTCTGAACGTACCGGTCTTGGACAGGCGTCCGATGCTCTTGCAGCTGCCAGAGCTGTCTCCCCTCAGCAGAACCGAGCTGTCTCCTCGCAGCAGAACCGAGCTGTCTCCACGCAACAGAACCGAGATCCCACTGAAGCTGCTGGCTTTGGTTATGGCCGGACGCAGGTTCCGGTTGGAGCTGTCCGAGTCCGTGCTGCTCCAGGGTCGTGGGTCCGAGTACTTGGGTTCGTTCTCAGAGCTGCTCTGGCGACTGTTGGCCGAGCGGCCGTCTTTTAACCTGGGGGGAGGGGAGGGAGGGGGGGAGAGGGGAGGGAGGGGGGCGTGATGAGGACGCTGGTGATTACGCAGCTTGTTGGTTTATTGCGCCGTACGAGGAGGGAATAGAGGGGTCATTTACTTGAAGATCTGCCGTCGCTGCAGTGTGTTGTTGCACGCATCGCTCTCCTGTATCCTGGGGACAGGGAGAAAGGAGAGGGTTATTTGGGAGCAGGCATCCTATTAAAGTCGCCCTTCAACATCCCCCCTCCGTCCCCCCCGTCCCCCCAAACAAATCACATTTGGTACATAAAAAATGTAAGCAAACCTTTTTTCCAGAGCAAACCCGTCTGGACCCTGTGAAATGAGATAACTGTTAGTTTTGCTTTGCGGCACGAACACTCGGATTACCCGTGGAAAAAATAATATATAAAAAAAACAACTATATATGTAAATGTTATTTCCAGGAGATTAAATTCATGAAAGGAGTCTAACATCTTGAGCAAAGATCCTGTCTCTTGCTTTCTGGTACTCCTCCTCCCTCTCCTCGATGGACTTGCTTCTTCGGTCGTCCTTCAGTCGCATTCGCATCTGAAACACCAACATTCAGGTCTTCATGCACTCCAGAAACACTCTAGAAACACCAGCATTCAGATCTTCAAACACTCCAGAAACACTCTAGAAACACCAACATTCAGGTCTTCATGCACTCCAGACACACTCTAGAAACACCAGCATTCAGGTCTTCAAACACTCTAGAAACACCAGCATTCAGGTCTTCATGTACTCCAGAAACACTCTAGAAACACCAGCATTCAGGTCTTCATGTACTCCAGAAACACTCTAGAAACACCAGCATTCAGGTCTTCATGTACTCCAGAAACACTCTAGAAACACCAGCATTCAGATCTTCAAACACTCCAGAAACACTCTAGAAACACCAACATTCAGGTCTTCATGCACTCCAGAAACACTCTAGAAACACCAGCATTCAGATCTTCAAACACTCCAGAAACACTCTAGAAACACCAGCATTCAGATCTTCAAACACTCTAGAAACACCAGCATTCAGGTCTTCAAACACTCTAGAAACACCAGCATTCAGGTCTTCATGCACTCCAGAAACACAAACATTCAGGTCTTCATGTACCCCAGAAACACTCTAGAAACACCAGCATTCAGATCTTCAAACACTCCAGAAACACTCTAGAAACACCAGCATTCAGGTCTTCAAACACTCTTACAGACTCTGAGCTCAAAGTGACATTTATCAAATATTTTTCGATAACTGGCCTCACAGCCTTATGAAGTTCACCGTAAACTACTGCTTGGATTTGCTACGGGTGATTACCACCCCTCCTCCTACTCCCTTCCACTCTTTTGTGAGCATTTCAGGATCTGAGAGACTGACATCAAATGAACATACCATGTTGTCATCTCTGTCAGAGCTGGAGTTGTCCCTTTTTCAGAATGTTACCTGCTGCTGGAATGGCCTCCGCTTTTGTCGTCTTTGAGATGTTTCCGAAAACTTCGTGACGGGTTCTGAGGAGAGATGGAGGGTGGAGAGATGTATTGGAGTGGAGAGATGGAGGGAGAGAGAGAGAGAGAGAGAGAGAGAGGGATAGAATGGAGAAGGAGGGAGAGAGAGGGATATATATAGAGAAAGAGGGAGGGAGAGGAGAGGGAGGGGAGAGGGAGGGAGAGGGATATATATAGAGAGAGAAAGAGGGAGGGAAAAAGGGAGAGAAGAAGAGAGGAGGGAGAGGAGAGAGAGGGATATATATAGAGAGAGAAAGAGGGAGGGAGAAAGGGAGAGAAGAAGAGAGGAGGGAGAGGAGAGAGAAAGAGGGAGGGAGAAAGGGAGAGAAGAAGAGAGCAGGGAGAGAAAGGGAGAGAAGAAGAGAGGAGGGAGAGAAAGAAGGAAAGAGACACTCACATCCTTGTGTTAGTCGTCTTGTTGATGATCACTGATTTCCCTGTTTGGTCGACGTTGTGTTCGAGGCCGAAGTAGGCGGCGACTCGATGCAGCAGCATCCTGTGGTAGGACGTCATCGGAGGGAACTTTCTCTTCTGGCTTCTGGTGGAGAGAAAACCCACCAGAGAATACCATCAATAATTCAGACAGGACAACCAAGGGACAATTAGAGACACTTGTTCTAGCCAGCACTGCCCCAACACAGCCCAGAGTCAAATCTCATTAGCTCTCCCCTTGGGCTGTGAGGAACCGCGACTCGCTACCAAATTATGCATGGCTTTATTACAAACGATCAGGAAATAGCTTCTTCTGTTGGCAGGGAATGTGAGGCAGAAGAGACGACTGAGACTCACTCGTTGTTGCTGATGAAGTCCAGAATGTCCTGTTCCAACTTAAGCAGCATCATTCTGTCCCTTTGAGGATGACAGGAAAACAGAAGTATTAGTGTGTGTCTGGAGTTTGACTTGTTCCAGCATTCATCTCGTTACAGCTGGGTATGACAGACACAGCAATTAGTAAATCGAGTGATGAAGACGGCGAGCGTTCTGAGGTAACCTTTCGGCGTGCCAGCGTTTGCCTCATCGAAAGACAGCTGCGCTCGCGATGGCGTACAAAGACGTTTGAAATGACTGGCGTGACTACACACCTGGGGTTGTTTTTCAGCGTGTTTACTAAGAACTCGTGGAGGTCGATCCCAGTGGAGTCGGTGTATTCCTGACTGGAATCTGAAAGGGACGGAGTGGAAATTGTTACGAAAGAAAAACTCGGGGAAAACAGCAACGGAAGTAAGTTTAAAGTGGAGTTACGTTGAGGAGCCGAGCAGAGGATGGGAACCCACCTCTGGATAACATGGGAACCCACCTCTGGATAACATGGGAACCCACCTCTGGATAACATGGGAACCCACCTCTGGATAACATCCTCCTGGGCATCCTGTCAGCGTGCTTCAACCTCTCCACGCTCTTCTCCTCATTTCTGACTGGCGGAGACAGTTCCTCCTTGTCGTAAGGCTGGGAGAGCTGGATTTGAATTTCTTCCTGGAAAACACAGCCGTTCTTTCGTTATACCCGAGTGTACGCGTTTGACCTCATGAATCTGAAGATTATGTCATATCCGACTGACGAATCAGATGTTTCTTGGCTGAGGACCAATCGAAGGGGGTCGCAGACTGGAGCAGACCGCAAATACAAGTTTTAATTCTCCCTCGGCTGTTTGAACCCCAAACAAGACCCCCCCCCCCTTCCATCTACTCTTAAGACACTCCTGATGTGGCTGTAAGCCTTTTCCTACACAACTTCATAGTTCAGCCACTAAGGCTTTCGTTCAGATTAGGTAAAGTGAGACGGTAAGACTCGCGGTGACAACTGTGAACTTAGAACCAAAGCGAGGAAGGGGGGAAAAACCATTCAAGCCGAATTTAGAGAAAACGATTGCGGTAACACCGCTGCCACTGGGCTGGTAGCTGGATCTGCCATGTAAGCAGACATCTCACCTTAACTCACCCTAACTCACCCTAACCCACCCTAACTCACCCTAACTCACCCTAACCCACCCTAACTCACCCTAACCCACCCTAACTCACCCTAACTCACCCTAACTCACCCTAACCCTTCTAATGGGCAGGGCTGGACGAGTGCTGGAGGTGAGTTGGAGCTTTGCTGATGACATGGGCATTGTACCTCAGGTTATTAGTAGCTGCTAAGGTTAAGGAAGCCAGGGTAACCAGTGTGTATGAAGCCACTGCCAGAGCACAGCTTTGTCCCCTCTGCTCTGGAACAGTAACATGTGGTATCGGAATGCGGCCATGGTCCGGGCTGGGGCCAGTCGGCGATACGCACTCTCTGCTAAGCTCTGTACTGCCGCCGGATCTGACATGATTAGGTCTAGGTACGTGTATGGCACGGGCCGCCTCGCTTGTACGACTGTGCCGTCTTCTCGCTGCCGACCATTGCATGTCTTCTTTTCCTCGGAGCCCTAACCATCGTGGTTCGTCAGTCCATCGGAGCAATTTGGAGCTGACATGTCGTATTAAAAACGTCAACGCTTCTGTGATAGTGTCTAGCCTTGCACTTACTTGTGAAACTGCGTCTGGATTGGGACTTGTACGCAAAAGGTATGCTGTCTCTCCCTTCGTTGTGCGATTGTATGCGTTGTGGACGCTCTATCGTTGTATGCCTAGTCAGTTAGTGGCGTAGTCGCCACTGGTGGAAATCCTACATTTTGGCTTTGGTCACTGCTACCTTCGCCCTGCGGTGTTCGAAGGCATCGTTCTCGACAGTACTCTCGCCGTGGCGCCACCGTTCGTGTATCGTATCTGCGAGAGGCCCGTCGTTTTATAATCACTGCCCCCTCTGTAGTACTGAGGAATTCTTGGTATCGTGGGGGCTTAATTCTGTATGGGTTAATGAGAAGCTCATCGCTGTTCCGTGTCCGGGCCATAACAGCTCTATTCAGGTGGAGCGTTTACGTCTGGTCCTTCTCAGGTGTGATGCAGTAGTGTTGAGGGGAGGTGAGCCACATGGATGGCAGCTAGTATATTCAGTCGCTCTAATCAGGCAGGCTGCCGAACGTACTTAACTGTTGAGTTAGGACTTGAGAGGAAGAGAGGAGAGGAAGGAAGGAGTGGAGGAGGAGAAGAGAGAGAAATAATGAGAGAGACGAAAAGAAAAGGAGCTGCGAAGGTCGCCTAAGTGAAGGATCAAGAAGGAGCTGGTGATTGGCTTCGGGAAGGATGGAAAAGAGAGGAGAAGGGACTTAATTCGTCTTAGGGGGAGAAGGGGCAGAGTAGGTGAGTGTGAAGGAGGTAAGAGTCAGGATGCGGGCCGGGAAAGACGAATGAGCGCGCTAGCAGATGCTGAGGCATGCCTGGAGCTGGTTCCGAAGGAGACACTAATTGGGAACTGGCCTCTGTCTACCAGCTCGCTCTTCGACAGTTCTCGTACGAACTCTAGATGAACGATCCTATCACATCTCTATCTCTAGCCACACTGAGAACCTACGAAACCAAGGAACGACTTCAAGCCACAGCAGCCTGCTTAACGTGAGGGTTTAACGTAAGGGCGTGAGGTTCAGTCCTGATATCGACCATGCACACAGTCAGTCAGGTCAGCCTGGCTTGTTGAGATGACTGGTTAAATAACCAGACGTACGGATGCATTAGTATTACAGTGTTACGGGAACAAACCAAAATAACGTGCAGCAAGAACAAAGGCACCAATGCCGGAGAGGAAAAACGATGGAAAATATTTCCCCCACAAACATGTTTTGATGATGGTAACTGACACAGAACCCAGGCGTGTTTGCAATAAAAACAACCCAAAAATGAAAAAAAAAAAAAAACTAAATAATTCATGAATCATCCTCAGAGAGAGAAAAAAAAATGTTTCAAAAAACCCCGAAACAAAACAAAAAAACAACCTGAAACTGAAATGCGGTGCGTTCACAAGCCAGATGAGCCATGTTCCAGCCATGCCTCTTGCCACCGTACCTTGCCACTCCGCCCCGCTGATCCAAACGTCTTCTTCTGGACGGTGGGCAACCAGACAAAATGAATCAAAACCAACGTTTTAAAGGGTTTGAAGCACTAGGGGGGGTTTCCTCACTTACGACTGACCAGGACAGCTGAGAGCAGTACGACACCAAGGAGGAAATAGGGGCTCTACCAATCATTTGTTTCAACGTCAAAAAGAAGAAGAATTTATTCTTTTATTGTATTTTTTCTTCTTCTGTGAAGCAACGTTTGTTTGTTTTTTCGCAGACCCAGTTGGGAACTTGAAGCTGATGTTTCACCTCCTCGAGTTTCCTGCCGGCAGGAACTTTCACGGCAGGTGAAACGCACCAGGCTAACAGCTACCGGAGTGTGGAGCGTTTGCTTGAAAAGGAAGAGATCCTAACTCTGTGCCAGACTTGGAGGGGAGGAGGAGGGAGGAGGAGGGAGGAGGGAAGAGGGGGGGCGTCCGCCGCACAGCGGTCGGAAACGTTGCCGAGTGCAGCGAGGCGTGGTCGTTTGCCGAGGCGGAGGAGACAGATGGCGGCAAAGACATTGGTTCTGCCTCACCATCCCCCTAGGGGTGAGGCAGGAGAAGTCGTGGATAAGCTGGGATTTAAGATGGAGATTATCTGCCTCTTCTCCTGCCTGTCACCGCTTCTCAGGCTTCTGGCCCAATGCTCCCTGCCTCCCTCTCTACATGCCTCTCTTTCTCTGCCTCTGTTTCTACATCTCTGCCTCCCTCTCTCCATCTCTGCCTGCCTCTCTTTCCCTGCCTCCCTCTCTACATCTCTGCCTGCCTCTCTTTCCCTGCCTCTCTCTACATCTCTGCCTGCCTCTCTTTCCCTGCCTCTCTCTACATCTCTGCATGCCTCTTTCCATCTCTGCCTGCCTCTCTTTCCCTGCCTCTCTCTACACTCTGCAATTGCCTCTTGTCCATCTACTCTGCCTCTCTTTCTCTGCCTCTGTCCTGTCATCTCTCCCCCTCTCTCCATCTCTGCCCCTCTCTTATTAATCTCCCTCTGTCTCTTTATCTCTGCCTCCCTCTCTCATCTCTGCCTGCCCTCTCTTGCCTCCCTCCCTCTCTACCTCTCTGCCTGCCTCTCCTTTCCATGCCTCTCTCTAATCTTTCTGCATGCCTCTTTACCATCTCTGACCTGCCTCTCTTTCACCTGCCTCTCTCTACATCTCTGCATGCCTCTTTCCATCTCTGCATGCCTCTTTCCATCTCTGCATGCCTCTTTCCATCTCTGCATGCCTCTTTCCATCTCTGCCTGCCTCTCTTTCCCTGCCTCTTTCTACATCTCGGCCTGCCTCTCTTTTCCCTGCCTCTTCTGGACATCTCTCTGCATCTCTTTCCATCTCTGCATGCCTCTTTCCATCTCTGCCTGCCTCTACATCTCTGCCTGCCTCTCTTTCCCTGCCTCTCTCTACATCTCTCATGCCCTTTCATCTCTGCCTGCCTTTCTCGCCTCTGTTTCTACATCTTCTGCTCCGCTCTCTCTCCCATGCCTCTTCTCTCCATCTCCGCCTGCTCTCTTTCCCTGCCTTTTCCACTGCCTCTTTCCCTGCTCTTTCCTGCCTCTTTCCCTGCTCTGTCTCTCCATCTCCCTGCCTCTTTCCCTCCTCTCCCCCTGCCTCCCCAGGACTTCCCTACAGACGTGGTGGGACAGGAAACCTACAGGCATCAGCAGGGTCAGGACTCTTCACAAATGGAGAACGAGAGAAATGTCATATCAGCATCAAGGGAGGCCTGCCTGCTCACCTGTCAGAGGGGGGGAATAATGTTGCCCTCTGCAGAAAAGAAAGGGGGAAAATATTCCTGCAGTACTTAACCATTCAAGGGTATCAATAACCGGGTGGAGGAGAGGAAGGAGGGAGGCGAGGCGCGGTGGTAGACGGCTTCCATCGGTTCTCATAACTCAATTATCTGACAATTGATTGGTTGTGCTTTGCCAGGGGACTCCCCAGGGTCCCAGAGCCAGTTCTGTATCGGAAAGCAATTATTTCCTCCCGCTCTGCTCTGCTCGCCATTACAAAGCCCAATAACACCACACTTGCTTAACACTCTCACCGCCCCCCCCCCCACCCCCACCCACCCCCACCCCCACGGACTCCTGTTCCTGTTCCATTTCACTGCATATACCTTCTCTCCGTTCCCCTAAGCTTCACTGAAACCTCTTCACCTGACGTAGCACACTCCAGCAGGGAACCTGCACAGGCTGAAGGTTGATTCAGAGACTTATGGAATATGTGGGTGTGAAGTGGTGGAGAGGGAGGTAGGGGGAAGGAGGGAGGTGAAGGTGTCTAACAGCCCAGGAAACAGCAGGGGGTGAATAAAGCTATCAAGATTAGAGAGGTAGATCTTTTTTTCTTTTTTTTCGTTGTAAAAAGTGAATGTTTGTACCTGAGTGTCATTACTGTCTTGACAGCAGCTTTCGTCTCGGTCGGGTTCAGGTTGCGGTTGGGGCGGAGTGTCCCGCTCCCTGCTGTCGGTCTTGGCGGGGCTGTCCTCGGACGAGGGGGCGGCGGGGGCAGCGTGGGGGGCGGGGCTCTCCTCCATCTCCAGACCTCTCATGGTGTCGCTAGTCTCCTTGACAGTGACAGGGTTAGACATCCTCATTAGAGAAGGCTACTTGGAGCGTCTACCAAGAGCTGGAGACCTGGAGGAGATATGGACAGGGGCGGGGGCAAGGGGGTCGGGGGCAGGAGCAGGGGGGGCAGGAGCCGGGGGGGTAGGAGCAGGGGGAGCAGGAGCAGGAGGGGGCAGGAGCAGGGGGGGCAGGAGCGGGGGGGGCGGTAGGGATGGGGGCAGGAGATCTTTGGTCAGTTCACTTGCATGGCTGCTACATCCATACCCTCCCTTAGGCACCGAGCTATTAAGCATTCGTAAACAGATCGATGACGTTTTTGCTCTATGACAAATCACCCGATATCATAAACACACGGTGCAGTAATGCTTTGTTCCAGACCCCTGATAAACCACACACCCACATCTCACCACCACCACCCAACTCCTCATCCACACCCTCTTCTCCCAACTCCCAATCCTGGTGGTGCTAACAGAAACGCCATTTCCTTGCCACCCAGACGGCCCCGCTGGAGAGGCAGATCTTGGCACCTGACAGAGCGCTGATGAGACGCACCAACATCTTTAAGCTTCCATTAACGCCCAAGATACACCAGACACATGCGACGCTCTCTCTCTCACCCCTATCTAGGACTGTAAACGGTACTATGTTAGAATACCCAGATGGCAGAGAGAGAGAGAGAGAGAGAGAGAGAGAGAGAGAGAGGCAGAGGCGAGAGAAACCAAGAGAGAGAGAGAGGGAAAGAGAGAGGGAAAGAGGGAAAGAGAGAGAGGGAGACAGACAGGGAAAGAAAGACAGAGAGAGACAAAGAGAAAAGGACAGAGGGAGAGACAGAGAAAGAGAGAGAGAGAGAGATAGAAAAGGACAGAGGGAGAGGGAGAGAGAGAGCGAGCGAGCGAGAAGGAAGGACAGAAAGGAGTGCATAAGAGAGCCATGTCTGGGCTGTTTGAACAGGGGGGCTGGAGAAGCAGAGATGCTGCCAGGTGGAGAGAGGCTGACACCCCCGTATGTGTCCCCCACTCTGCTGAGGCTGAGCTGGGACAGCAGGCAGGCTGGCAGGCAGGCAGACAAGCCTCCAGGGAGGCCTTCCCCATCCTATCACCCTCCTCTTTCCTATCACAGGAGGAGAAGCAATCTTCCAGTGTTAACCTGTCTAGGAGCCTGTCACCGCCCTGTCTCCCCTGCACCAGCCTGTCCCACTGTCTCTGCCTCAGCCTGGCTGCCTCAGCCTGGCTGCCTCAGTCTAGCTGCCTCACTCTAGCTGCCTCACTCTAGCTGCCTCATCCTAGCTGCCTCATCCTAGCTGCCTCAGTCTAGCTGCCTCAGTCTAGCTGCCTCAGTCTAGCTGCCTCAGTCTAGCTGCCTCAGCCTCGCTGCCTCATCCTGGCTGCCTCAGCCTGGCTGCCTCAGCCTAGCTGCCTCAGTCTAGCTGCCTCAGTCTAGCTGCCTTAGTCTAGCTACCTCATCCTGGCTGCCTCAGTCTAGCTGCCTCAGTCTAGCTGCCTCAGCCTAGCTGCCTCAGCCTAGCTGCCTCAGTCTAGCTGCCTCATCCTGGCTGCCTCAGTCTAGCTGCCTCAGTCTAGCTGCCTCAGTCTAGCTGCCTCAGTCTAGCTGCCTCAGTCTAGATGCCTCAGTCTAGCTGCCTCAGCCTAGCTGCGTCTGTCTGAGTCGGGCCAGTAGGTGAGACTAAGGGCCGGGCCGGGCCGTGTGTGTGTGTGTGTGTGTGTGTGTGTGTGTGTGAGAGAGAGAGAGAGCACGTCTGTTTGTCAGTAAAGGTGTTCGTTCTCAGGCACGTGTTCTTGTCTGAGCGCTCGTGCGTTTACCCGACACATCAGTGAGTCTATTCATCAGCTTAGAGAGTCGCTTGTGTGTGAGCCCTGTGTGTGTGTGTGTGTGTGTGAGCCCTGTGTGTGTGTGTGAGCCCTGTGTGTGTGTGTGTGTGTTTACCGGCGTGGTTGCTGCGTGGTGCTGGGCCTGCGGAGGCGGGGGGCCGGGGCGGGGGCTGGTGCCCAGGGCGGGGTCCCTGTGGGGGGCGCTGCTGCTGCCGAGGGGGGCTGAGGGGCGCGTGGCGTGGAGGAGCGTGCTACAGGAAGCCCTGAGGTACAGGCCCATGTCCCCCTCACCAGCTCTGGCTTGGGCTCGCTACCTCGCTGGCCTCCAGCAAGTCTCTCATGCCCCTTAGTGACCTGTGGAGGGAGAGGGGACAGGGGAGAGAGGAGAGAGGGAGAAAGGGAGAGGGGAGAGAGGGAGAAAGGGAGAAAGGGAGAGGGGAGAGAGGGAGAGAAAGGTCAGTGAATGGCATGCTAGTTTTGTCTTGGTTTCGAACTACAACTACAGTATGTCCGAAGGCAAGTCAAGTGATGAACCCAGTTGTGAGTCTAATTGTCAGGGCAGCTTCCAGGGTCGTCTGGGTCTGCAGGTCCACCTGCTGTGTCCGGCTCTGAGAGCCCTGCTGAGCTGTGCTTAGGGTTAAAATAGAGCTGCCCTCTGCCTTGCCTGTGTTAAAATAGAGCTGCCCTCTGCCTTGCCTGTGTTAAAATAGAGCTGCCCTCTGCCTTGCCTGTGTTAAAATAGAGCTGCCCTCTGCCTTGCCTGTGTTAAAAAAGAGCTGCCCTCTGCCTTGCCTGTGTTAAAATAGAGCTGCCCTTGCCTGTGTTAAAATAGAGCTGCCCTCTGCCTTGCCTGTGTTAAAATAGAGCTGCCCTCTGCCTTGCCTGTGTTAAAATAGAGCTGCCCTCTGCCTTGCCTGTGTTAAAATAGAGCTGCCCTCTGCCTTGCCTGTGTTAAAATAGAGCTGCCCTCTGCCTTGCCTGTGTTAAAATAGAGCTGCCCTCTGCCTTGCCTGTTAAAATAGAGCTGCCCTTGCCTGTGTTAAAATAGAGCTGCCCTTGCCTGTGTACACCAAGAGCTGTCTCTTAGATTTTGATAACCTGGTGGGCGAATCTTGAGAAGTAAGGCAGTCTGTTATAAGACACCTCCTAAGTGTGCAGTTGTTGCCGATATATTATATTTTGGGGGGGTGTAAAATAAAACTGTAAAACCCATTGGGTCTCTGTAGCCTGTGCTGGCAGGCAAAGATGAAAGAGACGCGTAGAGAATGGTGGTGCTCAGCTATGCAAACACTTGGCAGGGCCAGCAGCCTGCTGATGTAATGCATTTATCACCCTAATGGAGGTAGCACAGGCGATGCTGCATTATTTAAGAGGCTGATGGCCTGGGTTGATTGGGATTCGAGTTGATTCGAGTGTAATGGATGAGGTTGGATAGAGGGTGGTGGGGTGGGGGGGCTGGTTGTCGAGTGCACTAAGGAACAGGTGTGTAGTGGAGGGTGGTTTTTTGGCGGTGAGGTGGGGTGAGGAGCAGAAGTGCACACACAGAGCAGTCTTTACAGACAGACAACAACAGCTTCCAGTGATTTCTTTTTTTCAGGACTAATTGAAAATAATACTCCATTACAAATATATTTCTCTTCTCTCTCTCTCTCTTCTGCGACCACCTTCATCTTTCTAATTTTGCTTTCCATCTCTGCTCCCTTTATTCGTCACCCCGACAAGACCACAGAGCTTTGATTCCTTCTTGGCTTGGCTCCTCAAGTAGCAGTTTGTTTGTGACTTTGAAGGCAATTGTCTAAGGTCACTGTCTTATCTTAAACCTCTCTGCTGCCATACCCCAGTTTTCTCTCTGCTCTACGCCAAGTCCTCTCTCTCTCTTCTGCCTGCTACCAGGTTTTTCAGTCTCCTCATCTCTCTCTCTCTCTCTGCTTTGTCACAGCCTCATTCCTCCATGTTCCCTCCGCCTATGCTCTCAGGTTCTGCTCTCATCTCCAGTCTCTTCTGCCTCTTGCTCATCTCGTGTCTCTTCCATGCCTCTGGATCCATCTCGTGCCTTCCCATGCCTCTCTCCAGGTTCTCTCCCTTTGCCTCAATCCTCCAGGCTCTCTTCTCCAGCCTCTACCTCCAGGTTCTCTCTCCTTGCCTACCTCCAGGTCTCTTCCTGCATGTCACTCCAGTCTCTTCCTCCCATGCCTACCTCATTTCTCCCTGCCTCTTCTCTCTTTCCCTCGCCTCTTTCTACCTCACCTTCTTCCTCCACCTCCAGATCCTCTCTCCCATTATCTACTCTCTCTAATATCTCTCCCTCCACTCTACTCCTCTCAGGGATCCTCCTCTCCTGGTGCCTTGCTGCCAGTGTCTTTGCCGTTGGTCTACTTCTATGTCTCTCCTGCCTTTCCACGGTCTCTCTCACCTGCTCACCTGTCAATGTCCTTCCTGCCTGTAACTTCAGGTCTCTCTCCCCTTGGTCACTCTTTCCTCTGACTCTGCATCACTCTCAGTCTCTCCCTGCACGTGGGCTCAGGGTCTTTGCTCCTGGTGTGGAGTTTACAAGCTCCCACAGTCTCATCTCATGTCAGCTTCACTTTATTGTTGGCGTTGTCATGGGGGGGGGGCTGGCATCCGCCCGGGTGCGTGGAGGTGATAGCCTATCCTTAGCATACCCCCCCACGTCCCACGCCCCCACCCCCCTCACCCGCCCAAACGGGGGGGAGTGTGGAGGGGGGAGTGTGGGGGGAGGATGGAGGGAGGATGGGGGGAGTGCGGGGGGAGGATGGGGGAGCTGTTTCTTGCTGGCGTTGGAGCTGCTGCAGGCTCTGCTGCGCAGCACAGGATCCGTGTCCACATTTAGCGCTAATTGGGTAGTAGTTGAAGCTAGACTACGACAGCGCTGTCTACCCACAGATACGCAGCTCACTTAGGTCTTTACATCCAACTGTGAACACAACTGAGGCCGCACACACACACACACACACACAACTGAGGCCACACACACACACACACACACACGATAGGGGAAACGTTAGGTGATACAGGACAGGTGCAATAGATTGGGACTCTGGGTGTTGACCCCCCTTGTTGCTGTTGGTCATCGACGACAGTGAATAGATCAGTGTGGGGATACAAATGAGATATCTGTGTTGGGTGTCAGCCAATGACAGCTTAGCGTAGGGGTGATATTGATTTCATCTGGCTGGATAAATAAGCTGTTGGCTCTTCCAGCCGTCTGAAATGAGAGCCAGTGAGGCGCTATGCTAACTCACTCTTCTTAGCGCTATGCTAACTTGCTCTTCTCTACACTATTCTAACTCACTCTTTTTAGCGCTATGCTAACTCACTCTTCTCAGTGCTATGCTAAGCCAGTAATGACAGACAGACCAACACAGTGGAGGGAGAAGCAGGGGAGTGCAGACACGACAGGAACAGACACACCGATCAGGAACAGACACACCGATCAGGAACAGACACACTGGTCAGGAACAGACACACTGGTCAGGAACAGACACACTGTACAGGAACAGACACACCAGTCAGGAACAGACACACCGGTCAGGAACAGACACACCGGTCAGGAACAGACACACCAGTCAGGAAGAGACACATCAGTCAGGAAGAGACACACCGATCAGGAACAGACACACCGTACAGGAACAGACACACCGGTCAGGAACAGACACACCGGTCAGGAACAGACACACCGGTCAGGAACAGACACACCGGTCAGGAACAGACACACCAGTCAGGAACAGACACCAGTCAGGAACAGACACACCGGTCAGGAACAGACACACCGGTCAGGAACAGACACACCGGCCAGGAACAGACACACCAGTCAGGAAGAGACACACCAGTCAGGAAGAGACACACCGATCAGGAACAGACACACCGTACAGGAACAGACACACCGGTCAGGAACAGACACACCAGTCAGGAACAGACACACCGGTCAGGAACAGACACACCGGTCAGGAACAGACACACCATACAGGAATGGACACACTGTACAGGAACAGACACACCGGTCAGGAACAGACACACTGTACAGGAACAGACACACTGGTCAGGAACAGACACACCGGTCAGGAACAGACACACTGGTCAGGAACAGACACACTGGTCAGGAACAGACACACCGATCAGGAACAGACACACTGTACAGGAACAGACACACTGGTCAGGAACAGACACACCGGTCAGGAACAGACACACTGGTCAGGAACAGACACACTGGTCAGGAACAGACACACCGATCAGGAACAGACACACCATACAGGAATGGACACACTGATCAGAAGGCAGCAGGAGTGGTAGAACCATGTTGTGCTTTCACAGCTGCATTGGAGCGATCTTTGGAGCGATCTTTGGAGCGATCTTTGGAGCGATCTTTGGAGCGATCTTTGGAGCGATCTTTGGAGCGATCTTTGGAGCAGATCTTTGTAGCAGATCTCCTCCAAGCACCTTTTAAAACTCGATGACGGACATTAAGAATCATGCTTTTATTGGCTTCTTTTAAGATCCAGATCACTGGTGACAGAGCGAACAAAGAGATACCGTCTTGATATAAATGTAATTAAAGTGATCTCTCATAGCTGGTAAAGGCTTGTTCTGTCACAGACACACACACACAGACAGTACGGGGAGGTGTCCTTATTAATGTAATCCCCCATCAGCATTGGGTGAACTATTATTTGACAGCCAATTATAATTACGGATGATTGGCAGTTGCTTGGCTTCAGACAAGAATACAAATTATTGGGGGAGGGGAGCAGGAGGAAGGGGGCACACACAATCTCGGGCACACTCACACGGGCACGCTCTCACGGGCACGCTCACACGGGCACGCTCACGTGCACGAAAGAAAGGGAGGGTTAGAAAATGAAAAGGGGGGGATTTTTTTTAACTCCCTAACTGTCCTCTTTAGGGCTGTACACCCTGCGGCTGTGTGAAAAATGCTGCTACCCCGCTGGGTGAGGCGTGTGGCGGGAGATCGTCATGGAGATGGCATGTGAACATCCCCCCCGTCTCCCGCCCCCGCCAGGAGCGAGCGCCGGCACGGCCGTCTTTAACGGGTCCGCGGAACCGAGCCGACCCGCCCCCTCATCCGGATGTGCCGGAGGTTTTAGACTCCCTGGAGTCCGTCTCCTCCTGCGCTAACCACAAAGCCCTGATCAAACACTGAGGTCTGCTTCGGTCCATGCAGACGCCTTGTGCGTGGAGGTGGAGGGTGGTCCTGCTTAGCATGCAGCCATCGCTAACAGCCATCGCTAACAGCCATCGCTAACAGCCACGCTGACGCGAGCAGTCGCATCTCGGCGCTCTGGATGCCTGGAGATGTAGAGATGCTCCACGGGTGGCCGGCTGGCAGAGAGGGGCTGACTTTAAAGAGAGGCAGCAGAGAGGGGCTGACTTTAAAGAGAGGCAGCAGAGAGGGGCTGACTTTAAAGAGAGGCAGCAAATCAGGGCTGACTTTAAAGAGAGGCAGCAAATCAGGGCTGACTTTAAAGAGAGGCAGCAAATCAGGGCTGACTTTAAAGAGAGGCAGCAGAGAGGGGCTGACTTTAAAGAGAGGCAGCAGAGAGGGGCTGACTTTAAAGAGAGGCAGCAAAGCGTAGCTGACTTTAAAGAGAGGCAGCAAAGCGTAAATGACTTTAAAGAGAGGCAGCAGAGAGGGGCTGACTTTAAAGAGAGGCAGCAGAGAGGGGCTGACTTTAAAGAGAGGCAGCAAAGCGTAAATGACTTTAAAGAGAGGCAGCAGAGAGGGGCTGACTTTAAAGAGAGGCAGCAGAGCAGGGCTGACTTTAAAGAGAGGCAGCAGAGAGGGGCTGACTTTAAAGAGAGGCAGCAGAGAGGGGCTGACTTTAAAGAGAGGCAGCAAAGCGTAGCTGACTTTAAAGAAAGGCAGCGTGACACAGACACACCCGCTTGCTTTCAACTAGCAGGCGTTCGAGTCTGAGTTCATGAAACCTCCGATGATGAGGATCCCTCAGCCCTCCTAGGCAGGCAGCTCAGCGCCAGCCTGCCTTTCAGCACACGACTCGTCCTACCGCACCTTAACACCCACAAAGAAGCCCACGGAAAAGAGCGGGTCGTCTAACAACGACTTCCTGCGGCGAGCAGCGCAAGCTGATGGCGAATCGGATCGCTTTTCTCCGTAACGCCAATTACACCGTTTAAATCTCTTTCACCGGCTTGACATTCCCCTGCCTTGACCCTCGTCTTAAAGCAATTACGCCCGGCTCCTGGAGTGCGTCTCCAGGGTCTGGCGATGGTGTTGATCACCGTGGGGAGACCAGAGAGCCGTTGCTACGAACAGACGGAAAAAGACCGACTCGTACCATCTGGGACGGTCAGGGCAGGCGGGGGAAAAAAAAACCTGAATAGCGTAGACTTTCATTTCAGGTCTTGATTCAAATTAAGAGTGGTTAATATGCATGCCTCGGTAGACGTATCGCTCGCTGACAGGAGAGGAAGAGAGAGAGGGCAGCGGGGACTTTGGGGGATAGTTGATGGACGTGGTTTTTACCGCGTAACCTTGTCCCACTTTCTGTAGGACTTCACTGCTCCATTTAGCAAAAATGAGATGCAACACATATCCAGTGAAACTAAAGTGGCCCCTGTTCTGACAATTACACTGCAGTTTGCACCCATTTAGCATTCAAATAATTGCTAATGGTCCCCTAAGGTATGATACGCAGAATGGAATCACAGCAATTACCCACCATCTATTAGCATAAAAACTATGAGATCGTAAAAAAAAATAAAAAAAGGGTGAACTAACTGTCAGCGATGGAGGATTTGAATTCACGAAAAGGGAGGATCCGAACGAGCGCCTGGAAAAGCTGATTAGAGCGGGAAACTGCAGGCGGGAGCAGAGGACGCCAACGACAGCAAATAGGGACACTTTCCCCCCCCAACTGCCCAGACGACCCTGCGGCTTATGAACACTGATTAGCAGAATTACAGAACAAAGACAAAGGGTTTTTTCCCCCCTCCCTTTTGTATTTTGTTTTTGTTTGTTGTTTTTTTTTTTATAAAAGAAAGAAAGAAGAAGAAAAAAATCCCATCTCGTGAGGAACCAGAGCTGGGCTCAAAGCGATCAATGGCCTCCTTGTCAGAATGCCAGTGTGACGGGCTGGACCCGACCGCAAGGTCTCCGCCACCATTCAGCCAAGACAGCGAGCTGACAGGGAGTCTGGCCATCGCTGCTTTTTAACGACCACCCCCAGCCTTGCCTGGCGGGGAGGGAAGAGACAGGCAGCTTGGGTCCGAATGCCACTGAGCTATTCAGAAACACATCAAAAGACCTCCGCAGGGGGGAAAGACCACCGATTTCCTCCCCCCCCCCACCCCCCGCTCCCTCCCTCGAGCTTCGTTCCTCTCCTCAAAATCACCTCGGGAAAGTCATCCCGTGGTACAGAAGTGTGGTAGAAAACCACCGTATTTTCAAACGACCAGACTGCACCCCAAGACAACCTTGGGTGTAAAGATTAGCAGGAATCATGCTGAGGCCCCTTCTCTCTCCCTCCCCTTCCTCCCCTCCCTCCCCCCCTCTCTCACAGCAGGTATTCGGCTCTGGAACTTCTGGAACCCACGGAACCTCTCAAACTTTGTCTGTTTGGTTTAACAGCATCGCAACATTCTAAGAACCTTTTTCAACAAAACCAGAAAAGCAAACCTGAACGTGTACATTCCCTGAACAACCACATGTGCACACTCACCTGCCACATTGTAGCCTGGGTTATTTCCATTGGTCAGGGGTTTAGTTTCCATATTACCAGAAGCTGCATTGGCTGTGAAAGTTGCCGCTCGGAGAAAAAATCTCCGAGACGACCCCTCTCTCTCCCCTTCACTCGGTCTCTCCCTCTCTCTCTTTCTTTCTCTCCCTCGCTCTGGTGCTGGTCTCTCTCTCCTCTCTGGTGCCGGTCTCTCTCCTCTCTCTCTCTGTCTGCCTCCGTCTGCTGCCTGTCCGGTGTCTCTCTGCTGCTGGTGTGCGCGGGGCTGCTTCCTAAGTACCAGAGCTCATGGTTGAGATTCTCGCTGCCGAAGCCGCAGAGACAGCGCCAGATCAACCGCTGAGCTGCGTGATGTCAGCAGCTAGCTCAGCCACTCAGGATGCTCAGCTGGGCTTGAGGCGCGTCACTGGCTAAATTGAGCTCTTCATTAGCGATACAGCTCTGAGGCGGGGGCGTCGGGAGGGGAGGGGGGGCGGAAGAGAGGGAGGAAAGGAAACAGAGGGAAAGAGAAACAGAGGGAGGGGGGGGGGGTGTAGGGAGGAGTGGCGGGGATGTTCATAGTACTCCACCCCTCCCACCCCTTCCTCCTTCTCTCCCTCCCACCTCACACCCACCCCCTTACCCCTCTCCCACAAACTACCCCTCCCCCAACCTTCAATAATCACCCCCCTCCTCTCTTAACAACAAAACACACACACACAAACACTCTACACCCTGGTCTTGCCGGAGTTGAACTACTGACATGCCTTTCAGGCCACAAGGCTGAAACGCAGCAATGAAATACATCATCTTGTTCGCCTGACTTTGGTTCTCCGTCCGCTTCGTTCCTTTCTGGAAAAGAGCTGAGGATGTTTTCGAACGCCGACGCAACGCAAGAGGACAGGAACGGACAAGCGGCGAAGGATTCGTCGTCTTAAAGACGTGATGTTTCGCGCTGCTTATCGCAATGCTCATTGACCAAGACCCACCGGTTTAATTCACAGAACTGATTCAAATGTAGCCTGATTTGAGCGAACTCGTCCCTTTTAACCTCCGACGGCGAAGCAGCACATTAAAACTATTCCTCGTCTCCACGGTTACACTTGCTACGTCTGACAGCGTCTGCTAATTCTCTTCTACACCCAACTAACAGTCTTCCTGGTTGGAGAAAAACAGGAACGCAGTATGCAAATAGCCCCTGCTAAACAAGTCATTAAAACGAGACTATCAAAATAAACAGCATTCCACCCAAGAGCGAGGACAGAGAGATCCACTGCTCTGGCTTTGATCGTCGTGGGAGACGGGGTCCTTGCAAACCCCTCAGGCGAACGCACAAGACACCTTAAAAGAAAATAACATTTAAATGAATATATTTTCAGAAGGCATTTCCAGCTGCTTGGGAGGCACCCTGCACAGTAAACAAATGCGCGTCTAACACCTTCAGAATTACAGCGTTTTCAGGGAGAATGTATCCTAAACCCTGTAATAAATTACAGATGCTTGACTAGCAATCGCAAGGAGTCTGCGTGTTCATTAAATTTGTTGACATCGCAGCCGCGCGGATGTGGGAAGTTGAGAGAGACGATGTGGGGATGCAACAGGGGGATGATGCCTCAGTAACAAGCAGAGAGAAAGTTAGGAGACTCGACTGATAGAATGGAGAGAGGGAGAGAGAGAGAGAGAGAGAGACAGAGAGAGAGAGAGGGGGAGAGAGAGAGAGAAAGAGAGAGAGAGACAGAGAGAGAGGGAGAGAGAGACAGAGAGACAGAGAGAGAGAGAGAGAGAGAGAGAGAGAGAGAGACAGAGACAGAGAGAGAGAGGGGCAGAGAGAGAGAGAGGGGCAGAGAGAGAGAGAGAGAGAAAGAGACAGAGAGACAGAGAGACAGAGAGAGAGAGACACAGACACAGACACAGAGACAGAAAAATAAGAGAAAGACAGTAAGACAGTGATAGAAAAGGAGAATGAGAAAAGGGAGAAACAGAAGAGAGAGATAGAGAGAGTGAGAGAGACAGAAAGAGAAAGATAGAGAAAGAACTAGAAGAGGGAGACGGAAAGAGAGAAAAAGAAGAGAGGAACCGTCTGTACAGCTGACAGCCTATAGTGGACACGACACAGCTGCATTCACCGCATCTCAGCTCGTGATACTGTATTCTTACGCAAGACATGGTTCTGCCATTCTAGAACCTCGGACGAAATCCTACCCCAGCCGTGATGACGTTAATATTTAACGACGATTCCACGGACAACAGCCCTGTTCTATGGGAGGCAGCGAATGGGGTGTTGGAGTTCAGATTCATGTTGGTCCTGACAGATGACACCACAGCGCCAGGTAGCACAAACACCAACAGTGATTCATGAAAGGGTCAGTAAATATGTTGAACGATGCGACCTGCCGTCACACCTGGCACACCACGAGGGAGGGGAAGAAAGAGCGTATGTGAGTGGGAGGTGAACTTGGTCCTTCTGACTTGCAGAGTTTGACTGCCACATTGTGATGAGCAGGTGAGATGAGGGCGAGAGGCCAGGGGAGGATGGGGATCTCAGGGAGAGACACACACACACACGGACACACACACACACACACCACTGACAGACACACACACACACCACTGACAGACAGACACACACACACACACACACACAAACACACACCACTGACAGAGACACAGAAACACACACACACACCACTGACAGAGACACAGAAACACACACACATACCACTGACAGAGAGACTGAAACACACACACACACACAAATCTGTGTAGACAGGTGCCTTTTCAAAATTCCACACCATGGCAGCTGAGCCAAGCCGATTAGATCAGTTATCAAAACACGGTTGGAATACATCGGGAAGCTGAACTGTGCAGCGCGATATCCAGGCGAATGAACCCGCTACACTTGTAATTGGGGAATATTCATTCATACTAATTAATTAAATGAAAAGCAAGCTGGCGAAGTAATGAATTCAGATTAGCACTGATTTATTAAGTGGACTGATTTGTTAAACGTACTCGGGTATTGACGCTCCAACGGGGCGGGAAAACAAGTAGAAAGTGACTTCTGCCAAGAAATGGTTAACAAGTCTTTATCAGGAGAAAACTGATATATGCCTTGCAGATACTCTTAATATTGTTTACAAAGACAGAAAGCACATTTAGCTAATCGATGACGGAGTAGGACAACCCTCAACACATGTATTTATCAGGGCTGTCGAGGACTGGAGTTTGCGGACTAGAAAGATCTAACAGCACGGTTTCGGAAACGACCGTTAAAGAAGAGACGGAGATAAACGTCATCTTGCTGGATAATTACTTTCGCTTAGACCCGCACAAGAAAGGGAGGGGAAGAACCACGTCGTTCAATTAGAAAGAACATATGTCACCATCGTCTCTGCGTTCCCGAGTTATAACGCGGTACCTTCCGCGTATCACAAGTCCGCGTCGCTAGACACAGACGCTCCCGACGTTTGGCAACAGTCCACTACGTGCAGAAGCACGTCAAAATAAGGAATGGAGACACCGTTCGCTGGCTAAAAGTCTGGTTAAATCAGGAATGAAGACAGTAGCGGGTCTAAGACAGCGGCAGGTAACGCTTGTCGATGTCAGAGGTCTCATATAATGGCTCCGTTCAGAACATTAACATCTAGTCCCTCTGGCGCTATACCAAGACGCGGTAATGTCATGAATATATTATTATAGCAGCAGAAAGGGAACAGAAAGCCAACTTCTCGTCAGACTACGTGTTTCTAAAGACGTCGGTGCCATGAAAACCAGCAAGCAGTGTGGGATAGTGAGAATATTGAACTCTCCGACGGCTACGAACGTCACCCACTTCGACGGGCGACATCATCATCATCAACATCTTCGTACTTCAACGTGAAAGGAAAAGAGAAGCGACGTTCAAGACTAAGAATGGGTTTGCCGCGTTTTAAAACATCTGCAGCACATTTCCGCCGACCAAAGCCCAAGGCGATGGCAAACTCTCCAAACCGAAGCGTTGCAATACTAATAACTTGAGCTATTAAGTTCCAGCACGCCTTATTAGGCGTCCTGTAGCTCACGTTAGAAAGAAGGCAGAAATGTGGGTGCTAATAATCAACATCATCAGTCTGGATGGTGTGGGGCTGGGGGGGCTGCAGTGTTTAGCAAGGGGGGGGGAGAGGTACTGGACTACAAAGACCCTGGACCACAGAGACCCTGGACCACAGAGAACCTGGACCACAGAGAAACTGGACCAGAGAGAACCTGGACCAGAGAGAACCTGGACCACGGAGATCCTGGACCACGGAGAACCTGGACCACAGAGAACCTGGACCAAGGAGATCCTGGACCACAGAGAACCTGGACCACAGAGAACCTGGACCAGAGAGAACCTGGACCACGGAGGCTCTGGAGTGTCCACCCTGCTGTCCAGATCTGTCCCCACCCTGCTGTCCAGATCTGTCCCACCCTGCTGTCCAGATCTGTCCCACCCTGCGGTCCAGATCTGTCCCACCCTGCTGTCCAGATCTGTCCCCACCCTGCTGTCCAGATCTGTCCCCGCCCTGCTGTCCAGATCTGTCCCCGCCCTGCTGTCCAGATCTGTCCCACCCTGCTGTCCAGATCTGTCCCACCCTGCTGTCCAGATCTGTCCCCACCCTGCTGTCCAGATCTCTGTCCCCACCCTGCTGTCCAGATCTGTCCCCACCCTGCTGTCCAGATCTCTGTCCCACCCTGCTGTCCAGATCTGTCCCACCCTGTCCCACCCTGCTGTCCAGATCTGTCCCACCCTATAGCTCAGCTCCGGAGCAGAGACGCACTGAGACACTCCTTCAGCAGTGTCGTCCATCCTGCTTTTCCCTTTGTTTTCTCCCGCTGTTTGACAACGAGCCGTTAACAGATGGTGGTCATGCGGAGGGAGGGGAGGAAAGAAGAAGGAACAAAAAGGATATGAAAGCATAACCACAAATCCATTTGACTACGTCCAAAACATTTAATGAGGACTGAGCCCCCCAGCCAACAAGCACTCCTCCAGATTCCTGTAACATCTTCCCTCTTGTCTCGATCCACAGTCGCCTACACCATGAAGCCTCTACAACAGGAGATCATCGTGGTGTGTTGAGAGGTTCTGGGGACCAAAGTAATGTGATGAGAGGTTCTGGGGACCAAAGTAATGTGATGAGAGGTTCTGGGGAGCAAAGTAATGTGATGAGAGGTTCTGTTGAGAGGTTTAGCACAGGGAGGATGTGTGCAGGGGGAAGGCATCACTGAACCCTAATCTTGTGAAAGCATCCTGACCTGAAGTTGTGTCCAGTAAGACAAGCGCAACGCTTCATGGTCTCCCCCACCCTCTCTTACCGCCCTCCCTTTCCACACTCCCCCACCCTCTGCGTTCATCCCCTGCCCTTTTCCACACTCCCGCCTGACTCGCTCTGGTTTACCGCCCTCAAGCCTTCCACACTTCCCCCACCCTCTCTTAACCGCCCTCCCTTCCTCACTCCCCCTCCCTCCTCTTACCGCCCTACCTTTCCACACTCCCCCACCCTCTCTTCATCCCTCCCTTAGCTCTCTCTCACTCCCTCCCACACCTTACCTCCCTCCCTTTTCCCCCCTCCCACCCTCTCTTCACCTCCTCCGCATTAGCTCTCTCCTCACTCCCTCCCACAAGCCTTACCTCTCCCCTTTTCCCCCCTTACCTCCCTCCCCCACCCTCTCCCTCTCTCTCTCCCCGCCATCTCTCTCCTGCACCCTCTCTCTCGCCCCATCCCTCCCCACCCTCTCCCCTCCCCCCTTCCTTCCCTTACCCTCTCTTCGCTCTCCCCCATCCCTCCTCCCCCCACCCTCTCTCCTCCCCCACCCTCTCTTCCCCTCCCACCATCTCCCCCTCCCCTTCTCCTTTTAAAAAGTTGCAGACTTGGATAATAAGTATCAATTTCCCACATGGTGCATTTTGGCGGGCAGCAGAACCCAAGCGCTTAGCAACGTTCATGCTGTTGCCGTCCTCCACTTCCTGTAAATCACCATGCTGTTCCTTCTCGGACTTAACAAAGGGAAATCAAAGTGGCCCCATCACTCATGTCTATCCAGCTCTAAAAGCGGGATGAAGAAGAAAAAAAAATCTGTCAAATAATTATAGCTTGTCCTTCAACTGAACAGAGCGGTTGTCTTTTTCTTTCAGATGTTTACAAAAAAAAAATGTTTGAGGAGAGAAATAAAAAGTGCTGGGACTTGAGCTTGGAAACACCTGGCAGCAAGCTTGTGAGAAGACACTTCCAGAGCGCTCGACCAGTTCATTTGCATAATAAAGAAAGCGTAATGGCACAGCTTACTAATTAAGCCTCCAATTGCAATTTGCTCACAGGAATAAGAAAAAAAAAATGGAGAGCGGTGGTGGTGGCGGGAGGGGGGGGTGACAAATGCGTTTATTTACATTTTTCCCCAAGGACATACTGATTCCTGCAAATTCTCAGAGAGAGTGAAGGAGAGCGAGGGGGAAAGGAGTCTAATGAGGTCCCTTGGGGTGTACGAACCTCTCTCCGTGTTTGTGTGTGAGAGTGTGTAACGTGTGTGTGCTGTGTGTTGAAGAGTGTGTGTGTCATGTTGTGTGTAGCAGTGTGTGTACAGTATGTTTGTCAGTGTGTGTTTCTATGTTTGTGTGTGTGTGTAGTGTATGTGTGTGAGAGAGTGTGGTGTGTGTGGTATGTGAGTAGTCATGTCTAGAGACGTGCGTATGTGAATGTGTGTGCTGTGTGTGCGAGATGAGAGAAGGAGAAGAGAGATTGTGGTGGGTGCACGTGTGTTGGAGTGTGTGTGTGGTTGGTATGTGTGTGTGGGTAGTGGTGAGAGAGAGAGGCGAGAGAGAGAGGTCGTGAGGTGGTGTGTGATGTGTTGGTGTCGAAGAGAGGTGAGCGAGAAGAGAGAGTGTGTGTGAGAGGAGAGAGAGTGTGTGTGTTTGTGTGTGTACAGAGTGTTGTGTTTGTGTACAGAGTGTTGTGTGTGTGTGTCGAGTGTCGTGTGTGAGATGTAGAGCAGAGGCGAGAGTGTGTGTGTCGTGTTGTGTGTACGTGTGTGAGGAAGAGCGAGACGAGGTGTGTGTAGTGTTGTGTGGTGGTGAGAAGAAGAGGGTAGAGAACAGAGTTGTGTTTGTGTGTATTGTGTGTGTAGTGTGTGTGAGAGAGCAGAGAGGGTGCGGGGGATGATGAAACAGAGCCGAAACCTGGGGATGGACAATAGCCGGTTCTATCCTCATTAGGATGATAGCAGGTTCTACTACGGCAGCGGACGCACTACGGGTTCCTCATGTGTCACTGCAAGGTGCCATCGTTCCTCTTCAGTATGACGCTCCTGCCAAGATGGGGGACAGGTTGGGGGGCTGGGGGGCGAGGAAGAGGGGGCGGGGGCAGGAGTACATAACGCACCCTGACAGCCAACCGTTAGTTTGCATTCGATTTCGCTTGAGCCCCAGAATAATATTTGGTCGAAACCTGTGTTCAATCGTTCAGGTCACTTTGGCATGCAAACATTTGGCAGGAACAACAAACACGCCTGAAAAAGTAACAGTCATAGGTGAAAGTCATTAAGCCATGACATATTCGCTCGCAGAACACAGGTTGGTGGTGAACCCTGCTACTCAAATAGTGGCCTCTGTTACACTATAGCTATTGATCTGAAGATCACGCTCTCCCAAGGGCTTTTTATAGGACACCGTGTTACTTAGCAACAGCTTCATCTATGTGTGTGTGCGCGTTCCTGTGTGTGAGTTCCTGTATCTGCATTTCCATGTGTGTGTGCCTATATATGTGCGTGTTTGTGTGATGATGTGTGTATCTTGGTATTGTGTGTGTGATGGTGTGTGTATGTGTGTTTACCCCTCCCACTAGCCCTGTTGAGCAAAGCCCTGATATGAATATGCAACTCCAGACAGTGTCCCCAGACTTCATGAACAAACACAGCACATTAATGCAGCAGGTGACAGGTCACCGCTCGCAGTTAGCGACTCC
>BROE01000022.1:1096342-1144589 GCA_036571765.1 Plecoglossus altivelis | reverse complement strand
TTTCTGTGTATGAAATAAAAATAGCTATGTCTTCGATGTGAATGAGCGGTCTCTTGTTTTTGTTTTTTCTGTTCATTTGTTTTACAAAAAAAAAAAATGTTTTGGGGAGAGTAAAAAGTGGTCTGGGACTTGAGTTCGAAATCTCTTGGCAGCTAAGTCTGTGAGAAACAACTCGCTCGCTTCGATCTTCTCTTCTCCTCTTCTCTTTTCTTTTATTCCCTTCAGTTTGTTGCAGTACTTATGAAGCTGTGACATGGATGTGTACCTCTAATTAAGGTCCTCATGCATTTGCTCAAGAGGAAATCTTGATAGAAAAAAAAATGGAAGAGCGGTGGTGGTGGCTCGGAGGGGGGGTACAAATCGGGCGTTTATTTTACAATTTTTCCCGCAAGAGACAACTATTCCTGCTAGATTCTCTAGGAGAGTGAATGGAGAGCTGAGGGGAGGAGTTCTATTGCTTGGGTCTATTGGGTGTATGGGAATATTCTCCGTTCGTGTGTGAGAGTGTTGTGTGATGTGTGGTGGTGAGAGTGTGTGTGGGTGTAGGTGTGTGTGTGAGAGTGCTGTGTGGTTTGTGGTGTGAGAGTGTGTGTGTAAAGAGAGAGATGTTGTGTATGTGTGTGGTGTGAGAGAGAGTGTGGGTGTGTGTTTGTATAAATGTCTGAGAGAGTGTCGTATAGTGACTGGTGTTGTGTGTGTGTGAGAGGAGATTGTGGAGAGAGAGATGGTGTGTGTGTGGTGTGGGTGAGTGTGGTGTCGTTTGTGTGTGAGAGTGAGAGGGAGAGACATAGAGATAAAGAGAGATGGGGGAGGAAGTTGGGAGAGAGATGGAGAGAGCTGTGGTCTTGTGATCTGAGAGAGTGTGTGTGTTGTTGTCTTGTGTTGAGAGAGGAACTTGAGGGTGTGTTGTGAGTGTGTGTGTGAGAGATGAGAGAGAAGTGTGTTTGTGTGTGTGTGTATGTCTTGTGTTGTGAGAGAGAGACAGAGTGTGTTGTGTCTTTGTGTGTGTGTGATGCATGTAGAGAAAGAGTGTTGTGCTGTGTGAGTGTGTATTGTGTGTGTGTGAGGTAGTGTGAGAGGAGACGCTGGTGGGGGATGGACAGAGTCCACTGTGGACAAGCGTTCTACTTCATCATTAGGATGATACGCAGGTTTACATCTCGGTCAGGGTCGCATATTCGGGTTCTCATTGTCTTATCGCAAGGTGCATCTTCCTCTTCCGTGAGACGAGCTATGCGAAGTATAGGGGGATTTGAGGTTGGGATGCTTGGGGGATCGAGCGAAGAGGGGGGGGAGGGTGCAGGAGTACATAACGCACCCTGACAGCCAACCGTTAGTTTGCATTCGATTTCGCTTGAGCCCCAGAATAATATTTGGTCGAAACCTGTGTTCAGTCGTTCAGGTCACTTTGGCATGCAAACATTTGGCAGGAACAACAAACACGCCTGAAAAAGTAACAGTCATAGGTGAAAGTCATTAAGCCATGACATATTCGCTCGCAGAACACAGGTTGGTGGTGAACCCTGCTACTCAAATAGTGGCCTCTGTTACACTATAGCTATTGATGTTGAGATCCGCTCTCCAAGGCTTTTTATAGGCCGGTTACTTAAGGCACAGCTGTTCATCTATGTGTGTGTGCGTGTATGTGTGCATGCATGTGTGTGTGCGTGTGTTGTGTGTGGGTGGTTGTGTGTCATGCATTGATGTGTGTGTTGGTGTGTATGTGTGTTTTACCGCTCCCATAGCCCTGTTGAGCAAAGCCCTGATATGAATATGCAACTCCAGACAGTGTCCCCAGACTTCATGAACAAACACAGCACATTAATGCAGCAGGTGACAGGTCACCGCTCGCAGTTAGCGACTCCCAACCGGCTGAGCGACGCACGGCCATCTCCGGACGAGCGGGATGGCCGCCACGTTGGAGTGCACGCCAGTTTGGTGAAGCGCACGCCACGTTGGTGAAGCGCCCGCCTGCTTACAGTATCCTAGGGTGACGGTTTCCGTGCCGAACCCCTTAGAGACGACGACCTTTCCGACAACAGATACGCAGCGCTGCGTCTCCACTCAGGAGAAAAGGGCACCTGTGTTTGTAGAGGGATATTAAACCCCTATGAGGGCAGCTAATTTCTCTTCGTCGGGCACGAATAGGATAAAGATCGGAAAGGGGAGCAAGGGAAGTGGAAAGTGGGCCTAATTACAACCAATAGGGAGAGATCTCCGCTCGTTAGAAAGGATCATCAGACTTGAAGTCTACCTGCGTTGAATCTCGCATTGGCTCCAGGGTGAGCCGCTTCTGCTCACAGTCGCTATCAAACTCCCTCGTCCTGCTCCGCAGTCCTCGCTCCCGGTCCGCGTCTCGCTCCCCTCGCTGCTACTCGCTCGTACACTCCTCGCTCCAGCTCAATCGTCTATCTGCTCCACTGCACGATCCTCCCAGCTTCCCTCGCTAACACTGCTCTCCACTCCCGCTATCACAACTCCTCTTCACTCGCTCTCCCAGCTTCCTCGTCTCCAACTCCTTGCTTCCAATCCCTGATTCCAATCTCGCTCTCACTCCTAGCTCTTCCAACTCCCTCGCTCTAAGCCTTCGCTCTCCAGCTCTGCGCTCCCCATCTCCCATCGCTATCTTCGCTCTCCCAACGCCGTCGGCTCTCCCAACTCCCTCGCTCTCCCAACTCCCTCGCTCCCCCTTGCTCTCCCAACTCCCTCGCTCTCCCAACTCCCTCGCTCTCCTCGCTCTCCCAACTCCCTCGCTCTCCCAACTCCCTCGCTCTCCTCGCTCTCCCAACTCCCTCGCTATCACAACTCCCTCGCTCTCCTCGCTCTCCCAACTCCCTCGCTATCACAACTCCCTCGCTCTCCTCGCTCTCCCAACTCCCTCGCTATCACAACTCCCTCGCTCTCCTCGCTCTCCCAACTCCCTCGCTATCACAACTCCCTCGCTCTCCTCGCTCTCCCAACTCCCTCGCTATCACAACTCCCTCGCTCTCCTCGCTCTCCCAACTCCCTCGCTATCACAACTCCCTCGCTCTCCTCGCTCTCCCAACTCCCTCGCTATCACAACTCCCTCGCTCTCCTCGCTCTCCCAACTCCCTCGCTCTCCCAACTCCCTCGCTCCCCTCGCTCTCCCAACTCCCTCGCTCTCCCAACTCCCTCGCTCCCCTCGCTCTCCCAACTCCCTCGCTCCCCCTCGCTCCCCTCGCTCTCCCAACTCCCTCGCTCTCTCTCGATCTCCCTCGCTCTCCCAACTCCCTTGCTCTCCTCGCTCTCCCAACTCCCTTGTTCTCCTAGCTCGACGGCGCAGGAAAAAACGACGCAGGTGTGGGACAGAACGTTTCTGAGGCGGGCGGGCGGGCGGTGGAGCGGATAGCGGGGTTTTGCGAATCGCCAGGCGCTTATTCTAATTAGGTCAACCCCCGTCTCCTGGTTGACCTCTACCTTGATTTGGACAGAACCTTGTGGCCCCCCTGCCTGGCTGGCAGACTGCAGCACGAGGAGGGAGGAGCCCTGGGAAACAGGGGGGGTGGGGGTTATCATTCACACTGAAGTGAAGGACAGACAGCAACGCAGACATACACCAGAGCACAGGAGTAGAGCATGATAGCTAGATCTAATGGCTGCGCTGTGGCCTTTGGTCGCTTTGACGGCTTTTTCGTGTCGAGGGAGGAGGAGGTGGAGGGTGGGGGGGGTGGAAACTTTGCTTTGAGTCGAGTCGAGATTCACAACTTTGTTGGAGTGCTGCCCCCTGTACCCTCCTCCATGATATCTGCCCCCTGGCGGGCACAGGTTATTTCCTAATATTGTTGGAATTTAATTGGCTCTGTGACCTCTTTTTCTCGAGAGGGATGACTTGGAATTGGGAAAAGCATTCATAAAACGTAAGACTGATGGAGGTGACGGTATAATGGTTTTAAAGCCTGTGGCCGGGTCACCGCAGACCCTGGTAGATAAAACGTCTGTCTGTCCGTCTCCAAAAGAAGAAGCCTGAAGAATCTAAAGCGTGGGTTGTCTCCTACTGCAGTAGGGACAGCAGGGTCTACCATGGATGACACATGAGGAAAGGTGGATGAACCATGGATGGCTTCTTCAGCTTGCGTAAGGTATCGAAGACTCTTTCGACCGCAGTTGCATTTTCGTGGCAGAAAGGAAACAGGGAAGGAAGGAAAACACGAAAAATGTCTCCGTCCTCGTTTGTCATCGCAGGAGAAGGTGAAAAGCAGAGAGTCACATAACTCTATAATAACAGCATGTTGTGAATTTTGAAACGATCGCTGATTACAAGACAGAGGAGGAAAACGGCCAAGACACCACAGGACAAAGGCACAAAAGTATTCCAACACAATCGGCCCTGAGTCACAAGAAGCTTTCTCTCTATTGAGTCATGTGCAGCACCCTGCAATGCACCAACCACTATTGTTCACCAAAACGTTTCAACATTTCACTTTAGTTCCACTCAAAACAAAGCGTGCATGCATGGAGAACTGGACATCCTAGCTTATGCGAAGGACTGTTCTTTCAATGGAAAAAAAAAGCACCCGCTCCAAATCAGACAACTAATTCCTATAAGCACCAACGATGATGAAACTCCAACAATCCAGACACAATTTGAGCGATTTCTCTTGTACCATCAGTACCGGTTTCATTATTTCAGGATGCTCTAGGACTGGGGGGGGCTGTACCTCAAGGCTTCATGCCCCAACAACCTCCTCATAACTGGGCTCTGTGTTTAGCCCTAGCCCCCTGGAGGATCAGACAGCACGACAGGGACTGAAAGACCACCAAAGCCACCAAAACAACACAATTCTTATGCTTCCTCTGTGCAGCGCAGGTCGATTATCACGTTCGTCATCGCACAGCCTCCTGCTCTGCACAACTCAATAGTCACATCCCCCGAAAATCTGACGATTAGTGAAGCGAGGAGAAAGATGAACGAATGGCCAGAGGAACAAGAAAATAACGCCATGTTAAAACTTCACTTCCATGAAGCACTTAATAGTTGCAGGAAAGAAAAAAGAAAAAAAAGAAAGAAAAACATGCCAGTGACAATATAAACCGAAATATAACGAACGTCAGCCTTCTTCCTAACCAATTGGGGGTTCTTCCACTGTGTGTACATACATGGGGGGGGTGTTACTGCTGTGTTTGCAAACAGAGCAGGGCATGTTAGTCCGTCTCATGGGACCAAGGAGAGACAGACGTTCGCTCAGCTCAGCTACAAGATCATGAATCACTTTGGTACAATTAATATCCTCTTGAGAGATGCAGACCAGAGGCCAGAGGGAAAGAAAGACCACTGCCAAACAATACTAAAAACCCTGGTTAGCTGTCACCAGATTAAACTGGTTTAAAACCCTGGTTAGCTGTCACCAGATTACACTGCTTTAAAACCCTGGTTAGCTGTCACCAGATTAAACTGGTTTAAAACCCAGGTTAACCGTCACCAGATTATACTGCCTTAAAACCCAGGTTAGCTGTCACCAGATTAAACTGGTTTAAAACCCAGGTTAACCGTCACCAGATTATACTGCCTTAAAACCCAGGTTATCTGTCACCAGATTAAACTGCTTTAAAACCCAGGTTATCCGTCTCCAGATTAAACTGCCTTCAAACCCAGGTTAGCTGTCACCAGATTAAACTGCCTTCAAACCCAGGTTATCTGTCACCAGATTAAACTGCCTTCAAACCCAGGTTATCTGTCACCAGATTAAACTGCCTTCAAACCCAGGTTAGCCGTCACCAGATTAAACTGCCTTCAAACCCAGGTCTGGAGAACATTACTGGGCGGTACCGTAAGGAAACGAACATTTGGTGACAGTAAGATGTCGCTCATTAGGTCTTTGCACAGTGGTTTCTTACCCAAGGGTTGCTGAGAGTGGCGCAAATGTTTTAAAACACACAATGTCCTTCTAAGGTGAGCCTAGCTTCCTACCCTACAGGTTTACACTTGCTTGAACACCTTGTCTTGGTGGAGTGCTTTGTAAATTGGTTTAGCGCTCTTGAGTAAATGGGTGTCCTTATGGATTAGTCAAGTCAGCATCAACCTCACACACAGGGAACACCGGTTCAGTAGTTTGTTACTGTGTTACTGTTACCTAACATGCATTGTTATAAACTTCTGGCAGAAATCCGATATCAGAACATGGTTTGGCTGGTTAGGTTAGTAGCAAAGCCAAACTGGATATTAAGGTGCAACACTGAGTCAGTAACTATTTGTGACTAAGGTGAAGGAAGAACGAAACCTTCCAATTTGATCGGCTGTTTACCTCTCCGTCAGAACGGGCAAACCGAAAAACGTTTGCCAAAAACACTTCAGTGAACGGGCAAGCATGCACTAAGTCATTTAGCTGGCAAAGCACTCAAGTTTATCACATGTGGCCAACCGCTGAAACTAACAAAAGTTAAGAAGCAAGAAAACGTTGAAAAACTGTCCAGCAGCTGGTCAGAAGAGCAAAGTGACGCCATGACTGTTGCTCTTTGCTTAATAGAAGCGGTTATTTTTCAGCGACAATAATCTAGTATCTTATCAAGAGGTCCTACAATAGTACTTGACGAGTTTTCACCTCTAAGTCTGTCAAACTTCTCTAGCAAACCAAATGATTTGAAACCATTGAAGACAGGTGAAACCGAGTCACAAACGGGTACCTAAGAGTTGCACTTTGAATCACTTTATGCACAGACGACTGCGCGATAGTGGAGAAACTATGTTGTCATTAAGAAATGACACTGCTAACGTTAGCGCCGGGCTACAGTTGGCTCTGGTCGAGTAACCTAAACTTGGCGTTGGTCGGGTTACACCTGTAGTTTGTGAAAACACAATGTAAACTAAAGACAAACACTGACTTTGCGTCAAGTGAAACAGGCGTTACTTCATTGACAAGTCGACTCACTTCATAAAATAACATGATACACTAACGGCAGCCAAACGAGGCGACCCAGGTAAACTTAACGATCGGCCTTCCTGTACTGTAGCTCTGAGCGAAATGATGGTGGCAGGCCTCACATGGTCTGACTACTAGCTTAGGCTAGCTGGCTAACTATCACTCGCGACAACCTCGAACATTAATTATGAAAGAAAGTTTCAAACTATCAAACAGCGAAGTATAGTTTTACAGAGAAGTTAGCACAATGTGAGTTTCCACGTGTTCACCAGGCCACAACATACTTGTCAGAAAAACGGCTTTGTTTTCATTCGGCTGGTTACGGTAGCTTGCAAGCAATGTAGGTTCATTGCAAGCTAAATGACTAGCAGGCCGATGCTAGCCAGGGTAGCTAATATAATTCATTGCTTGCTAAGCAGGCAGCCTCGTAGGTTATTGCTAACGTTAGCTGACTCGCTAACATTAGCTTGCTGGCTAATTTAGCAGCGCAAATATGGTTTAACATTGTTGTCTAAAAACTTACATGAAGTATATGAATATACAGTAATCTTCAACTTACCGTATGAGTTACGCTGTGCGATAAGTTATTGGTCTGCGTTGTAGCTTGGTTATATATTTAATTTTCTATTTCCAGTCAGAATCGGCAACATGAGCGTAGCTCAGCGAGGGGGAGGCAGAGAGTCTGCGCCGGACTGGTAGACTGGTGGGGGTGAACAGTGAGACATCATGAATGTCATTTTCTCCTGTCCAATCACTTTCACCTATCAAGCAACAAAGGTGAAGATCGAAAAAGAATAAAATCTCAACAGAGAAGCCTTTTTACTTTAGTCAAGGTTGTCTAATGGTAGTTTCCTATTGAGCTATTCTCGCTCGATTATTATTTTGAAAGACAGGAATGCCAGATCCGAAAGACATATTCAGGCTGTATTAATTGACAACCTCATGAACTAACTTTTCAAGTGACCATACAGCATTTACCCAATCCCACCACGTGCCTTGGCATCGGTAAACTTTATAGAGGATACTTTTTTTGGAGTTAGTTTCTACAAGGCCGAGTCATCCTCGAGGAACTAAGTGGCTGAACTGAGGATGTCTGCCGACTTCAGAGGGACAGAACTGGTGGACTGAAATCAATTCCTTACAACAACCGCCACTTGGTCAGGTAGGGTCAGATAATCAATATACGGTTCACCGTGTGACGAAGAATCTGCTCCTCTGGGCATCCCGGAAGCTTCAATAGGCCTAAGATAAGGGAACCATCGAAGATATCTATTTGGCCTCGGTGTCCCTTTCAGCCCAACGTCCTCAGAGTTACCTATTGGGATTTAAACCGTTTTTAAGTGAATAATATTTGCATTATGGTCGCAATTCTACCAGAATACATCAAACAACCCACAATTAGAGCTTTAACTGCACACAAGTTATCTTGAGACTAAAACCCACAAAGTTCACTTTGAAATGTGCTGAGGGTTTTGATATTCAATACTACAATTTCTCTTAGTCTTTCAGACTTTTTTCCATCTTTAGTCTTGTGGATTTTTTTTTCTTCTGTAACGTTTGTTGCTGTGCACAGCGTCTTTTGCTGTCTGTTTAATTTCTGTGGGGATACTTGAAACTGAATAGCGTCAGTTCTGCGACATATACAAGGCTTCAGATAAGACAACGCTCTCCCTCCGCTTCGAAACCGAGTGATAGTTTGCAGAAACCACGTAGTGATGTGTGCATAATGCTGTGAAGAGATAGGTAATCTACTGACCTGTTATTTTACGTAACACCTTGTGTGGGAAGCTTGTGTCTATCAAGAGAAAGGTCAAATTGAGGTTTGTTTGTTTTTTTGTGGCGGAGAAATGTAGGCAGTCACTGTCGTAACTGAATATGCTCTGCTTTCAGCGGAGGGAAAGTTTGTTTTTTTAAACTCTCATTCTCATTACTTACCTTCTTTCTTGTTCGTGGGCACACGGTGTCTGTGAAGCATCACAAGCATTAAATATGACCTTGCATTAGCTTGTAAAAGGTGCTGTATATTTCCCGTCATTTAACAGATGCTATCTGTACTAATATTTAGTGGACATTTCTTACCTGGGTCAGTTAAAATGAAAATATATACATTGCATAAGGTATGGTAAGTATAGCAAGAATTTAGTTTGTGTATATACTATAATGAATGTGACACTAGATACTTACTGTACAGTATAATGACTCCTGGCCAAGGTATGTAAGCATGTAATGTGAGTATATTTGTTGTTTAATACAATGAACATCCCTTTAAAGTTCATACTGCGTCTTGAAACAGTTTTGGCTAGTATAAGAGCCGGGGTATGGAAGGACAGAATTAGAATGACAGTATAGGTATTGTTGAAACGCCATAAGACCGCTGAAGATTTAACATCCTCCGTTCAATAAAGGCAAAATCCCCTCTGTGGCCAGAACAATGCAGTTATCAACAGGCCTCTTTTGGCTTATCTCTGCAGGCCATGTTGATGGCTGTGCTGGCTTTACAGCTCCAGGACGATAGACTGACACCACACATACGGTTATTTCCCTCTGATCCGCTACTGACAGTGCAAATCCACACGGGGGGGGGGGGGGGGGGTGGTCCCTGGGCCTTCAGAACAAAATCAGACTGGGAGGGAATCAGGAGGCTCTGGGTCTTTCTCCCTGGGGGGGAGGGGGGAGGGGGGGTTCTGGGTCCCAATTCTCCATTTTTTGGTGTGTGTTTGTGTGCACGTTTATTTATTTATTTGCCTGTGGACAGACTGTAACCCCCTGGTGGCCCTCTCCACCCTGGTTATTTATCTGTAAATTGATCGCCAACCCCTCTCTCTCGGAGGTGTCTGCCAGCCGCTTCTCTTTAAATTGGGGAAGGAGGTGGGGGGGGGTTTCTTTAGGCCTCTCTTATTTAGGTGGGGTTTAGCCTGGTATAATGGGGCAATCTGCTCCCCTCTGAGGCGCCCCCCCCCCCTCCTCCTGGCTAGCTCCCCCTGTTGTGCTCATACACTGAAATTTCCCAGCCTATTGGTTCCCAGAGACTAGTCCTTACTGGCCAGATGACCCCACTCATTCTTATTCATCATAGTGTTGACAGGCTCTATATCACTCTTTACTGCCTGAGGAATTTCGATTTTCCATCCAGCGCGAGGCCTCAACTTATGTTTGTTTTTCATATTCAGTCAAAATAAGGTGTTTCATTGAGGGTTGGAGATTGCGTTTTTACACAGCTAGATGATCCAGTTAGTCTTGAATGATGCCTTAGATCTGTGTGGGTTTGCCTTGCTTTTGTTGCTCATGCTAATCGGCAACGTTCCTGCAAATTTTAATCATCGTTATTGGAACTAGTTGCATGACAGGTTGCATCTCGGAACGCACTGCGGTGCCGATGACAGACCGTGGAAAAGGATTTGTGAGAAAAGACATCAGATGACGTTCCCAAGCTGTGTTGCGTCTCTGGCAGAGTCGCTATTCAACGATACGTGCGTCATCTCGTCAGAAGAACGGGAATAACAGCCCAGGACACGTTTTCCAAAAGGTTTTTATTTTGTATTTATTTAACTAGACCCTCTCCCCCTCTCCTCTTGGCCAGTGCAGGATGGGAGAGAAAGAGAGAGAGAGCTTGTGGGAGGGTGAGGCAGCTCTGTTTTGGGATGAGTGGGAGTTGCGTAGTCGAGTGCGTTCCACATCAAGCCCTGTTCTGACTCACCCTGGTGGGCAAGTAGACCAGAAGACCTGGAGGACACCCACGCCTGCTCTGTCCACCCTCCATCCAGCCCCTCCACCCTCCATCCAGCCCCTCCATCCAGCCCCTCCACCCTCTATCCAGCCCCTCTATCCAGCCTCTCTATCCAGCCTCTCTATCCAGCCCCTCCACCCTCCATCCACCATCCACCCTCTCCATCCCTCCACCCAGCCCTCCACCCTTCCACCCTCCATCCAGCCCCTCCAGCCCTCCACCCCTTTATCCAGCCCTCCATCCAGCCCCTCCACCCTCTCCATCCCCCCATCCAGCTCCTCCATCCAGTCCCTCCATCCTACTGGTCTTCAGGCTGAGCATCTTTTTGTTGTTACAAAACCAAAAAGACCCATCTCTCCCTTTTCCACCTATTAATAAACCTCAGTCAACACTGCTGTCTTCACCTGGAGGTGGATGGTATTTTGCTTTGCTTGGATGCCTCTGGGTTCCAGCTTTCAGCCTGAACTGGTGGAAGGTGAATGGATGGCTGTTTGGAGGAGACAAGAAGTCTAAGGTTATTGATGAATCACGCTACTTCCTCTTGTACTATCCAAAAGGGAGAGAGAGAGAAAAAATATGAACGAAAAAATCCCACGATGAACATAAGATATCAAGGCTTCCTACATCTGTTACACGCTGCTCTTGTGCTTTATACCCAGACACAACAAGCTGAGAGATGCGATACAATTCTGTAGTGCTGCTCGCTGTTTCTGACTCTCCCTAGTAACTGTCCCTCTCCTCCTCCCCCCTCCTCCCCTATCTCCCCCGGACCCTTTTTCCTCCCAGTTCTGGATAGATTACAATCCCACCCCAGTTGGACGCAATTCATCGGCCAGCGCAAGCTAAGCCAGTGAAGCTGTGCAGGGGAATTGGATATGACATTTTCAGCGATACGGAATTCCCATGGTCCCTCTTTCAAGCCACCAACCCAGGAGGACCACAAGTACTCGGAGTCTTTCATGTGGCATTGATTTTGTTTTCAGAGATATTGCAACTACCCCCTAAGGTGCTCTGTATTGGAAGGTCATTGTTGGAGGGGGAGAAGTTTCCAACACTCTGTTCTGTGGCCTTTTACCCCAGCTGAATGAAGCCCGCGTCATTCCCCTCTCTGGACGCCAGAGAGCCATGCATCCAATTCCTACCTGAGTCCTTGCTTTCACTCGCACGTTTCCACGGTCGAACACAAACAAAATGACCCAGACGAAACTGGAGCGAAGCCTGCAGTGAGAGTCAGTACGAGGAGGCCACTGAGCGCTAAGCTACCAGGTATGTGGAAAGAAGAAGCGGACGCACAGCTGGGCTAGGAATAGAGAGGAAGTGACACGTGTGAAGGCCAAGCCATGCGTAAAAGAAGAGCACTTTAGCTCAGTTATTAGCGTGTGACGCGAGCGAACCCCGAGCTCGTCGCGCCACAAGGTGATGAGACGCACCGGGAATGCAAATTTGTACATTTGAAGAATCGTCTCGGTGGGCTTCACTCGCATAGGCGGGTCACGTCCCGGGTAGCGGGTGGGGGTGTGGCGGTCAGGAACAATTAAGGAAGATAATTATCCCCCGGATCGTGAGCTTCACTCGCCTTGGCGTTGATGGCTATCTTTGTTATGAACCTAATGGATTGAAACAGTTCTGGTTAAGACATAACGACAGGCCTATCATACATCAGATGGAGACGGCGTGTGTTGAGTCCTGTGTTTACCTCATTTCCCTGTCTTCGGCCTGTCAAGCTATGACACGCTCGTGCACCTGATCCTTTGTAGAAGACTAATAAAGAGGAAGAGAGAGGAACCAGGGGCAAAACAGAGTTGACGTTAGTGTCGGTTTTCATTTAGCGTCATTATTCATCCACACTCACAGTTAAAGCACTCAACAGCGAGCGATGGTAACAGAAAGGGAGACTTTAGCATCACAAACAGAATCCGCCCGATTTCATTTATCATTCCTTCTTCAAGAGAGGGATAAATCACCTTCAAGGCAAACAGCAAACAGCAACCAGTGCCCATTCAACCATCGTTCTGTCACGTCTGACCAAAGCACACTGCCAAGGCAGAATCTAAGTCTAATATACAATGGAGCCCATCAAGGTCCGTGGGAGACGAATTATAGTCTACTCCAGAGTGCACTTTCTTTACAGAGATGAAGGGGGACGATTATCTCACAGCCGAACGAGTGGCTGTCACCATATGGTACCCTCTTGGTGCATTTTTGGTATGTCGCGTTCCTGTGGTCCCAAAGCCCTTGTGGCTTTGGATGATAACGTTTTGGGGAAGTTGAGAATGCTGTTGTCTGGCAACAGTGACAAGGTATTCCTGCTGTGTTGGAGCGTGAGCCATGTGGCTCAGAGGAGACAATGATGATTAATGTCCAGGCAGGCGGCAGAAAGTGGATGGATCCTGGTCCATGCTGTCTCCACGGCCCAACAGAGAGACGGGAGACTGGGCAATCAGAACCAGAGATACCCCTGCTATGGGCTGGCTTACTCGCAGATTCAAAGCAAATGGGAGGGTTTGAGAGATGAGGAGGGGGGAGGTGAGAGGGTGGTACCTTGGTAGATTCGCTAAAAAGTGTTGGGTGATTCACCAAAGCAGCCTAGATCTGCATTGTTTCAGAGCAGCGTAAAGAATGTAGCAAGAGACAGATGGAGAAAAGTATAACATCCGTAAGAGCAGAATGAAGCGGGTGGCAGAATAACCTAGGCAACGGAGGCCAATAAAACCAAGGGCTTTGATTTGCTGCGTCTCTCTGCCAGATGGGTAATTGCAGTGCTGTGGAAATGACAAGAGGTTGAAGCGAATAATGATGAAAAATGATAATCCTTAGTTTGCGGAGAGATTTTGTGAATGACAAAGGCTCAAGTCTTGATTTTAATTTGATACCCCTTCAACCTGTTGATGTGCAGAACTTCTCATCAGACACTGTGCTTTATAGATAAGCAAAGTGTCAGAAATATCAATTGACGCGTGGCTTGTCGTTTGGTGTGTTAATTGTAACACTAAAAAGGAAGTGATAATTAAGAGATCTCTCGCTTTTCACAAAGGTGTCAGAAAGGAGTTGAAAAGAGAACAAAATGGGTTGTATGACCACAAAAAATAAAATAAATCTATTTATAACAGCGATCATCTTTGAGAAACGAGAGTTGATAACATGCCCGGCAGTTAACTTGTTTTGAACAGAAATCTGTTTGATAAGGGTGATTCATCCAAAGGCTCATCTTGTCTCGAGTGTCAGAAACGTGCCAATGTTAACAGTCAGACTACTGACACTTATAGGCTATACTTACTTTAATTTCAAATGCTGCTTGTGAAAGTTGCTTAACTTTGGGATGTAGAAAGATGGGGAAATATGTGTATTACATTTGAGTAAAACACCCAAGTTGACTAGATAAAATTTTATGATGATTTCTGAATATGGTTGATTTCCTAGGCGATGGCCTTTTCGAAGTTTACTCCGTGACTCGATAAGGTTCTTACTTCTCGGGTAAGGTGAAACTTTCATTAAACTTGACCAATATCTCTTTTTAATTCTATCATCATCATCTTTATAATCTCCATCCTCTCTTCGGCTTTCGCTGTGACCTGGAAAAGGTCAGTTTAGACAGTATCGCCTCACTCAGGCGAAGCGCTCTAAGTTGTCACGGCGTGTTAATAACTCCTCCGTTTTCACAAATTGTTCTGCTATTGTTTACGTTTGATTAATTGCGGAGGCGTCGCTCGTCTCACAGGAGAACACGTCGTAGACGCCTCGCCTCCGAAAGCGCCGTTTGTTAACGCGGCCCATCTTTAATCTGTTCACAATCCAAATTGATTAATCCCCCATTTGACAGGTTGCTGTATTCTCTGTAATTAAGCAAAATTGTTCATTAATATTCTGTCTCCATCTGGGTTTGATCCTTATGAAAGGAGACATGTTCAGATGTCAATGCAGATCCACTTTGGATCACCAGCGCCTTAGAAATGTAAGGTATTTAATGAAGTGAAACAATAACAGACCTTTAACATCTCACCACGTGAGACAAAAAAGAGACATGAATATTTCACTTTTTAAATTTTTTATCACAAGACCCTCGGCTTCGATGTCTACCTTGAGACAAAACGATTGCCTTGATATTAGCCCGTAGCCCATGGGTCAACTCAGGTCCCTAGTGTCCACATTGTAGAGGGTAAATCAACGTACACAGCATTCGACATTGTTCTCGTCTGTGGCCCCTGAATCAATACACCCATCAGTGGGGGACCCTAAGCCAGCTTTTGTAGAATTAGCCTTGTAGCCTAAGGCTTCTATGGAAAAACATAGCATGATCGCTAAGCTTATCCGACCACGCAAGTCCTTTCCATAAACGAAGGTCTTGTCAGACTGTATATGCCTATTGGAATTAAATAGAATTAGCACTCGTGCATAAAACCTTAGACGCACTTTCAAGGGACAGAGTTAAACTTTGATGTTTGTTTTAGTGGAAGATCAGGAACAAGCGTTTCTCATTAATGAGTATGTGAAATGTCGAGAAATAGGCAGAGAGGTGCTCGCGCAAGGTGACATTTATTCTCCCGGTCTGAGTTTGAAGAGCTCTGCAATAGAGCCATCCTTGACACTGTCTCCCTCTCTCTCTGTCATTTAATTAACCTTTACAAAGATTAAAATGTTATCCGGTGTTATCTGAAAACAGTGAGGGCAAGGAACATCTTCCTGCCTTCTTTATACAGCAGGAGTGAAACGTTCCCTATCTGGCCCTCACACATTAGGCCCATCCAGCGTTAAAATATATATATTTTCTTCCTCCGGCCGAATTATGATTGGTTACAGCGGGAGAGCGTACAGGTTGGTTGGGAGCGTTGGACCGACAGAGCCGCAAAGCTTTAACAAATCCCCGGGGTGAGATTATCAACCTCAGCTGCGGACGGACACATCCTGTGAGTTACTCCCCTCGCTCCGTCCATGCTGCATTCCAGCATATCTGCCCAGATCGGTCAGTCATTATCCCAAACACAGAGAGGACGTTGAGTGCCTTGACTCTTGTGAAGAGATCAATAACACATAGCCGAGCGGTCATGCTACAATTACCCGTTGCGAAACCCCCCCAAATATCGTTTGTATTGAAGTTATACTTTCAGGCGCTCGTATGCCTGAACAAAATGTTCGGATCGAAATAGCTATTGCTCCTTACAGACCCCACGCAGTGTCTATTTCCATGGTGTAAAAAGCAAATGAATTGAAACGGCACTATCAGAGTGTAACCTTGGAGTGACATTTAGTCAAGCACGTAAAAAGGACTGCATTTCATTACAGGATCGTAATTTAAACTTAATCTCGTTTTATAAAGTAGCTTGTGTTTCAGACTCGTGGCCTTGGACAGTAATATAAGAATTTTGTTGCAAAGGATTCGATTTTGTGACTGTGCTTTGTGTCTCAGAGATTAAATGCAATTCAGACATGGACCAACATCGGTAAGACTTGACTGTCTCTAAATGCCCTAGAACGTCCAGCCTGACATATCTATAGACATCAACCTTCCAATGTACCCATTCATAACATTGTAGGGTTTGATTGGCTACAAATCACATACATGTGTTTTGTGTGCTCTGTGTGTACGCGTTTGGTGTAATGTGACAGTTGTTTGAGTTCACTGGCTTCCGCTGAAAAGACCAACAGTAACAAACAAATCCTGCATCCCACTTAAGTAACATGAGCCAAGATCAGCAAGAGGTGAAAACGGCTCATCACTGTTGACAGGAAGTTATTCCGCACTGGAACACTTGTTCGTGCACCCCTGAACCTCAAACCATGCCAGGATGCCTCCAAGTTCTGAACGGTGATGCCTAAACACACCTGTTCCTCTGCCTTTCATTAGAATCAATTCATTTCTCTGTCGTGTTTACAACCAAGCAGGTGACCACAGGGCTTGCAGCCAAAATGAGGCCTCCGAGAAAAAGCAATAAATGCCTTTCATTGTGATTTGTGTTGCCTTTTTTTTTCCTTTCCCGCTATTATGATTGTCAGGGCGGGTGTGTTGGGCAAACGACCGGAGGTAGATGGTTGTCAGAAGCGATTTAGGTGTTTGTAACAGCTCAGCTAACGTCGTTTTTCCTACTAACCTGTATTGGCAATAAAGACAGGATAGGTATCGCTCGCTCACCATCGCCCCTTCCCCTCGTCGCCACAGAGGCTACGAGCTCAGGTTGTCAAGAAGCGGAAACAGAATCGGCAGCGAATACGCTGACACATGGGTTTATGAAAGATTGATGTGATACCGGGCTACTCGCGCACTTTTTGCGGTGTCGTGTCGGCAAGGAAACAAGCAGGTACAATCCCTCTGTGTTGTCTGGCACACTGAATGTTTTATGAGTCCCGAATGCAGCGGGACATTAGGTGTTGCAGCGTTTGGCTACTTGAGGAAATTGTCTTGTGTGTCCCCATGGGAGTGAGAGGGAAAGAGAAGCAATCCTCAAACAGATCTGCTACAGACAAACACAAGAGACAGCAGTCACTTGTCTCTGTGACATTAAGGCTTCACTCACAATCATGGGAAACCACAGTATACTGTCTCTAAGACGAAGCATTGTCAAGCAGAAAGATAATGATGAATGATTCACCATGATTACAGGTATGTGGAACTGCTATATAGGCTCGAGCAATTCCTCTTAGCCAAAGATGGAGTCTGTCCATTGATGACAATGAGACTGAGAGAAACATTGGAGAATGTCTCAATAGTACATCTTAGTTCTCCAAACATTATTTACACGGGGAAAAAAAAGATGTATTCAATTGGAGATAGTTACTGTGAAAGTTGGAATTTGTGCTCGAGAGATTAGAAACTCGATAAGGGATAACTTTCTTTGTACAAAGAGGAGGCGTCTGGCTGAGGTATTCATGTTTCTAAAGAAAGATCTTCACACTTTAATTGACTTCTTGTGGTTCCATCAGAATTTCCACACTAAGCTAGGTTGACCTCTCGCTGCCATGGCAACATTTAATATTGTAGTTGCTTGCCAAGCAAATAGTGATTATTTATAGCTGTCCCATACCTCATTAAATTGTTAACCTCTCAAAAGTACAGATTGTTTTTACACATCACAGACAAACACCCGGTATAAAAACTTTCAATTAGGCTACTGAAAATGAAGAAATTCAAAGGCTGTGTCTTGACATTCAGCGGATGTGTAGAAATGTTTACACTATATCCAAATTGAATGTGTTTTCCGTCACATATAGGCTAGCATGTTGCATGAACAAGGTTTGGTTTTGACGCTTGATTTAAAACGTGATATTAATTTGAGACGTGCATGCAAGGAATGGTCGGTTAGCCATTTCCTTGTTAGTTGCAACAGATAAACATTTTTGCTTTTGCATGTATTTTCGTAAGTATGTTGATTATTGTATGATAGTGTCTGTTATTCATAACGTCCTACATGATTACTTTTAAACCAGAATCCAACTATAGCCTGGCAGGAATGATCTGCATGTGCTGTTTAAAGATACTTACCGCTGGGAGTTACGTTCTGTAAAAAAAAGACGACTGTTTGGTTGATAACATTTTAAAGAGAGGCGAACTAATTCTCCAAAGAAAGTCTTGTTGACACATTGTATTTGCCCCTTTTTCAGTTTAATGTGCTTACTCTTACGATTTGCTTTCTAATTAACAGTGAATGCTTGGCAGTTTTAATTACAAATGCTAACTTTGCAGATACAGTAAACACATTAAAAGGAATAATAACCCCGATTCATTACCTTAAGCAATGCTAAGTGTAGAACTTACACAACAAAGCTACTGTGTAGAAAATAGTTGGTCTCCTTCAATCCACCTGAACTTCCAAACCATATTGGCACCGAGAAAGTACTGCAAGCCACTCGAAATATTTCAGTTATCACCGCCAACCCAAGACTTAACGTTGTTCAGCATTAGAGTGATGTTCAAAATCACACAATCCCCGAAGCAGACACTTAAACAAAAATGTTACTTCTCATGATTTGATCAATGAGTGAAAACCCCATCAGATATATACCAAGGAGATAACTATCACTGTCATCTGTCATCGCTGCCAACGTCGTCAAGGCGAGGATATTGGCTGGAGTGAATATTTGCAGTGATGCTGGGTCTTAGATGAGAGCAATCAGGTCTCTCTGTTCTGCACGTGGGCAGCACAAAAGCGCCGTTCCGGTAATTGCTGGTTATTAGAGCTTATAATCAGGCCCGGTGTGTAAGGAAGTATAATGAACACGACTGATGGGCCGCCGATCTCAGAGGGGATGAAAGCCCTTATACGTATGGGGGTGACAATGCTGGGAGACGGCGCGGTGTGAGAATTAATACTTTTTCACGTTTCGGAAAAAAAAAGGGGGGACTGTTTTGATGGACTGTCATTTGCTCGAGAGGTGCTTTATCCACCGGGGGATTTCAGAGAGAATAAAGAACTAGGCAGATAAGTAATGCGCACCCCCCCCCCTTGCCCCTTCTCCCTGTTGCCTCCACATATAAATGCCTCAAGACACGCACGCAGACTGCCACCCACATGCGGCACGTTGAGAGCCGAACATGCTTGTGTATTCCTCGACTGTCACATAATGACATGCATTATTCCGCTCACGAGAACGAAGAAATAACCACTCTATAGGCCTTGATAGAGATCAAACACAAACGAGTGTTAAGTGCTCAGATGTAGTTAATCGATTAGAACAGGTACTTTAAAGATATGCTAATTTACATGAGGACAATATGCCGGTTGCTTGACGAGGTGCGTTAGTTTTCCAGTAAACGGGTTATGCTCTATCTCAATATGCTACTATTATTATACATCTATTGTGCTCTGCATAGGCATCAACACTGCCATGAGCGTGATTGTTTAAAGCGACCATAGTATGCTAATGATCTCACTAATTGGTCAGTGACGGTATTGTTGATCTTTGAATTTTATAGGCCTATTCCATGATAACAATTCCAATTTCAAATCATCTACATTTTACACAGTCAGATGGGGAATCGATGAAATTTTAACTACGAGCTCACCTCATCAATGTGCATTCATTAAAACATAATGCATCAAAAGTTGTCATTTGTTGGATATGAACTACAGGCTCCGTCAGAGCCTGGAGCAACACTGACGGCTGCGCTTCCCTTCGCAGTTAAAGCGCAACGCTGTGATTGTCCACCCTGTAAACGCACTCCTATTACACTGCTGTTAAGGGCAGCCAAGGTATCAATGCCTACAGTATGATATGCCCAACACCATTTTAAAGGATTATTATCATAGCAACATTTAAAACGGCATCACCGTCGGTGTTTAATATCGACTAGGCTAATCAAAGTAGCCATGCCTGTTTGCTGTTCCATAATTGCGGATGATTGGTCAGGTTAAATCATTTGACGCCGTTACTATAAGGCCATAAAGTCATAGAGGCTATTTTTTGCTGTTTGTCACTTCACCTGACTTATATTAAAGATTGCTGAGAGTTGTTTAATCAATCGGAGACCCATGTGGTTGAAATTTGCATTTATCTTTCCGTTTGACCGGCCAAGTGAAGTCCCTGACCAAACAGCCAGCTAATGGTTTCCCTGCAGTAACTGACCTCATCGACACATCGTGCCACCGTCTCGCCGTATTAATGAACGTGATTCTTCATCTCTGATTAAATTTCGAGCGTTATGATACATCAGCATGTTTGGTCGGAGATTAAAAGGCTCATGGGCATCGGTCGTTTTAATTGCAGGTGTGCACGTATCAGAGACAGAATGCGGGGGCTGATCGAGATAAATAAGTAAAAATGAGAAATCAGCGTTTTTATATAAACCTCCGCATAGCTGGGCCTAGTTCATCTGAACGCGAAGGTTAAAAAAAACCCCACTATTCTAAATAGCCTCTACAACACAGTATCACAGCATTGTAGTACACGTAGGGTCCTTCAAAGCTGTTCTTGAGTGTATGGACTCACGGAGCGAGTCAGGCAATCTGTTTTGTTCTTCTAAGTGCTTTAATGGCTCTTAAACAAGCACACATGCTCCCTAATTCAATCTCTATGGAAATGGGATACTACATGTTAATTTATGTAGGCTAATACTCTGTCTAACGCGCAAGGCAAATTATGGAAATCAGACGTCTATTGAGCCAAAATTAAGAAATGATAATCCATATCCGTACGTGTGTTTTTCTAATAAATCGGTGTGGATTACACGTTAGAAAGCCGCGTCAACGTCATTTACCGCGGCAGGCAGGGGATTTTTATACTTTCACATTTATGTTGCATATTTTTTCCTTCTCTCTCTCTCTCACACACACACACACACACACACACACACACACACACGACTGCTGACATCAGGCTTTCCAAATCAAAATACGGCAGTACTTTGTCAGGTGAACAAAATGTTCAGAGTCCATAAAAATGCTTTTGATGTGATAATGTGGGCTGTGGAGTGAAAATGTAAATCGCGCGTGTGTTTCTGGATTCCCGCTTTAATAATGAGATCTGAGGACTGCAGCACTGTCACGCCACCGCGCCTCTCTCTGCCCTAGCGCACGCCCAAACCACGTGACATGTATTATTTCAGGTGGCAGGTGACTAGTCTTTCCCTCTCCCCCCTCCCTCCTTTCCCCTCCCCCCACCCAATTGTCTACTTTCCTCTGCCTCAAATCTTATTTTCTTTCTCTCCTCTGTCAATCCTATAGAACCTTTCGTAACTCATTTTCTACCCTTCCCTAAATTTAAGTAAAATACACATTTCTCCCAGTTAACCATGGTGACGGGAGCCACGCCCACACCCCGAGGGAAGACTTGCGCACCCCTTGAATTGAGATTCACCTCATTAACCCCTTCACTCCTACTCCCCCAACCCCGACCCCGACCCCCCCTCCTCTCTCCATGCATGGGAATAGAAAGAAGATGAAGATCAAAATAGAGCCCATTACTTCATTATTACATTATCTCGTCTGTTGCTAGGCAATGGTATCAGATTAACACTAATGATAATTTGATCACACTTTTATTTATTTTTTTAAATACATCTTTTTGCCCAGCCCACCTCTTACTGTCAGCTTTCTCTTTCTCTTTTTCCCTCGGTCCATATCTCGTACTCTGCGCTTGGAAACGTCTGAACCGAGACTTCGATCACGTCCATGGGAGAATCTTCCAAAAGAGTGAAATTCAACTGATATCGCGCAAGGAGATGTTTCATTTTATGAGATCACAGCAGACTTGGCTTGATGAATAAAAGAAATTCAATAATGTTAAAGGATTAGATAGGGGTTATTTAGACCATCAGCTCTTTTCAACAGTGCCACATTAAAATCCAATTCTATGGGCACTTTTTGGAACTAGGACACAGGGTAGAATCTTAAGTGTAATAAAAAACGTTAAAAAAACAATAGATTGCTTTAATCTGTTCATCTGCACAAGCCTCATTTTAAGGTAAGGGACCGATGGTGCGATTAGCATCAATGAGTTCCCCCAGCCTAATGAGAATAAGGCTGACTGTACTGTCGTTTAGAGGAACCTGAGACATCTGAAGAACAGCTCCACTCATCCTGCGGATCCCTGGGAAAATGACTTTCCCTGCTAATGAACTAGAATGGGAGTTGTAATGTAAGCTTTGTGTGCGTGTGTGTGTGTGTGCGTGCCTGTGTGTGTGTGTTGAGTACAGCTGAACAACAGCAGCCCTAGTTGCTGAGTTTCCTCTAACCCAGCCCAGTCAGAGTGATTTATTCCTGTGGATCCCTGCCGCTGGTGGAGTAGAACGCTCGGGGGCACGACGTTCTAGAACCTTCCCCATTGTCTCTGTACGGCAGTAATGAGAGCTTCCACAAGAACACAGCACACCTCCCCGTCCCTCTCCTCCGTTCCTCCCTCTTGTCCCCTCCCTCCCTGTCCTCTCTCCCTCGTGTCCGCCTCCCCCTTCTCTGTCCTGTCCGCCTCCTCTGTCCCCCTCCCTCCACTGTCAGAAACAAGAATGCAGGCTGCACGGTACGCACAGACGTGCGCGCACCGCGCACACACGCACAGAGACAATACATAGCGTGATGTTGAACACAGTCGTACACAGATGCACCCTCACACGGAGGCACATATGCGCGTGTACGGCCATGCAAACAACAAAGAAAGCAAGCACACACACCAGCATGTGCACGTGCACACTGGCACATGCACACACACACACCAGCATGTGAAAGTGCACACTGGCGCATGCACACACACACACACACACACACACATACACACACACACACAATGGAGAACAAAGCCAATTCTGGTAGACACACAAATAAGCATGTAAAACACACAAACATTAGATATGCACTTTCACACATACAGACATACAACACTGTTCTCTCTCCCTCTTCCGCTCTCTCTCTCTCTCTCCCTCTCTCCCTCTCTCCTCCGCTCTCTCTCTCCCTCACACACACACACCCGCCAGCAATGCAAACACTGTTCATACACCTCAACAGCTCATAAATCATACAGTGTCATTTCACGCGAAGCTCCTGCAGTTCAGGCAATTAGCACTGGGAAAAATGCATTTCTTCCCAATCTAGCTAACCGCAATTTCACAAATGTGCATTCATACTGTATATCGTGCATATTCACAAAGTTGTCTAGTCAACTCAGGCTAATAACTTGTATAGGACTGATTTCTAAATGGGTCTGGAAAACAGGAAGACTTGGAGGGGGTCATAACTCCAATATAGGAAAACAGCATGGTTTTTGAAGATATATTTGTAGCGTATTTCTGCTTTATTGGATAGAGACAGTCTAGAAAGAAAATAAATATACAGGAGAGAGAAAGGGGAGGAGAGAGAGAGAGATGGAGAGAGAGAGAGAGAGAGAGAGGAGCAGGAAATTGTCCCAGCTGGAATCAAACCAGGCTCTCTGCCGTAAGACTTTAACCGTGGGGTCTCCAACCCTGTTCCTGGAGGGCTACCATCCACACTGTTTACCATCCACACTGTTTACCATCCACACTGTTTCCCCTTCAACTTCAATTTAGTACACCTGATTCTACTAATGACCTAGATGATGAGCTGAATGAGGCTACATTATGTGCAGTTGAAGCAGAAACCTGCAGGATAGTAGCTCTCCAGGACTGGAGTTCTATGTCATACATTCACTTAACCTTTAAGCCACTAGGTCACCGCAAAGACAAATGTGTTAGTATACAATCATACTTTTCAATTGATTTGCTGTCACGTTACAAGCCAGAGGTACTTTTCACAGTTCACACTTATCGTCTTTCTAAACATCCAACTCCGTCGTCACGGAGACGTCGCGGCGGCCGCCTTTTTTCATTGGCCGATAACACATCACCGGCTGGAATTCAACCAATCTTATCTTTCATATCCCTGGCTTGTACTTCCATGTTCTCCTAAACGCAATTCCCGACTTTGCAAGTCGTTCTAAACACGACCATCTCACCTTGACAGAGGGCAGGTCTGTGTGGGATTTATTATAACTTCTCTCCCTGGTTTCATCTTCGCCTCTGGCTTGTCACTGCCGTTCTGTAATTGGCCAAGCCACATAACCGGCTCTAGCTGTCGTTGATGTTTCCTCATCCACCCCTCCGCCCACCAGCGCCACCCAGCTAGTCTTTAGGAAACGTCTCTTTTTACCACCTCACCAACCTCGCGATCTGTTTTATTCGCCAAAAGGTGGGGAAGGAAGACGCCATTTGAGTCTCTGTTAATTGCTCTGCCCTTTCCGAGCTCACGCACAACAAGAGGAGCAGGGAAAAGAAAAACAAAAAAGGAAGAAAAAGGAATGGAGGAAAAATGAAAAAAAAAAACAGAAAAAAAACAGCGGCGGACTAAGTTTCAAATGCAACAAATAAAGAAAGGAAAAAGAGAGGAGTGAAAGAGAGAGAGAGCAAGACAGAGAGGCGGAGAGTTGGGGAATGAGAGAGAGCGAGACGAGGGAACGAGAGACAGAGAGAAAGAGAGGAGGGAATGAGAGAAAGAGAAAGAAGGAGGGAATAGGCAAAGAAGAAAAATGCAGCCCCCAGCCCCTTTTCAGCAGGCGCTAGGCAGTGTGTAACCTCAACTCTGAGGAATGGGAGAAATTAATGAGGCAGTGTCGGACCGTGGGGGTTAGAGACAAGGCGCCCTTTGAGGAAGTCATTACGCTGGCGCTATGTCTCCTTCACTTCTCACAGTTCAAGGGTGTGTGTGTGGCGTGTTTGTTTGTGTGTGTGTGTGTGTGTGTGGAGGGGGGCAGGGCCAGGGGAGGAGGGGAAAGGTGCAGGACAATGTAATAGGCTCAACCTGACCTGCTCCACAACTGGCCTCAAAGTGTCACTTGCCCTTTGACCCTGTTGTCTCTCACGCACACACAGGTACCCGCATACACACAGGTACCCGCATACACACACACACACACGCACACACACAGGTACACGCATACACACACACACACACACCTCATTGTGTCATCCCTTCACTTCACCAGCAGACCTCTAGTACACGGGGGCGGATGCCATCCACCTTCTCTCCTCCTCCTTCCTGTAGTGAACCCCCTATGGAGAGGAAGAGCAGAAGAGCTGTAGGCAAGCAGCTCCACTTAGTCTCTCTACCTTTCCCTCCTCTCCTTGCCGCCAAAGTCAATATATAGGTTATATAAGGCAACATTTCTCCTAAACGCCACAGTGTGCTGGTAAGGTAGCCCTGTTAGAGGGAGTTTGCTGGGTCACACTGCAGCGTCACACTCCCTGGGGAGGGCTGGAGCAATTAGGCAGACAGAGAACAACATATTCCCGTTAATTACCCCTGTTTCTCTTATGTCAGAACAAGAGCAGAGACAAATAAGAGTTGGGAGAGCAGAGAGAGAAAGTACTCGACGCAGCAGAAACACAACCTCCTGGTGTGTGCTCTGCCGTCCACGTGAGGCTTGGCTAAGTTAAGGAGCGTTTCTGAAAAGGACGCTGTTCTAACGAGGAAGAGGCCAGAGCATCTTTAAGTCCAATACATCTCGATCTGTCACGCTGTGACTGCTGGCCCTGGGATCGGCTACGCTGGCCTTATAGGAATACTGTTGATTAGCACCTTCGAGGTTGGGCAGAGAGGCCTGCAGAGTTGTGACCCCTGACCTCTGTTCCTACCCCCAGGCGTTTGGAGCTCTGCTCGCTTGGCTAAACGTCTTCCTCTTCTGCGTCGCTTGCCCCAAAGCCAAAGGACCAGACCCGGTGCGGTTTCCACGACAACCGTCTCCCTCCCTCTCTGCCTAGAACTTTCTCTCGCTCTCTCTCTAGAACTTTCTTCCTGGGATTGTCTCTCTCTTTCTATCTCTCTGTCTCTCTTCCTCTCTGTCTCTCTTCCTCTCTCTCTCTCTCTTCCTCTCTCTGTCTTTCCTCTGTCCAACCTCCGCTGTTTACCTCGATCCCGATTCCTACGGTTTTGTTGTTGTCCACAAACAACACATCACTCCTTGTCAGTAGATCACGTCAGTAGATCACGTCTGTAGATCACGTCTGTAGATCACATGTTTACCACGTATGTAGATCACGTCTCCAAATCGTGTCACACCACAAGCGAACTCGGAGAACTGCGGTATCTTTGCGGAGATCTACACCTGTAGCTCGGCGCCTGCCTGAGCAGGTGACAAAACGTGCCGACTGTGTCGCCGCTGCTCGCGTGCTTCAACCCGTCTCCAGCTTCCTGTTTCACCAAGGTGACGTGCTGATGAGGAACAGGTTGGTGCCTCAACGTGCCAATTAAGGAGTGACAAAGACAAAAGCTTGTCATGAGACTTATGGACCCACCCCTCCTCCCACACACACTCTCTCTCTCTCTCTCTCCCGTCTCTCTCTCTCTCTCTCTCTCTTTATAGCTCTCTCACACACAGGCACCCTAAAGCAGTTGGTAATTAGTGGCAGTTAGCTTTTTCCAAAGCCACCTGTGCTAGAGGCAGTGCCAGCCCTGATGTGTGCGTGGACACACAGCTAGCAGGCAGTTAAGAGTCTGGAGTTAGTTCCATCCTTCATTGGAGTGAACAGCTTTCAGGTGTTCAGAGAGGAACTGAAGGAATGGAAGACATTTTCGGAAATGCGCACACACACACCGTCTCCCTTACACAAGTACACACACACACACCACCCCCTCTGTCCCCACACCATGGCACTCCTCTTGTCTGTCGTCACCTGTCACCTATCCCACCGGCACCCCTCCCCCACCTGCCACTGCAGAGGGGCACGCATGGGCTTTAACCTGGGGCCACGAGCAATCACACCGCTGCCTGCAATTACCTTCACCTGCAATTACCACTGGCACCTTTCCTTGCAGGATGCCTGTCAGGTGGAGGTAGCTGGGGGTGGCGTGGATGAGGGTCGGTGGGGGGTCCTGGAGACGTGGAGCTGGAGGCTCCCATCCTCTCCTGACTTCCCCAGCAGACGTGGCACATCTCAGGCTTCACCTGTCAGCCTGATCCCCCCCCCTCTCTTCTCTCCAGCCCCTCCGATCCACCAGGCCTGCAATTAACATTAGCGCACGCTTCAACTAGGAGGGTCTGCGTTGTCTTGAATCAGCAACCAGACCTCTGACCCACCAGGAGTGCAGAAGGAGTTGTTTATTCAAACTTGCCTGAACGGAGGAGAGAGAGGAGAGAGAGAGATGGAGAGAGGAGAGGAGAGAGAGAGACAGAGAGGAGAGAGAGAGGAGAGAGACAGAGAGAGAGACGGAGAGAGACAGAGAGAGAGACGGAGAGAGACAGAGAGAGGAGAGAGGAGAGAGAGATGGAGAGAGACAGAGAGGAGAGAGAGAGGTGAAGAGTGCAGAGAGTGCAGATGAAGACAACTGAGAGTAATGATGTCAGATTTCAGAGGTGTGGAGAGAGAGATGGAGAGAGAGAGGGAGGGAGAGACAGAGAGAGGGAGGGAGAGATGGAGAGAGAGAGGGAGAGAGAGAGCACAACAGGAGAGAGCAGAAAACAAGTAACGAGAAAGAAAGAGAACTATCTTTGACACTGACGACATCTGTATTTCCATGGTAACCATTCCGAACATGGCATGACACGTGGCATGAGGAGAAGCAATACGTTGACACTCATGCGTCTGTGTTTTAACCTTTGACCTTTACGTTTAAGAAAGTCAGGACCAGAAATGGTAAAAACTCTTAAATGAGAACATTGATATCAGCCAGTGACAGCTTCCATCTGCAGAGATGGATGGAAGATAGGTTACTACGTGAGAGGCGACATGGAGGACATTCCTTTCACAGCACCAGTAACAGACGTCCACAGATCAAATAGGCTTCGTGGTGGTGGCAACCTGCCGTGGAGGGAGAGAATGGGATAGGCTTGCTGTCTTTTCAGCACCACTAGAGGGCTGGGGGATTTTCAGCACCTTGGAAAGCGCCATATGGTCTTTTTTCCCTGGAGAACGTGTCAGTCTCAGAGGCCTGAAGAAGAAGGAAAAAAAGCAAAAACCCGCAGACTTGAGGAAGATGTTCCGAGTCCACACGACAGCAAGTTAGCATTTCCAGAGTGGAAGTAGCCTTGAGAAAATACGATCGGTTCAAACTCGTTATCTTTTCCCTGCCGAAGCAACAGCATCTTGCAACGTCGACTGGTAATGTGTTGTACAGGGTGTTTGCTATTGTTTTTGTCACATTCTCCGTTTCGCAACGCTCTGTCTAAATGTCTCTCTACTGTCGAGGGAGACGGAATGATGGAAAAGCAGGAATCTTAAAATTAGACGTGTTATTGGCATTGCGAGCGCACGCGGGCCTCTGAGAAACAGCCCTCCGCAACTCAGGAAACGAATCTTCTCCACACGCTGTTAATAGCACGTCAGAAAAGGTGTGAAGAAAGAGGATGGGGGTGTGGCGGCGAGCGGGCGAGGGACGACAACAGCAGGAAAGCAAACGTCTGCCGCAAAGTACGCCATTCTACCTCCCCACGCTAACATTTTCACACTTTTCAGATTTTTCACCTCCAATTAGTGGGAAGACGAAGCAAGTATTAAGAGCTCCCTGAACATGCTAATTCTGATCTGAACACATGGCGAAAGGCCCGCGAGACGTCGGAATGAGCAGAGAGCTGATTAGAAGAGTTGAGCGTCTCCTTGCGAGCGTCTCCTTGCGAGCGCAGCCTCTCCTCGCATCGACGTCATCGCCTGCTTGTCGTTGGAACGGAATCCAAAAGAAAGCGCTCGCACTCTGCGTTGGAAAATGCGGGAAGTGACGAAAAGTTGTGATGTTGGACTATCCGGCGTGGACGATGGTTGGAAGCAGCAGAGGACCTGGCGTGTGTTAACAGAGACGCAGTACAGACTGCGTGATGAGCGTCTGTCAGCTAGGTGTCGTGGTCAGGGTCGTGGATCACGCCGAGATTTTCCACTGGCTGGAAAGTCTAAAAACGTCCAAACGCAGCGTGATGGAACAACTTCTACGCAGCCCTGCCATCCACACTATCCTCAGGGAAGAGAAACACAGACAGATATTAGGCTCGTCTCGTCGAAGACGCCAGTCGCACGGCCCTCATCCTCAGTCTGCTCGCCGCTGGTTAAGGTCAAGCTAGGAAACTAGGAGGCAGCGAGGCGTCTCATTGGACGGAGAGAAAGGCTGAAACTGACACTCCCACTGGCCCTCCTGTTGTCCGCGGGGCCAGAAAACCGTCACACAAGAACAGAAGACATCTTTTCTGCTAGATAGATATTAGATATTACCCTGCCCCACTGACCATGTGACCTGCTAGGCCTTCTATGATGTCATTATTTCTTGTCGGTAATGGGACCAATGTTCCATAATGACCCCTGGTAATGAAGCCCTCCCCTGTTCCTTCCTGGCACCATGTGGGTCATCCATCTCAATCAGGACCCCCCCTCTCTCTGGGCTGGGAAGGCCCGGCGACCCCCCTCTTCCCACTGAGACAAGCCCAAGAACCCAATCACTTTTGATTGGCTGACCACTAAATCACTTCCTCCTTTTCGCCCAGTCCCATCATCCCATCAGTAGTAGTGTTGTGGTAATTAACGGATGGGCTTGGGAGAGGTGTGTTTGTCAACATGTGTGGTGTGTATGTGTGAGGTTTATGTCTGTATGTGCATGTAGTGTGTTGTGTATGTCGTGTGTGTATGCCTGTATGTGTATGTCTGTATGTGTGTGGTGTGTATGCCTGTATGTGTGTGGTGTGTATGCCTGTATGTGTGTGGTGTATGTAAGTGGTTCTAATGTATGACTGGGGGGAAGCTCCAGTAGAGTACCTAATTAATACCAGCCAATGAGGAGGAGGGGTGTGGTGGAGGGGGTGTGGAGGAGGGGACTGGAGGAGGGGTGTGGAGGAGGGGGTGTGGTGGAGGGGGTGTGGTAGCCTGGAGGAGGGAATGTCCTCTTAGTCAGTCAATGTCTTCGCTCAAGGTAACTAATTCAGGTCGGCCCACCAGGGCGATGGGGGTTGGGGGGCGGTGGGGTTTCAGGTTGAGAAGATAGCATGAATCAGTTTGATGAATCTGAAAATGGTCTTTGTTAATAGAGGCACAAAACACCGTCTGTAAATGCAGTATCCACTCCAAACCACGATGACGATCCCAAACGTGGATGGCAGAATCAGACGACTGAAGCCGTCACGCCGCAAAGAGGCGGCCATGACAGCCCCGTTGTCCAATCAGCTTCAATCACACCTCGGCCTGTCCTCAACAGCCGTCCCTCACCCCGACGACCCTGCCTAGCAACCAGCCGCATGAGGTCACCGCGCCCGCCAGTGCCACCGGTGAGAAGACATCTGTCTGCCCTGCCAGTCTCCGGGCCGTCCGCCAATCAGCTCGTGACCTCTGAGGGCTCGCAGTGGGCAGCGCCAAGCACGGCCTGTACTGAGGGCAGACGGGCGCCATGAAGAGAACCAATGAGGGGAAAGATACAGTGTTTTCACTCCGCGTAACCAATGGAGCTTGCTGCTGCTTTAAGATCACTTCTGGGGGAAAAATAAAAATAACGTTTTAAAATTTTGCAGCAGTCGAGAGTGCATGTTTGGAAAACGTTAATTTGTGGCAACCTAATTCCTTTCTGTTCTATGTGTTAGTTTAGGGTGATGATAAAATGTGTTTTGGTAATTGGATAACTCCCTGTTTTTATAATCGTTGGAATATATGTGTAATAGTGTTGTGGACAAATGATTGTATTTGACCCCTTACACTCCATCAGTTTGATCATTGATTCAGCAGCAAAAACATGAGACTCTGAAATCGGGTTTCATCAATCACCCCCCACCCACGGCAATCCTTCGAATGTGGAAACCTAGCAACAGCAGGAAGGAGTTGCCAGGATTTAACGATTTATTTCCATCGGTGTGTCCTTAATTGGCAGCGTTTACGCCCAAATATGGTCTCCCTGTTATTTCAGAACACAAAGATCTCCGAGATCAGAGTTTATCAGAATCAAGAAAGATCTGGGCTTTCGGCCACTTTCATCCCTTTTTTTTGTGGTATTTATTTCTGGTCTAATGACAGGATGATGAAACGATCAGTAGGTATTATTTTAGGGTTGTAGGCAGAAGGATCATTAGGACTGGAAACAGAGGTTTCTACTGCTATGACACACATCCAGGTTTGTCTTTGGAAACAGGGCACTGGCTATAATGTCATCAAAATGCAGATTCTGACATTCTGCCACGTCTCCCCTCCAGAAGTGAGAACACAGATGTTAATATCACCGTCTCTCATCCTCCACGCAATTAACAAAGCCTAGTCTCCTGTTTAATCTCTCATAAAAGGAGCTGTGAATTCCGGTGGAACTAAGACACAACCAAACAAACACACAAAACACACACTAAAACACACACACACAAACCAACCAAGAGGTCAGCACAATAACCTGACGAAACACTTTCGCTCTCTCGACTACTCTCTCTCCACACTTCTAACGAGAGATCAAAGATTCGCGGCTCAACATTTTGCAGCCGAACAAGTAGGTTTGATGTGGTACAAACTCAATAACACGAGCGCAGCATTGAAAGTGCCACTATTGAAAGTGGAATGAAAAGCCTGGCTGTGTACGAGAGCGTGGAAGAGGCTCAATTCTCATATTACAGAGACAGGCCACATGCCCCTGGATACAGGGATCCTGTTTGCGTCTATCGTACAACGACTCCGGCGCCCTGGGAAAAGAGAAGAGGCCAGAATGTCGGCTTCCGAGTTTGAAGATTTGATTAAATGTTGTGAAGGTGAGATCCTCTGTTCTCCATCACACATCAAACCTCAGTCAGCACAGCTCGGAGACTCACGGATACATTATCTCCTGCCAAAGCAGTAGCCACCATAGTGGAGAGAATAAGAAGCGCTGATACGAGGGGAAGATGAATTCCGGTGTGTCGGAGCGGAGAGGTTTGGAAGATGCGGTTGACCTCCTGTTCTCCTTAGTAATCTTGACAGATCCGCAAGCGGAAAACAAAGAGAACGTCGGAACGAGTGTTTTACAGGTGTTGCAATCACGCTTCTTAAAAGGCGTTTCAGGGGCGACATGAAGGGAGAGCGTGGCAGTCACAGCCTCAGCTGAGTTACTCAGGCATCTCTCAGAACCAGGATGAGAAGCGTACGACTGCTTTTTTCCACCCTTTTGAAAGATAAGCTGTTTTTTTCAAACCATTTCCTGGAATTTTTCATACTTCATTGGACAGTTTGCAGGTGAAGGTGTGATAAGTAAGATGGAGGGAGAGAGGAGAAGATGAGGGGGGGCAGAAATTCATCAAGGAGCCAATACTGGATGTGAACACAGGCCGCTGCAGTAGGGCCTCAGCCTACACAATCCACACACTTATCCAGTGAGTTACTAGGGCGTCCCAAGACAAGGCCTGATTCCGTTCTCACCATAGCTTTTGCTCACTAGCACGCGTTTCTACTGAGCCAACACACGTTTCTACTTATCCAGCATGAGTTTCTATTGAGCCAACACACGTTTCTACTGAGCCAGCATGAGTTTCTACTGAGCCAACACACGTTTCTACTGAGCCAACACACGTTTCTACTGAGCCAGCATGAGTTTCTACTGAGCCAACATGCGTTTCTATTGAGCCAACACGCGTTTCTACTGAGCCAACACACGTTTCTACTGAGCCAACACACGTTTCTACTGAGCCAACACACGTTTCTACTGAGCCAGCATGAGTTTCTACTGAGCCAACACACGTTTCTACTGAGCCAGCACACGTTTCTACTGAGCCAGCACACGTTTCTACTGAGCCAGCATGAGTTTCTACTGAGCCAGCATGAGTTTCTACTGAGCCAGCATGGGTTCCTACTGAGCCAACACGCGTTTCTACTGAGCCAACACACCCCCGAAAAAATTACACGGCCACAAACTTTCCATCCCAAAAAGTTTGAGTCACAGAATGCGGTGGCCGTGTGTTGCAGAGCATTAACACGGCGGAGCGGGGCAGGAGGTAAGGTGCTTTTCCACTCCTCCCCAGAGGAGTCAGTCAGCCTGATGCGTCCGTGGCAGAAATCCAACTAAGAAAGTTGGAACGACAATATTTTTTCTCTCTCTCTCTTTCTCTGGCCCTTTAAGCTCCTCATCTGTTCCTTAACAACCTGACAGCTGAGAGACACCTGATTGGACGGTGTCACATCTCCATGGCGACGATGCGACCGCGCTGTATTTTTAACCCGAGCGAGGCCCACGTGCGCGTCAATCACAAAGTTTTTCGCCCCTGCGGAGCGCGTGGAGGCCCCTGGAGCCCCGGCGAGCGCGTGTCTGGCGATGTCGCTCGTCTCTGTCACGCTGGAAGGGCTGGTCGTGACGTGGGGCTAATGAGCCTTACCAGCTCTGCAGCACCGAGGCTCCTCTCCACTTAGACAAGCCACCGGGAGGACACGCTTGCCTAACTTTACCCCTGTCTCCCGGAACCCCACAAACCAGCCGCAAGAGGCTGAGGATTTTGTCAGAACATTCACCCACGGTTGAAGGGCCCGTTCCTTGTCTACCTGGTGCAGCTCGTAATACACCTTGGGGTGAGTCCGATTCTCTCTTTCCACAGTGAGGTACAGGCGACGCCCACACAGAACGTTAGACGTACCTAGCTATTTAGTAGGGCTGAGGCCTAAACTCTGAGCGCGAAGACGGAAACTAACGTTCGTCTTGATCAGTTCCGGGCCAAACTAAAAACCAAACAAGGCTGGCATCTCGCACAGACCAGGTTTGAAGGACCCAGAGACATGATGGCTGATGGGAAAACGTCACCATGGATTTATGATCCGACATAAAGTGAGGATCCCCATGCAGGTCATGCTTCCTTTCAGCGGATTTCACCAACAGCTGTGCGAGGAAGCTTCGAAGGACGCCCAGACACCGTACCGAAAGGGAGGGGCGTGTAAGTCACCTTGGCTTAGGTGGTAAGGCTGTAGGGATGAATAATGGAAGGGGAACCAAGCCTGGCCTAGTTAGATGGTGCACCTTATCTAAGCTGGAGGATGATGAACACAGAGATGTCTTCAGCTCACACACGGACCTCCTGGGTTTTACACCGTCTCCGTTAGGATCTGGCCCGTGTGCAGGCGTCGTGTCCGAACGTGAGCTCACATGCGTTAGGAGCATGGTACAAGCGTCGGAGCACCGCGGTAAAATAAGCATGGAAGCCTCGTGGGGACTGGATGATATGTGGAAAACAGGATGTCCACGTACGCTTGGGAAACGAAACACTGGCTCGTTTTTTTTGTGGTTTTAAAATGTTTAGGGGGGGTTGGGGGGAGTTTAGCATGGAACTGAGAAAAAGGGGCATTTTAAAGCTCGTTAATAATATATTTTTATATTTATGCATCATTTATGTCGATGCAATTTATATAAACAATAGTGACAATACGAATAAATGTTGCATAATTATAAATAAATCACACAATGAATTATTAAGACATTTCGTGGAAACAGACTAAAAGGTTTATAAATGACATTGGATCTCTTAGATCTGTTTTCACAATAGTACCGGGAGGCCTAACAACGCAACCATGACAACAGAAGGAGTAAGCCAAAGTGCCTGTAATTATCCTCTCAACTTTAGGTTTCTCACCATCACTGATCTTGACTTTTGACTTATCAATAAGCTGCAAGTACTTGACAACAAGCAATTCTCATCTTTTCGAGAGAAAAAAAAAAAAAAAAAAAACGAACCTCAACGAACACAGACTCAACAGTTGGCAACTCTCTTGACTTTGACGTGTACGTTGCTACGACAGATTCGGGCCGGACGCCTGTCGCTCCTGACAACGGTCCTGTCTCACTGTCACAACACAGCTGTGTTCGCTGAGGGCCGTCCGACAGCTGTGTGCTACGCGACACTCGACACTGCTCCAACTGTGGAAGAATCTGATAATACGGTGGGGATGTTTATGAATCTGCACGACTCTTGACAACTATCACCTCGACAGACATCTTGTCTCCTTCAAGCCTGCGCTTCGTCCGTTAACTGTATATATCTTAAGCTTACTTCTCAACGTGAGAAATGGTTGAAACGCGTGAAAAATACAAGGTGTTGCGTGAGAGCGTGACTCTCACAGCAAATGCGTGAGCCACGACAGCCCTCAGGGCGTTTTAAAGAACACAGCATCCAGAAAACTAATGGAGGGGGGAAAAAACTCGTTCAGATTAAGTGTTACGTGGTTTGTGGCAATCTTCTTTAAACAACATGATTTCTAAAGTCTATCTGGACATTTTGTTGGAGAAGCATGGCAAGTCTTTTAGATGTCTATAGAAAATTGGCACATTGTTGTGTTTATTGCTGAAATGGGCCAACACATGTAGGCATATTACACTACAACAGATGTCAGCAGTGCAAACACAATGTATTTTTAAAAGATAGGCTGTGCTTTTAGATTCCAACAATCACTACAATGCCCAAAGAGACGCCAGAATGTGTGTTTTATGTTATTGAAGATAGCCTAGCATATTAGGCATGGGCTTGAGGTGTCCTAGCCTGATGCAACAATAACAAGTTATGGATGAAAGTATGTGGTTTTAAGACAGAAATTACACAAGGCAGCCGAAAGGGACTTATTTCCGTGTCCAGATGGCGATACAATTTCGATGCTAGCATTCTAACTCAATTCCACCATTAACTCAATATGCCTTCTACCACGGATGGCAAAATTATACTCGTCCCTTTCTTCAAGTACAACCACAGATACGCCTGTTTAAATACACTCCGGTATAAGCTACATTAACTACATTTACATTTACAATTAGCCGACATTTCTTTCACCCAAATTAAGAATTCGGAGACGAGCTTGTTTGTTGCGAGTTTCAGGAAATGGAAAAAGGCGAACAATGACAAGGATTACTTTCCTACTGATCAGGCAACACAGATCTAAACTAAATAACAGCTAAGAAACAAACTGTCTGAAAGTACAGATATTTGTGTAAGAAAAAGGTAAGGAGTGAAAGTAGAAAAGTCTGACAAATTAATGGCGAAGTAAAGTACTGACAGGCCTAAAAGAAATATCTACTGTAGCAAAGTAGCCTATTCGTACTTCAATAGCTCACTTACCATCTCTGCCCGCTATATGTGTGGCCTTTTCTCCCTATAGTGGAGTTCAGAGTTCACACTCATATGAGATGACCTTTATGTTAACACTTCCGTGTTGCCAGTTTGGGTAATTACACCGCCTAATATAACATATCCTTAGAGGAGTTACTGCAGCGAACAGAGTCATGTGATGCTATTGGCAACGTGTTGCCCGAGTCGAGAGTCGGTTAACGTTGGAGAATCGAAAATCATTCCGTTTTAACGTGACGGTTGGCTCAGCTACCGGAGCCAGATTACCCAGCAGTCACGAGAAAAATGAGAGCGATTAATTCACTTCCCGTCTAACGTCTTCGAGTCGTTCATTTTTCCACGTGACCTACACAGGCTCGTTAGAGGGAACATAAATGAGGTGTAGTTCAACGGCAGTTAACTGTCTTTTGTTCATTTTTTATGTGAAAATTAAGACAGTATCCTTATACCGGAAACCCACTCAAATGATCATGTCATGTTCTTGTCACGGTATGATGATTTTATTGTCGTTAGTCCTTTTGCACCAAAACAATAAAAACAAAAATGCAATACAAGATCTACCGATAGTAATGATACAAACTGCAAAATGGCTTCTTCACCATCTTTTTATTTACTTATTAATGTTTCTTTTGAACAAGACTTTGCTCAATTCAAAATGTTCGTTTCTGGTGTTTGCATTCGCTCTGCTAATCCTGTACATTTCAGGAATTCAGGTTTTTGTGCACATATCATTTGTGGCTGTGTACACATTTAAAGTTCAGAGTGTAGTCCACCTACATTTGCTGTAATAGATGACTTGAGCTTTATATAATCTGATTCTCGAATTTATCACCCAATATAGTTTATCTGGATGATCCGAATGGAGGAGTATTTCTGTGTTGTTCAGAAACCTCCTCTGGAGGTTTGGGAAATATAAATAACTTCTGTTCTGGATCTTCAATCCTAAGAGAAGATTCTGTCTCCCATCATGTTGGTCTTACTTATCTGTCTGTCTCTCTGTGAGGATTCAATAAACATTTATGGTTGGAAAATATAATATGATAAAATTATACACAAACAGAATAATCTTCACCATTCGTACGGCACCGATGAAAATACCCGATAAAATTTGCAGTGACAATAGCGTTGTGAAGCCTGTCTCATCCGAAAAGGAACACGGCAAATTCTTCTTTGAACTCACGGCGTCTGAGATGAGAGGTCTGCCTGCTTTCTCTCCAGGTGTTAACATTGCCAGAGAACAGGGGTTTATCTCAGTTTAGGAACACGATCCAGCGTGCCAAACCCTGTTACTCATCCCCTGTAGGATTACACTGATTACAGCTGTGGCTTGGGCGGTGGTACCACCACACCTGTGGATGATCCTGACAGGTACGCAGACACAAGCGCCTGGCAACACTTGGATCTTGGGGTTGGAGACTGAGTACAGGTGTTGAATACGAGCACAGGTGTGGGCAGAGACACAGTGAGAACCCGTGGTGTTAAATCATATTTGAATTTAGAAAGCGATTAAATCTATGGTTGATTTTGAAATGCATTTTCTGTATGTGTTCTGTTTGTTTCCAAGGTGTTGTTAGGTTCATGATCAGTGTGCTACGTACGGCATTGCCATGGAACAGAAGCAATGCAACCCTTACTTAAGAATGCACGAGTACTCGTCTGATGAAGCTAACGAGATCTGCAGCAGCGAGTGTTACACACACTCAACACAACATCTGTTGGTGAATCTCTAACTGTGTTTAGGCATGTTCTGTGTTTAGACAAGGTCACGAAACAATCCTCTTATTTTGTTCTTTTTAGTTTGCATGTTTGCAACAAGTACATTGTTATTTGCTGTAGAAATATCTAAATATGCCAGATATCTACCCCAGTTTTGTACTGTCAAATTGATGAGTCTTTTCCCCTCCAACTCTGCATGTCAGATGAGGAAAATGATGCCTGTGAGTTGTTGGTCTACGAGTGAGACAGGACTGCAGCAATGAGCTTCGCTCAGCAACAGTATAACTGCAGTAAGGCACGCCTTCCTAGTGCCCGCTGCAGCTGAACTAAGATGCACAACAACATAAAGCATTTGCAGCATGTTAGTATTTTACTGTATTGTTTTATTTAAACATATTTAGTTTGTTTAAAGAAAACACTTTGCCGTACCCATCTCTCACCTCCTACTCAGCTGGTCTTAGTCCATTCGCTTTTGTGTGTTTGCTTTGGTGTTAAAAGGTACAAAATGCTATTTATTCCTCCCAACCACATAAGAAATACACGTTAACACAAAAAGCTGTGGTTTGAAAATCAATACGTCAGATATAACCTACTGTCATGATATTGTTGTGGCCTATGAACAGGGTACATTGGTAACAACCTATATCCCCTTTAACTCAAGACTTTAACACAAGACTTTTTCTGCAAATAGGACCGTTTTCCTTTTTGAAATGTTTACAAAGTGCTAACATGTGTTTGTCAAATTCCAAATAAATGATGAACGAATAATTGTTCGCTTAATGATTGTGCTTAAGAGTTCAAATTCGGTTGACCTTAAGCCTAAAGTATAAGCAATAATCTCAGTACCAATCCTGACAATAGTCAGTGCAGCGAACAGAGGCATGTAAAATGATTGGCTTCATGTCTCGTCGACGTGCATGGGAGGAAACGGCAGTTATGTTCCGTACGGAGCCTAAGGCACACCCTCGTTAAAAACATGTCTTTACAGATCCATCCGGTAACAAGCCCACTTCTCAAGGGTAGAAGAAGAATAAATACGCCCGGAGGGCGAGGGAAGGCGCCCGCAGACTGCTAATACGCCCGCCTCGTGCCCACCATGTTCTGTGAATCTCAGTTTTTCTCTCTCTGCGTCTCAGCGGTAGATCAACATGCACGGGCATATTTAATGTCTGAGGTGAATTGTCACATTTGCGTGTCATTCCCAAACGCAGAGGAAGTGTCAATATTGCATCTCCTCATTATCTTGTAAAGGGTATTTCTGTCCCCGCAGACATGGAAAGATAGGGTTAGCTATTCTCAGATATAGATTTCTGAAAGGCCTGCGCTTCTCTCGCTGGCTAGACCGGTTTCCTTATTTCATTTTGCCAGACTATTACTCCGGAGTTTCACCACTTGAACCCCAACGGTCTAATAAAACGGCTTCCAGAACATTCCTGCTGCATACATCTATTTTATGTATTACATGCAATCAGTCCTAGACACCAGCTGTTTTATGTGGCGTCGTTGTGGAGAGAGAGACAGAGAGGGCAGACAGACAGGGGAGACAAGAGGTGAGCGAGACAGAGAGAGAGACAGATGGGAGAGAGAGAGACAGAGAGAGATGGAGGGAGAGACCAGAGAGGGAGACAGAGAGATACAGAGGGAGAGAGACAGGAAGCAGAAGAGAGGACAAGAGGAGAGAGAGAGACAGAGAGGGGGGAGACAGAGAGGAGACAGAGGGAGAGAGACAGAGAGAGAAGAGGACAGAGGCGAGAGAGAGCAGACAGAGAGGGAGGAGAGGCGAGGCAGACAGAGAGAGAGAGACAGAGACCAGAGAAGAGGGAGGAGACAGAGAGGAGAGAGACAGACAGAGAGACGAACAGACAGACAGAGGAAGACGAGAAGAGAAGAGAGACAGAGGCGCGAGAAGAGATTGGAGCGGGAGAGAGAGGAGAGAGACAGAGAGAGGGCAGAGAGAGAGAGAGAGAAGAGAGAGAGGAGAGAGAGAGAGGAGGAAGAGAGAGAGAGATCCTGATGGCTTTATGGATTGGTTGGGTCTAGTGTTTAATTCACAATCACACCTTCACCAGCATATTTCATTCCTTAATTACTTTCCCTCTGTATTTGGCGCCCTGTAGAGTAGACGCCCACAAATGACACAATTTATTACACCTGTTTGTTTTCAACTGAGGAGGCCGTTTCTAGATTTCTTCATTAACTTGTTCAAATAAATGGAAGAAAAGAAAAAAAACCTAAAAGTTTGTCTATCCAGATTTCCATCAATATCGATCGTTGACTATACTTAATATAATTACCTTACACAGATGTTGAGAAAAAATCTGAGACTGAATACAGTACATATATATATATATTATATATTATTATTATATATTATATATATATATATAATTTAATATATATATATATATATAAATAAATAAACATATTTATATACATAAAAGAAAAAAACAGTATTTACTGTATTCAGTCTCAGCTTTCTTTCTATATTGTTATATCTAGTTTTTTATTGATTCAACTGAACATGTTAGGAGTTGCAGAACAACGCCCACATGGCAGTAGGTTAGCGTGCCAGGGAACCTGGAGAGCCCTGGAGCTGGTTGCCATTGAGCTCAAGGGACGACAACCATATGTTCTGTACATCGCAGCAGCTCCAGGTTGCGGAGAAATGAGTTGGCAGCCGACCATCGTGTTGGCCTCATCTATACAGCAGAGCCATCGAAGGCCCTCGTAGGCAACTTGTGAGCCACCCAACGTATAGAGGAGAGAGGGAGGGAGAGGGAGATAGGGAGAGATAGATAGATGGGGAGGTAGAGAGAGAGGGAGGGAGAGAGATGGGAAGGGAGAGAGGGACGGAGACATGGAGAGAGAGAGGGAGAAAGACAGGAAGGGAGGAGAGAGATGGAGAGGGAGGGAGAGAGATGGGGAGTGAGAGGGAGATGGGGAGGGAGGGATGGGAAGGGAGGGAGAGAGATGGGAAGGGAGAGAGACAGAAGGAGGGAGATGTATAAAAAGAGAGGGAGTAAGACAGAGAGGGAAGGAGAGACGGGGAGAGAGGGGGAGAGATGGGGAGGGAGAGATAGGGAGAGAGAGAAAGAGGGAGGAAGGAAGACAGAGAGAGGGAGAGAGAAAGGAGAGCTGAGGCACTTGGAGAGACAACATGTGAGAACACTTTCTGATGATGAATAGCAAGAGATAAAGACAGGAAGTGTGTGTGTGTGCGGTAGAGGGAGAGAGAGAGAGAGAGATTGTTCTTGTCTCAGGGCTTGCAGTGTTCCACCAGTAACGGCCTACAACACTCCAATTAACACCTCAGCAGCCTCTCCTGCCTGCCTCTCCAAGGTGTCCAGTGAGCTTCTGTGTGTGTGTGAGTGTGTGTGTGTGAGAGTGTGTGTGTGTGTGTGTGTGTGTGTGTGTGGTGGGTCCTTGAAAGCAGCTTGAAAACAGGGGCCCACCAATCAAAAAGCGAGATCATTGGGACAGAAAGAGGTTTGTTTATGTTTTTCAGTGTGTATGGGCCTGCTGCCTCTGCTTCCTCTGAGTAAGCTTGGCTCCCTCATGGCTCCTAATGGCTCCTGACGGCTCCTCCTGATCACCGGGCTGGCGGCGCCGCGGCGAGGCTTAATGCCGGGTCACAGCGGTGCCCCGGCCCCGGCCCGCCCCACCCCACCGAAGTCTGCCCTCGCTTCGCGTCTGAGAGAGGAGGAACTCTGGGAAAGCAAAGTGCAGGAGCGAAGGGAGCGTTAGCAACACGTCTTGCCATTTTTAGCAGCCTAGCAACGTGGCAGCTCGCAACACGGCGAGGTGGTGATTGGTCCTGAGGGTATGGAGTACCGATGCCACAGTATGAGTGAACGGCTGCATAAGCAGACAGACTGGACAGGCTCAAGGACAGGTCTGGTTAAAGTTAATGGCTGAAAAAGACAGTGGGGGAACAGTGGGAGAGAGAGGAGAGAGAAAGTAAGAAAGAGAGAATGATGGAGAGAGAGAAGGAGAGAGATAGGGGGAGTAAGAAAGAGAAAGGAGCGAGAGAGAGAGAATGAGAGAGAGGGGAAGTAAGAAAGAGAGAGGAGAGAGAGAGGGGGGGAAGTAAGAAAGAGAGAAGGAGAGAGAGAGGGGAAGTAAGAGAAAGAGAGAAGGAGAGAGAGAGGGGAAGTAAGACAGAGAGAAGGAGAGAGAGAGGGGAAGTAAGAAAGAGAGAGAAGGAGGAGAGAGAGAGAGAGGGGAAGTAAGAAAGAGAGAAGGAGAGAGAGAGAGAGGGGAAGTAAGAAAGAGAGGAGAGAGAGAGGGGAAGTAAGACAGAGAGAAGGAGAGAGAGAGAAGGAGAGAGAGAGGGGAAGTAAGAAAGAGAGAGAAGGAGAGAGAGAGAGGGGAAGTAAGAAAGAGAGAAGGAGAGAGAGAGGGGAAGTAAGACAGAGAGAAGGAGAGAGAGAGGGGATGTAAGAAAGAGAGAAGGAGAGAGAGAAGGAGAGAGAGAAGGAGAGAGAGAGGGGAAGTAAGAAAGAGAGAGAAGGAGAGAGAGAAGGAGAGAGAGAGGGGAAGTAAGACAGAGAAACATACAGTTCTCCCTGTCACCTGCCCCGGCCTCCTATCACCGCTCCTGACTACATGGCAAAGCGCGGTGACATTAATGAACCACCCACATTCCATCAACACTACTTTCTTGTTCCCTTTCCCCTCTCCTGTTTTGACAGAACGTGAGTGTGTGTGTGTGTGTGTGTGTGTGTGTGTATAAGGGAGGGAGAGACAATGTGCTGAATGTGCCTACCTATCTTCCCTCACTAGCCTAAGGCTCTGAACGAGAAACACTGAAGTTATCTGTCTCCTCACTAAGGTTTCGTCTGTGTGTTGGTGCATCTGAGTGTGCGGTCTTGCACATGGTGATGCCCGCATGCACACATGCACGCGCATGCACATGCACATGCGCACATGCACATGCGCACGCACTCAATCACACATATTCATGCGATGCGTATGCATGATGCAGAAAAACAGATTGAAATGAACAGGCACAAACAGTCACCCTGGACATGACAACATACCCAAGACCATACTCCCTCACACACACACACTCCCTCACACACACACACTCCCTCACACACACACACTCCCTCACATACACACACACACACTCCATCACACACACACTCCATCACACACACTCCATCACACACACACACATCGCCAAATGAGGGTTTAGACAGGAAGATATTTGGAGATGGGAGGTAAATAGGACAGATTCTCGTGTCCTTATCTGACGCCCAGCAGAAGAGAGGCCATGCTTGTCCGTTAAAGCACTTAGAAGGAGCCTCACGCCAGAGCACTGATTTACACTCTGTCAGATTATCCTAATCCCAGAGGTATTGTCTGGGGCCCCCTCTCTCCGTCAGGGTTTAGCGTTTCCAGAGGGGATCAGTTTAAATCTGTAATGAGATTAGGGCCGTGAATGGGAATCGAAGATTATACCAGAATCAGAGGGCTGGCGAGAAAGAGGGGAGGGAGAAGGCGGACACCAGTGTCTCTCGCCCCATCGATCATGTCATTGTCCATCACCTCCATAGATCATCAACGCCCATCACAGCACCCATGGCCAGGATGGTTCCTCTGTCTCTCTCTTTGTCTTTCTTTCTCCCTCTCCTCCTCCCTCTCTCCTTTCTATTTGTTCTCTCTCCTTTCTCTCTCTCCTCCCCCCTCTCTCTTTTCAATCTCTTCTCTCTCCTTTCTTTCCTTTTCTCTCTCTATTTCTCTGTCTTTCAGTTTCTCTCTTTTTCACTGCCTGTGTCTACCCCTCTGTCTATTTCTCTATGTCGTTCTGTCTCTCTCTCTCCCCATTTCTCTCTGTCGTTCTGTCTCTCTCCTTATTTCTCTGTGGTTCTGTCTCCCTCCCTCTCTCCCTATATCTCTCTGTCGTTCTGTCTCTCTCCTCCCTATTTCTCTCTGTCGTTCTGTCTCTCCCTATTTCTCTCTGTCTCTCTCTCTCTCTCTGTCTCTCTCTCTCTCTCTCTCGGCTGAAAGAGGAGAGGAACCTGGGGGTGGACGGCCGGTGAGTCAGTGACACCCATCGATCGTCCGTTTGGAAGCGATAGGATGTAGAATAGCTTTTCTTTCCATCAGGATGGAATTGGTTTGTGTGTGGGAGGGTGTGTGTCATTAGGGCCCTCACTCTCTCTCTCTCCGCCCGCCCACACACTGGCTGTTAGAGAGCTGAGCAGGGCTTTCATCCCTATGGATGAGGATAAGGATGGTGGGAGGATGGAGTGGTAGAAAGAGAGAGAGAGGGAGAGGGGGGCTGTGTTGTGTGAGCCGAAAGATGTGTGGTTGTTTGAAGCACGGAGAGAGAGAGAGAGAGAGCGAGAGAGAGATACAGAGAGAGAGATACAGAGAGAGAGATACAGAGAGAGCGAGATAGAGAGTTCAAGATCCTACCAACCACGTGAATATAGAGCACAGAGCAATAGTCAGTGTGTAGAGTGTGTAATGCCAGCTAAGCGCATGTGTGTGTGTTCTCACACGGATAAGGGTCAGTACTCCACCTGAGGAAGAGAGGTGTACAGGAATGCAGAGGTGAACCTGCCTTCCAGCTTGTATGAAAGTTAACTTTTCCTTAAATATTCGACAGTGAGTTTCACAGGGTTCTTCATGTGATCCTTCCCAAGTCTTCACGTCAGTTCTGCTGTAAAGGTTTCGCCACGACTCCGCAACACGAAGCAAGAACGAAGCCGGCTTGTGTCTCACGGACGCTGCCCAGATTCACACCGTTTCCGTGGAAACTTCTGAGCAGATGTTCCCTTCAGAACGAGGACTTAACGCGTTCCTCTTGCTTCCATTAGCGATTATGCCTGAGATGGAAAACATGGCAATTAAAAGGTGAGAATTTTACAGATAGGAAGCAGCCATGTCGGCAACACACAGGAGACACCCCCCCCCCCCCCGCCCATAGCACCTGTCCCTGTTGGACCATTTCTCCCAGAATCAATTTGCACATTGTCCACCCCCCCTCCACACACACACACACACACAAACCACACACACACACACACACACACGCTTACTTCCTGCCTGACCCGACCCCAGCTCCGTCAGGGTGGGTTCCACCTTTCATGTGGTCCGTTTCATCCTCAGCTGCTTCTCTGTGCTGCGAAACGCACACAGACACACACCCGGGCGGGCTCGCACCAACACACACAGTGGCGCAGGTCAACGACAAGCCGGCACGTGCACATCACACACCACATTGGCCGTCCACTGGCGTGCACACACACCGGCGCGCGCACACACACACACACACACACCGTTTTCAACACACACACACACACACAAAGCACACGGGTGGCGCGCGACAAGGCGAGAGCCGCGGCGCGCGCACACACCCAACACACACACACAACACAACCCTTGAAGAGGGAAGGGGCCTCTCTTTATGGCAGACGCTCGGAAAACGCGTGAGCCGCACCGGTGGCTGTCACGTCTTGATGTTGTTTCCTTCTATTTTCGCGCTTCGCTCCGCTCAGTCAGTCCCTCTCGCCCTCAGCTCTGCCGTCATCAGTTGCATCACGGAGGAAGATCTGGCGACAGCAACTGTCCTACAGGGTGAAGACGGTGGCCCTGCTAGAAGAACCAAGGAGAGCAGTGATTGAGACACAGCCGTCTAAAGTGAAAGATCCCAAAGCTAGCTGCCTCTCCTCTCTCTCATACGTTCCTCTCCTGTCTCTCTCCTGTATGTCTCTCTCGGCCTCTCTCTCTCTCTCCCTGTATGTCTCTCTCCGTGTATGTCTCTCTCCCTGTATGTCTCTCTCCGTGTATGTCTCTCTCTGTGTATGTCTCTCCCTTATATTCCTCGGCTCCTTCTCTCTCTCCTGTAGTTCTCCCGTATGTGCTCGGTATGTCCTCTTCGGGTATTCTGTCTCCGGGTGAATGTGTCTCTCTCCGTGTATGTCTCTCTCTATGTATGTCTCTCTCTCTCTGTATGTCTCTCTGTATGTCTCTCTCTCTATGTATGTCTCTCTCTCTGTCATTGTATGTCCTCTTCTCTGTAGTGTTCTCTCTCTCGGTTGTCATGTCCGTGCTGTAATGTATGTTCTCTCTCTCTCTGTATGTCTCTCTCTGTATGTCTCTCTCTCTGTGTTCCTCTCCTCCTCTGTGCCCAGGAAGGATAGTGTAAAACAACTTCCCCCACCTTGATAAAGGACAGATTTGCCCAAGTCGTCCAGAGGGAGATTCCTTGACAGGGATGAAGTCTGGCGATGTGAATGTTCTGTTGTCATCCTTAAGTGACGCAGCATCTAATGTTCGTCAAGACAAGGCAGGAAGTCACCAGCACGTCATCCGTGCACTCAGGAAGTCACCAGCACGTCATCCGTGCACTCAGGAAGTCGCCAGCACGTCATCGGTACACGCAGAGAATGAGTGCAGCACATACCAGCTAATAGCTCCCTGTTACAAGCCCTGATGGAGCGCCATTAAGGTTCTTGGGATTGAAGAGCGAGGAGCTGTCTGTTTTGATCAATGCTGACGGTTAAGATATACCGCTAACGAATCTACATGTAAGAAATGACAAAGATTACATTAAGTGGTTGATTTGAGTCATTCGGTTCTGAATAACACTGATTCTACAATCCAAGTAGTTCCCTTCAATATAGTTCCCTGCGAATAGCGAATCACCAAGCATTAGAGTGAGCAGGCTGCTGTGACGCTACGATCAAACTAGCAGCTAAACTCACTGACCTCACATTCAAGCGACAATCTGAAGTACTGCAAAATAAGACGTGCTTGACGCTGACCCAAGAGTAAAGTAATAATATGCAGAGCTCAGTTACAGCTCAGTCACAGCGCTGCCACAGCCCTGCCACAGCCCTACCACAGCCCTGCCACAGCCCTGCTCTGGTAGAGATGACCCCCATCCACGTCTGTCACTTCGCTGCACGAGATACCATCACAAAATCAACTCCTTCAAATCACCTGAGAATCACCGTCTCATTGTAATAATGAGAGACGTGCAACTCTCCCTGGCTTCAATATCTGCGTGTTTGCAGAGGTGCTCAGTCATTTCATCAGGGGGCTTTTCCAGACGGGGACCTGATATGAGTCTGGAGCTGGAGCGAGCGGATCCGACACAACCTGCGTGCTGTTTGCTCTCCTGAGCCCCAAGGCGTAGACCAAAACAACCGCAGCTCCCTCCCCTCCCCCCTCCCGCGAAACATCCGGATGTTCGGCTCGGGAGAGATGGCGGCTTAATCCGCCCGTCTAGGAGCCGGGCGCAGCCTCATTGGCTGGGGCCGGGGTTGCCTTGGGAACAGGGAGGCCTGCGGAGAAGGTCCAGCTGAAGAGCGATGGGGGTTGGTGGAGAGAGCAGGATGCGGAGCGGCGCCGGGGGTCAACAGGCTCTCTGCTGGGGCGACGTGGGAGAAGGAGGCCCGGACGGCGTTCTGGCCAAGCCGGCCCACCAGAGAAAAGCTTCTCTTCTTTCTTTTTTTTTCCTCCCTCCAACTATTTTTTTTTCCGCGTTCAACTTTTGAACCGTGCAGTTTGGATGGCGATGCTGGTTCTGCTGAAGGGGTGTGGAGTGTGTGTGGAGAGCGCGTTGAAAGAGAGAGAAGAGAGGGTGACCTTGAAGCACCAGGTGAACTCTGTGCTGGGTGTTGAGATGAAGAGGATACAGAGTAGTACATCCATGTGCGTGGAAACACACATCAGCTTAGCAAACAGACAAGACTTCTGCACGCTGGAGTCGACTGGTTCTGGTTCTGGGATGAAATGGTGGGGAAACTAAATCAGTCATGCAGAGATAAATAGTTAAGACGGACCAGTCGAGTCCATCTGTGTTTGTCCTGTGAAGAAAAGACAAACACGGCCAACCTGTTTATTTGCAAGATGTCGTTGTCACTCAATAAACGAGAGTTGCCGCAGACCAGACCCCCCTCCCCAAAAACCCCCCCTTTCGTTCGATGATTAGGGGCCATAAATAGAAGCGTATCCGATATTATCTGAAGAAACTCAGAAGATTTCCTTACACACCCCACCAACAAGCTAGTTTACATAACTCTTACACAAGGCTTGTTAAACTCAAAATAACTGGCTTTAAAATACAAGCTTGGATCCATAACTGCTGTGGACTGCATGCTGTGGAGCAGTGGTTAGAAAACAGGCAGGGTGAATCATAAAAGAGGACGTCTGTATTCTGTAAAGATATCAGACGTTTTGACTGGTCGACTGCTTTGTTTCCGCTAAAGCCTTTAAAAGCACCAGGGCTGGAGGAAAGGGAACATGTTCTGTCTAACCTCTCGCTTCCCTTGTTCACTTGGCCTGTTTCCTTCTTTCTCCGTCTCTCCTCTCCCCTCACTCTCGACGCTCATCACCCCCACGACTCAACAGTAACTCATCTCCCTACCCCTCCATTTCTCCTCTCTCGCCCCCCTCCCCTCTCCTCTCTCCCCCAACTCTTCTCCCCCCGACTTCCCCACATCCCTTCCACCCGTACCCCCATCCTTCTCGCCCA
>BROE01000022.1:1083981-1095955 GCA_036571765.1 Plecoglossus altivelis | reverse complement strand
CCCACTCTCTCTCCCCCCCTCCCCACTCTCTCTCCCCCGTCTCCCCCCCTCTCTCCCCACTCACTCTCTCTCTCCCCACTCACTCTCTCCCCCTCTATCTCCCCACTCACTCTCTCCCCCTCTATCTCCCCCCTGTCTCCCCCGTCCCCCCCTCTCTCTCTTGCTGTCCATGGCTGCTACCTCGCAAGACGCCAGGAGAAAGAGGGAGGCGTTTCTGAAACTGTCGAACAAGGAGAAGGGAGGAAGGAAGGAGGGAGGGGGAGGGAGGGGGGAAGGAGGGGGTGAAACACCAACATAGCCTTCCTCTCTCTTCCTCTCCCTTTCTCTCTTTCCCCTAGCGATCTTGCAGCTTTGCGCCAGGAGAAGATAAGCGATTTGGAGCTGCGTGGGTTGTCCTCCCCCTGGAAGCCCAGGCAACAATGCCAAGATGCCGACAGAGGGGCGGCGGGGGGGAGGGTGTTGATGGTGGAGAGGGAGCGAGGGATGAGGGAGGTAGAGAGGGTGAGATGAGAATGGAGGAGGAGGAGGAGGGTGGGGAGGCAATGGAGGCGGGGGTGGATGGTTAAGGAATGTGCAGATGCCTGTGGGCCTTGGAGATGCTCAGAGGAAATAGAGAACCAGGGGCCTGGCGGTAAACTGGCATCGATTTCTCCCCCACTAACCCTCCGCCCTCCCCTCCCTCGCCCCCACCTCTGATACCGTTTGCCATTTTCCCACAAGAACCCAACTGAGACTACCTCTCGCAAATCATTGGCTGGTGAATCCCCCCCTTCCCTCAACCCCCCCTTCCTCCCTTTCACAAGGGTCAGGACAATAAATACCATAAGCAGCAAACATGATTAGGCTAATACAGTGGAGTCTACACAGGGGATGGGTACTGCTTGGTGGCAAAACTGCTGTTTCATTGGTGTGTGTGTGTCTCTGTCTCTGTGTCTGTGTGTGTGTGTCTCTGTGTCTGTGTGTGTGTCTCTGTGTGTGTGTGTGTCTGTCTGTGTGTGTGTCTGTGTGTGTGAGAGAGAGTTTGCCGAGGGGGTATCTGTACGACTGAGATCTACTTTAAAGGTCCTCTGGTAGTTCTCTAGTGCTACTCAGCCAAGATCAAGCATATTACACCCAGAAATGAGGATCGATTTCTGGGGCCGGAACCCTCTAGTGTGTCTCCTTCTAAAGAGGCCTGGGGGCCTTCAGACCAAAGCCTGCTGTCTGAAATACCAGCCGCTCTGGACCTCTCTGGACCTCTCCTTCTCTCTCTCTCTCCTTCTCTCTCTCCCTCTCTCTCCGTCTCACTCTCTCTTTCTCTCTGTCTGTCTCTCATACACTGTTTGTCTCTCTCTTGCGCTCTCTCTCTTTCTGTCTCACACAGTTTGTCTCTTCCTTGCGCGCTCTCTGTCTGTCTCACACACACTGTCTCTCTCTTGCGCTCTCTCTCTCACTCTGCCTTTCAATCTGTCTCTCTCTCACATACACCGATTGTCTCTCTCTTGCCCTCTCTCACGCTCGCTCTTTCCCTCACTCTGTCTCTCTCACACACTGTTTGTCTTTCTTTCTCTCCAACTCACTCACCATCTCTCACATGTTGTCTCTTTCTCTCTCTCTCTGTCTTTCTCTCACTCTGTCTCACTCTCTGTCTCACTCTGTCTCTTCCACACTCTTTGTCTCTCATTCTCTTTGTTTAACTCACTGTCTCTGTATCTCTCACCCTCTCGCTCTCTCACATACACACACGCACTTGCTTTCTTCCTGTTACATTTGCGTTCCACTAGAAGGGCCTTAGTTTCCCTCATCTTGCATCGCTCCAGTGTGGTTGGTGTTTATCAGGTGAACAATGTCATCAGGGTGCCGGTCTGAAGATGATTGCTTTGGTCGTCTCTTCTCCGCAGATTACCAGACAGTTTCTCCTGATTCACAGACAACAACAATAACAACAACAACATCATCATCATCATAATCATCAACAACAACATTGATGATGACAGAGTCATCATGTGTACACTGTAAACCAGGGGTGTCCAATCCTGGTCCTCAGGGGCCACTGTTCTGAAGGTTTTAGATGTGTCTCTGCTCCGGCACACCTGATCCTAACGAATGAGGGGTCATTATCAGGCTTCCACAGAGCTTAGTAACAACTGAAGAGGGCAGAGCGCTACAGTAGGACGACTCGTAGGTAACCTCCCTGTAGGAGACACAACCTGTGAGCCATAACCAGGACACATCCACTGTCCAGGACACATCCACTGTCCAGGACACTTCAAGGACACGTCCACTGTCCAGGACACATCCACTGTCCAGGACACATCCACTGTCCAGGACACGTCAAGGACACATCCACTGTCCAGGACACGTCAAGGACACATCCACTGTCCAGGACACATCCACTGTCCAGGACTCTGGGGTGACCAGAACTCGTCTTTCTTCTTCTTACTCTTCATAACTTACTTGCCATTAATCATCTTCACTTTTGCGTCCTGATCTGATGAGGAGTGTCTGGTTTTCATCCATCCAGTCTTGACGTTTTTGACACAAGAGTTTGCGATGATCAGCAGCCAAACGGAAGTGAGAACTACGATATGATTGGTTGGGAGGAGCGCTTCACGTAACATCAGCCTCTCATGGTTACGGTGGCATCAAACCTTCATTTCCAGAACTGTTGTATAACGGGGAGAATTTCCCTCCCCCCCTTCCTCCCCCCGCTCCCTCCCCCCCTCCTCCCGTTTTCGACACACTTTTATTTCGCTGGAGGTGTTCTAACGAAATCCATTGCATTGCTGAGCATAAGTAGAAACCACCACCCACTCTGCCCTATCTCTCCCCATTCAGGAATCAGTATAATCCTGTTCAGCCAGCCATACAACACAGACACTAATCTGTGTGTCTGCCATCCCAAGTCACAGCCATGCAGTAGTGCTGAAGACTGCTTGCTGAGGTGATAGATACAAGCACAAACTATCAACCAGGCCTGGAATCAAACCTGATTTCCCCTTCAAGAGACAGGCGACAATGGAAAACTAATATTCTGGTTTACTCTCCGAGCAAACATCCTCATCACAGTCGCCGCAGAAAGCATCGACGCGTGACGTTTGCGAAGAGTGCGTCTTTTAACGACCCACCGCCACGAAACCAACCTGAGAGAACCTGTTAGACAACGATGCCAAAAACAAGCCGGTCGGATTCGGGAGGTAACGCACTTCGTTTGAATCTCGAATCGAATCTCTCAAGTGTCTCGACCCACGAGGAGTCGAATCGAATCTCTCAAGACTCCCGACCCAGGAGGAGTCGAATCAAAGTGATGCGATGACAGAGTGGAGCAGAATCACAGGAAGCAGGAACGTGGGGAGGGATCCTCTGCTATCTGCCCCCTCTCACAGTCCCCCCTCCTCCCCAAACTGTGCTATCTGCCCCCTCTCACAGCCCTCCTCCCCAAACTGTGCTATCTGCCCCCTCTCACAGCCCTCCTCCCCAAACTGTGCTATCTGCCCCCTCTCACAGCCCTCCTCCCCAAACTGTGCTATCTGCCCCCTCTCACAGTCCTCCCTCCTCCCCAAACTGTGCTATCTGCCCCCTCTCACAGTCCCCCTCCTCCCCAAACTGTGCTATCTGCCCCCTCTCACAGCCCTCCTCCTAAACTGTGCTACCTGCCCCCTCTCACAGCCCTCCTCCTAAACTGTGCTATCTGCCCCCTCTCACAGCCCTCCTCCAAACTGTGCTATTTGCCCCCTCTCACAGTCCTCCCTCCTCCCCAAACTGTGCTATCTGCCCCCTCTCACAGTCCTCCTCCTAAACTGTGCTATCTGCCCCCTCTCACAGTCCCCCTCCTTCCCAAACTGTGCTACCTGCCCCCTCTCACAGTCCTCCCTCCTCCCCAAACTGTGCTATCTGCCCCCTCTCACAGCCCTCCTCCAAACTGTGCAGCGGAGCAAAGCCACATTTGATTTATGACAGGCTTATCGGGTTCCAGAAGGGAGGGGGGGGGGACAGGAGTGGGAGGGGGGAGAGAGGGGAGGGGAGAGGGGGGAGAGGAAGAGAGGGAAGAGGGGGAGAGGCAAGAGAGGGGAGGGGGGGAGAGACAGGAGTGGGAGAGGGGAGAGACAGGAGTGGGAGAGGCGAGAGAGGGGAGGGCTGGTGAGACAGGAAGGAGGGGTTGGTTAAAACTGACTGCTATTATAAGGGGTGTTATACTTGGCGAAAACTAACAGCTGAGGTGAATTCTCACTGCATATTTAAGCGTGCAGCGGAATTTCACAAGAAAGTTGTCTGCGGTTCTTGTTTGTTCGACTTTGTCACTTTCTTGAGTGGATGAACCACAGCAGACATCCATCTCTGTTACTCTGCTCTGCCTCAATGTAATAGAAAAGAGATAATCAATAGTGTTTGGGGCCTGGTAAATAATATGGCTTATTGTGTTCAGGATTTACAGACAAGACACATGAATTACATCAGTTCTCAGTGGCAGCAACAACAAAGGGCATCTTATCCTCAGATAGACAAACATGAATCCTACTCATAATCACCATCATATTAACCAGCTATTAACAGAATGTTTAGCCCAAAATAAACCTGTAATATTGGTACCATTTACCAACTAGCGAAATTGACAACAGTATGTGTAGAAGCGGCTTCGCAACAGTAGCACGTGTTTCATGTCCGTCTGTCACAGAAATCCAAGTGTTTGTGCGCGTGCTTTAACGTGTGTCTACGTGTTTGTGCATCGCTGCATCGCACGCACACGCACACGTGCACACGCACACGCGCACGCACACACGCGCACGCACACAGAGATCCTTCCGACTGTACTTCTGTTTTCCTGTATTACAAGGAAGTCAGGCGAGGGCTGAGAGGGGAGAGGAGTGTGAGTGTGTGTGTGTGTGTGTGGGGGGGGGGGGGGTAAGAGGGGCTGGGGGAGAAAGTGCTGGCAACGTTGTCATGGAAACAGAGCGGGGAGCGATAAGCCGCGCTCGGAGTGTTAAAGCGCTTCGCAGCCATATTTCTGTTTATGGAAACGCTGCAGGAGAAGCTAGCAGCCAGCGATCAAGCTGTGAACAGCTCTCTCGCTGAACACATCTCATTGTGCCAGGGCCACCATATCTCAAGCCGGCTTCACATGCTCGCTAATTTTGGCGGCGCAAGAACAAGAGAGGAAAAGATGGGGAGCAAAATGGAGCGAGATAGCAGCACTTGATTGATAAACTGCTGAAAAGGGAAAAGTTGTGTGGCTGTGAACGAACACGGTGACGAGCTAAACGCTGAGAGGTAGAAGACGTCATTATCTGGATCGGTGGCTCACATGAATCATGTACTTGTACTGTAGCTAAAAGCTCCTTATTATGCTTTGGGATTAAGTCGATTCGCAGGGTGTTCCTTGTTCCCTTAACAATTAGATACTTGATCGTGTCGAGTTTTCCCATTGATCCCAATTCCACCGTTTTTTCATTACAGGCCAACGTGAAACATCAGAGACATCGTCTTTGCTGTCTTCTATCAAAGTCACTGATGTGGAGAAGATCCTCAAAGTGAGTGATTCTCCATTAGAATAAATGAAATAGGCCAAGGCATGTCATTACGGCTGAGATAAGTCACGTTGACCTAAATGATATCTGGTAATGAGGGAATACGTGGCTGAAACTAAAAGACATTAGGCGCGCATCATGAAAGGACCTGGAGACGTTGGTTCGTTCTGTTTTCAGTTCCACCGGGGGGTATTACGGTGCCTTTACCGCAAGGTGCACGTGTCACAGAGGTGGTACAGAGAGGGATAGCTCAGTGTTGAAGTCAAATGTTTATTAGTTTGTTTTTTGTAACATTCAAGACAACGAAACATTAAACAGTCAACACGCATTGAAGACATTTGACATGAATAGACTTTGGCTAACTCATTTAGTCCTCTTCCAGCCTCTCAGTCAAAATACTGAAAGAATCTGAAAATGCCTCGACTTCTATCAATATCATCGCTCGATAATTACACAATAGCACTTTACGTCATTTTTTTAATAAGCTCTAACAATACAAACTATGAGGCCTGTTTTTACAGGCTACGAGTAAGGCTACATTTGTACAATAATAGAATATCGCGTAATTGCACTTTCCACCAGGATTGTTTTTCTTCCATCTACAGGTGATTGCGTTTATATTGGTGAGCGTTGTAATAAGAAATGCTATTTAATGGGTAAGCAACCCCTGCTTCAGTCCAACCAGGCACAGCGAGGTGACCGCAGAACACAGCACTGTGTCACCGCAGAACACAGCGCTGTGTCACCACGATGTGACTGCAGAACACAGCACTGTGTCACCACGATGTGACTGCAGAACACAGCGCTGTGTCACCACGATGTGACTGCAGAACACAGCCCTGTGTCACCACGATGTGATCGCAGAACACAGCCCTGTGTCACCACGATGTGACTGCAGAACACAGCCCTGTGTCACCACGATGTGTCACCACGATGTCACCGCAGAACACAGCGCTGTGTCACCACGATGTGTCACCACGATGTGACTGCAGAACACAGCACTGTGTCACCACGAGGTGACAGCCGGACACAGCACCAGAACAGACAGGAGCATTCAGAGGAAGACCTCGTCTGAACCGATAACAGCTCCACCACCAACCTTTCTAAACTCCTCGTAGTTCCTTGCCATGTTATTCACACAGATGTCCACGCAGGCCAGGCGAGGATCCCCTGCATCATATCCTGTTGTGGAGCTACAGCTTCCAGTTAGCTACTCTGCACAGGAAAGGGTTACTCTTACTGGAAATGAGATGCGTTAGATAGACCCAGATCAGTTCAGAAGTGATTACTGCCTACTTTGCAATTAAATTCAAATTTAACAAATTGATTTCAATTAACGACAGTCAACCAGGAAATTATGCAAAGCAAACAGGTATGATTAAGAGATTCCTCATGAAAATTGACACTTTTAAAAACAACATCATGCCAAATAACCAGGTCCAAGAATGTATGTAGTTTGACAATTTTGACGGACAAAAAAAAGACAGGAAAAGAAGAAACAAAAGCAGGTTAAAAGCATCGACAGCAGCTTACAGACCCACCTCAGCTGAGTCATGCTAACCAAGCAGTGTGATGTCATCACAGAGGGCCGGCGCACAGTGTGATGTCATCATAAAGGGCCGCTACTTCCATCCTCAGAAAACAGGTGGCCTCCACCCTACCCCATCTTCCACCCCACCCCCCACCCCACATTTCACCCTACTCCCCACTCCATGCCCACTGTCCACCCTACCCCCCACCCCTATAGCCCCCCCCGCCCCCCCTCAGATTCAAGCTCCAGATGAAGTCCCTCCTCCAGAGCGGCCTCCCTCAGAAGAAGGAGGTGTCGGAGGAGAAGGCTCCAGCCAGCCTGAAGTCCTCCCTCATCAGCACGCAGAACAGCCTCTGGGGGAGGGCCTTGGAGTAGGGTGCAGGCCTGGGCACGCAGGTCCTCAGCAGGATCTCCCTCCCTGCCGGGGTGGGGAAGTCCGGCACCCCGGCCACGCCCCCTGACCGCCGGTCCTCCGTACCGCCCGCTCGCCCGCCGTCTTCGTCCATGGGGGCCAATAGGGCGGCCTGGGGAGGTGGGAGGGGGAGGGGTAAGAGAAACGCAGCGGTTGGATTGGGTGGAAAGTTTTGTTTGGCGATTTTGAGTGGGAGGTGTGAATTTCTGTCCAGCAGAGCCAAGTTGGCGAGTGACACTATAACCCTAGTATGATGGGACTAGTATGATGGGACTAGCATGATGGGGCTAGCATGATGGGACTAGCATGATGGGACTAGCATGATGGGACTAGCATGATGGGACTAGTAAAATGAGACTAGTATGATGGGACTAGTATGATGGGACTAGTACTATGGAACTAGCATGATGGGACTAGTATGATGGAACTAGTATTAGGGTGCTACGACATGAGTCTAAGTAGGTTTGACATCTGAGATATGAGGGGGGTAAGAAAGTAAAGTAAACATGTCATTCTGCTGTTGGCTCTGGAGAACCAGAAAAAAACAAACTAGCCTGAGAGAGATTAGAGCTAGCGTGGGGTGGGGAGGGATGGGGGGGCGAGGGAGGGGGCGAGGGAGGGGGCGACAGCTGGTCTGGGTGGTACAGGTGGGGAGGATGGGGGACTATTTTAACACAATCTACTTTTACAGGTGAAACACAAACTACATGAATTAAGCGGCTGATTAGGACTGATGGAACATCTCCTCGCATCTCGTAAACTGTTGGGGGATGGAGATGAGCGACGAGATGGGAACGTCTAGATCCATGTCTGCTTTTGTTTCACAAAGGGGGAGGGGTTATCCTGGAGGGGGGCCAGGGGGAGGGGTTATCCTGGAGGGGAGCCAAGGGGGAGGGGTTATCCTGGAGGGGAGCCAGGAGATCAAAGCTACGCTACGTTAAGAATAAAGTCCCAAGAAGGTAACCTAGTGGCTGGTCTCCTCTACTATAAACTAGGAACTCGCATTTTGGAACAACTCATGTCACAGAAAGCTGGTGAGATGGAAGAAATGGACATAGACACAAGCAGTTGTTGAGTATGTAGGAGGTTGTGTGTGTGTGTGTGTGTGTGTAGGTTGGTGGGTGTACAGTATAAGGGAGGTTCCTAGTTCTTAACAACGTAAGAGTACGACATTGTCTTGTCACTTTGGTCCGGGGGTGGAGGTGGGGGAGGGGGTGGAGGTAGGGGAGGGGGTGGAGGTAGGGAGTGGAGGTAGGGAGTGGAGGTAGGGAGTGGAGGTGGGGGTAGAGGGTGGAGGTGGGGAGGGGTGTGGAGGTAGGGTGGAGTAGGGGTAGAGGGTGGGGGGGAGGGGAGGAGAGGTGGGTAGAGGTAGGGGGGAGTAGGGGGTAGGGGGTGGAGTTAGGGGGTGGAGGTAGGGGGTTGAGGGGTGGGTGGTAAATTGTGGAGGCCCCGTCTGTCGACCATCACTGCACTGAAGATGACTGTCATTGTCTGAGTTTTTCTGGCTTTGTTACTGGGTTATATGAGGGGGTAGATTGGAGCGCGGAGAAGGTGTGTGTGTGTTGAGGGGTAGCTTATGTGGGTTTACCCTCATCGCTGGTGTGTAGCAGTGAGTTTGATTAACCAAGCAGTTAAGGGAGAGAAACAAACACCACGTAACACAAAAGCAGAGAAAACAGGATTAAAAAAACACAACACAAGGTTCGGGGGTTTAGGAGAAGAATGGAGTTACTTCAAGTGGTTTCTCCGAGGATGAATTACGACACGCAACAACCACATCAAAACCGAGCACAGATGGCAGAGCAACGAACAACAGACAGAACAGACAGCCAACACGACCACAGACAGCACGAGCACGACACGACCACAGAGCACGCACAGCAGAATAGTGACATGACAAGAACGACACAGACACACACAGACATGCAGTAACACACAGACAGAACAACGAACGACAGCCTCAGACACACACAGACACAGATACAGACAAACATGTGCGCAGAACGACACAGCCAGAACGACTGCCACGAAGAAGCAACAGACACACCAAGAACAGACAAGAAAACCACAGCTTTCAAAGTTCTCTGGGCACACTGTAGTAAGAAGAACATATGAGAAAATACGTGTGGAAACTAGCGCTGTGGACGCACGATGCTGAGAACGTGGACAGGCCCTGCTCTTCCGCTGATTCCTTCCTAGTGTCCCCTAGACTGCTTAGATGGAGTCTCCTGCTTCACTCTCCTGGTTCGCCCTCCCTCCTGATATTCGCCTCCGCTATCCCTCCTTCCAGTCCAACGGTGGTCCATCATATTGATTCTGATCACTGATTTAATATGCTGGAGATACTTACTAGCATTATTTAAGAGCTTGGAACACCAGTTAATTTAACCATCAGAATCTGCGCTAATAAAGAAAGAGAGAGAGAGCAAGAAAAGTAACGGAGAGTAAACGTTCCCAACTCTTTTCTTCCATTGTTCTGAACAGGCAAGCAGAGAACAGAATCGAGTATTCTTCTGTGTTTCACAAGCAATTCTTCAAACATGCTTCAGGGTCTGCGGCCAGGGAATGAATCTGTTGACGTATGCTGCCAATGACGCATTTATCAAACTAAATTCAACCCTGTCTCCGCTCCGCAAGCTCAAACGTAGGGGATGGTGCCAGGGCTGAAGCAGGCTGCCTTGGCGTGCCTCCATGCCAACGGTGAACTTCAGTTACCCGTCTAAAGACAGCAGACAAGCAGACACAATGCAGGGGGAACTGCAGTGTGCGGTTGAAAAAGACGCCGTTTGACAACGAATTTTAATTTGCATCATCAACACGGCACGCAGACATCACCATGCTGCTTGGGCCAGGTGTGTGTGTGTGTGTCTGTGTGTGTGTCTGTGTGTGTGTCTGTGTGTGTGTCTGTCTTCTCTCAGGGTGTATCGTGAAAAATAACAGACATCTGTTGTTCAGGCCATCAAACTTCTGTTGCTCAAAAAAAATAAAAATAAACAATTCTAAAGATTAAAAACAGATTTCTGGTGTTTATGAAGTTTTAGGCGAAAGTTACAGACAGGTAACTGCCCAGATCTTTTAAGCAGTGAAATATAGAGCTTGGCTTGAGGTGACAGAATCTAATCGACTGTGTTGCTCAAACTCCCGCTTGGTCAGTGTTGCTATGCGCTACCGAAGCTCCACCCCCCACCCTTGTCTGTGTTGCTATGCACTACATAAGCTCCACCCCCTCTGGAGATGTTGACAGCTCAACAGCATGCTTGTGTGGCACTTAAATGGGGAGAGTGTGTGTGAGTGTGTGTGTGTGAGAGCATGTGTGAGCAAGAGTGTGTGAGGGTGTGTGTGTGAGCATGTGCGAGAGTGTCTGTGTGAGTGTGTGTGCGAGAGTGTGTGTGTGAGCATGTGTGAGAGTGTGCTTGTGTGTGTGAGCGTGTGTGTGTGAGCGAGCATGTGTGAGTGTGTGTGTGAGCGAGCATGTGTGTGTGTGTGTGTGCTTGTGTGAGCGAGCGTGTGTGTGTGTGTGTGCCTCACCCTCTGCGCGCTGACAAACAGCTTGTGGATGATGCTGCCTGCAGGCCCTCTTCCTGCTCCCAGGACCAGAACCTCTGGCTCCTCTAGCAGAGAGCTGACAAACCTGGGAGAGGGAGACCACACAGTCACAACACACCCAGCAGACACAGGGAGCCAGAACAGAGAGAACCCCCCTCTACCCCCCTCCTCCCCTCACCCTCTCCTCCCCCCTCCCCTCCTCCCTCCCTTGAGTGGCCAGGAGGACAGACACACTGTGTTATTAAATGATGTTCCGGGCGTCCAGCCAGTCTACACACACCACACGCACACACACACACACATCACTCCCTGACAAGCAGTTTGAACATAACTGTGTTTTAGGAGAGGAAGGAAAGTAAGAAAGTGGAAGAATAATGGGGGGTGAGAGAAAGAGACAGATAGAGAGACAAACAGAGAGAGATGGGAAGGGAGACAGACAGAGACAGGGTGAAAGAGACACAGGGAGGGACGGAGACAGGGGGGATATATATAGAGAGAAAGACAGGCAGAGAGAAGGACAGGGGAGACAGGTAGAGAGAGAGAGAGAGCAAGGGAGAGAGAGACAGATAGTAAGACAGACAGAGAGAGAGACGGATAGTAAGACAGACAGACAGAAAGAGAGAGACGGATAGTAAGACAGACAGACAGGGAGAGAGAGACAGATAGTAAGACAGACAGACAGACAGACAGAGAGAGAGAGAGAGAGACAGATAGTAAGATAGACAGACAGAGAGAGAGACAGATAGTTAGACAGACAGACAGAGAGAGCCAGTCTGAGGAGAGGCTTGGTGCTGGAGGGCCAGCCCAGGGTGTCCTCCTAATGAGACGGGCCCTGGGCTGGGTGGCAGGTCTGCAAAGTCCCTCCAGGAGTTCAGCTCACTGACTGACTACCCTGTCTGCCAAGCCACTGGCTGTCTGTCAACTGCTTGTCTGGGTCTACTGCCTGTCTGTCTACCAGACTTCCTGCCTGCCTGCCTAACT
>BROE01000022.1:1024008-1068167 GCA_036571765.1 Plecoglossus altivelis | reverse complement strand
AGTTTCCATTACCACCCCTGCAACCAATCAGAATGGAGCTTTCATCCAGATCATGGTTCAATCAGCATTGACTTCAGGGAAGTGGTGGCCTAATGGTTAGGGAGTCGGGCTTGTAACCTGCAAGTTGCTGGCTCGATTCTCTCACCGGCAGGAATTGAAGGTGGGGATTGTGAATAAACAGCGCTCACTCTGCCTTCAATACCATGACTGAGGTGCCCTTGAGCAAGGCACTGAACCCCCAATTGCTTCCCAGGTGCTGGAGCAATAGCTGCCCACTGCTCCGGGTGTATGTTCACTGTGTGTGCGTGCGGTTGCCCACTACTCACTGCTGTGTGTGCACTTGGATGGGTTAAATGCAGAGGTAAATTTCAAGTATGGGTAACCATACTTGACAATACGTCACTTCACTTAACATAGTGGATGGGAGAGATTGTTGTTATTGTTGTCATTGGGTGACAGTTGGTGCACTGTAAAGTCAGACTGAGCCAAGAAGCATCATCTGCTGGAAGGTCAATCTTTCCCTGGGTCTTTGCAACACCTTCATCTTCTTAAACAGCTGGTAAGATTACGTTGGATAAAATTCACATTTGTGCTTTTATTATAATATAATTCTGTTTATCATCAAAGGGATCTTGTTTTGATGTAGCTTTCACGTTGCTACATTTTCTATCTGTAGTTCATTCCTCTACATCAGTGATAAAGGTAGATACATTGTTTTGGTTACCTGCAACCAGTCAGTCTGCATACTTGTGGGTGGACTAGATAGATTCACATTCAGTTATAGATGGAAAATCAAAGAGTTCTCTGTAGCATCGAGTCAACATTTGAGCAGAAACATGTTTATCACCCAGAGTCACACACACACACACACACACACACACACACAAACACATAGTTGTGAAACGTTCGTACAGATAAACATGAGCATTTAATGTATGAATACACCCATTACATGTTAGATGTTCATGTGAGATGTATGAATATTCCATGCGTTTCATATTTGTCTGTGTGAACGTTTCACATGTGGATGTGTATATGTTTTGTACATGTAACTGTTTGAAATGGTTCATAAATTGTCGCTCATATTCCGATGCTTCAAAACTGTATATTTCACAAATCATATGCAAGCACCGATGTTTCATAACTTGTTCAGTTTGATGTTTAAATTCAGAATGAATACAAACTTGGATTTGAGGTTTCATTTTTCAAATGTTTACGTTTCAGGGTAAATGGAGAACTACTTTGATTTTCAGGTGAGTAGCATCTTCAGTCAGCGCAGAGAGATTGCTGGACCACCATCTAACCTTGTAGCTTCAAATCCTTAAAACAAAATGCACTCTTTATTTGCATGAATTATACCAAACTTGGGTTTAATTTATCTAGTGCTTTAAGATAAAATTACAAGTACTTTAGTTCACAACCTTCATGTTTCTGACAGTATCTTCTTTTGGCAAGACCAGTACTCATGAAGTCATGTCAAGCAAGTGTTGATGTTTCTGTGTTCTCTAAAGCCACAATCAGGATGACGCACATGCAGAATAACACTGAATCTTTCTTTTACCTGAGATACTTTGCATGGGGAGAAATATGAATAGTGGGAGGGAGGATCGCTTCCTCATGAACCCAAACAACTTCGCTCTTGGTCTGTTGATGATTTCAATCATGAGAACTGTCATTGACAGGAACTAAGAACCAAGCTCGGCTGGAACCTTAAACCTTTTTTTCTGCGGTTTTGTAACATCTTTAGACAAGAATGGCTTCTCAAACAGCTGGTACGATTGCATTTGACTAAAGTCACATTTGTGCGTCAGAGCAAATAGGATATCTTTGTTAACTTCTTTTACATGGGGATCTTGATTTGATGGAGCTTCCAGTTTGCGACACCATTGCATCTATCTGTTCTCACAGCTTCATGTCTTGTGTTTCTTTCAGAGAGGCTTTGTGGTAGTCATGGCAGCCTTGGAAGACCCTTCAAAAAGACCAAGGAAAGAACGTGTCGTTCACAGCCCTTTACTAAACCAACAATGAAGGTAATAATAACATGAAAATACGTTGATGAAGTAGTAGATTCAGCTACATTCCATTTTTATCTTCGTCCTCTTAGACACGTCTTCATGGTATCAGTTTTTGTCTCAAGGAACCAAGTGATTTTGTTCTGCATACTTCTGTGGGTGTTGGATAGTTTTACTTTTTATACACACCAATAAGATATTTCTATTTATTATTTTGTCCCACTTTATATCAATAAAACATTTGATGTACGGTCTCAGGAGAAAAGTTCTCATGTTTTTGGTGAGGACAAAAAGAAAATGTAATATCCCTCAAAAATCAAAACAAATATCTACACATAAATCAGCTGGAACTATAAAGCCCTGCATTAGCTTTATAACTTGTGACCTAGATGAAACGTCTTTTAAAGGATTCATTACTTGAGAAGTCCAAATGTAAATAGTTGGTCAATAAGTGGTTAAAAAGAAGAAGTGGGAGGTTGTTGTAACTGCTACATTCCTCACATGACATTGTTGTCTTGGTTCCCTTTTGTCTCCTTGAACCAGTCATGCAGCATTACTCTGTAAAAATGTAATAGTTTAACTTTTACGTGTGGTTCTGGTCTAAGTTAACTTAGGGAAATCAAGTAGTGTGCTGTACAATCACCTATCTGGCTGCTGGGCAAATAGTCGTTGGTGTCATCAACATTTACTGGAATGATCAGTAGGATGTTCGTCTGTGTTTCACATGTTCCTCTGTATTTTCAATACAACAGTTGATGGAACGTCTCAGGAGAAAAGTGCTCATGTTATTGGTGAGGACGAAAAGACAATGTATTTTCCCTTGAAAATCAACATAAATATCTCAACTTAAATCAGCAGACACTATGAATACCTAACTGTTTACCCCCAGGGACACAAGGACAGAGACGATTTCACCATCGATGAGTCTAAATGTGTCATAAGAAGCCTTTCAGTTGAACTCAACAAGATACTTCAGGTAAGTCAGTTCACAGTGTTTTAAGCCAATCAGATGAACTGTCTTCCGAACCTTGAGACAGTCCTTAATGCTCCTGTGTCATTCTACACAGTTCGGGGACACATCACTGCTGACCAGAGCCTGTGAAGACTCTAGTGTGGAGGAGAGACAAGACTGTATCCTGCACTGGGCTCAGGAAGTAAATCACTCACCACTGACAAAACAGGTTCGACGCTGGTCTGGGGCCAGAATCCTAACTGCAAAAACAAACCTCTCTCAACTGATGTTGTTTGCTAACTGGTGTTTAACCCACATTTCTCAAAGTACAGGGAACTACCAAACATCCATCCAATGTCTACTGCTAATCCCCGGCAGGGATTGCAGTGCTGCTTGTTCTCATTTTGGTACAACCTGGACTGGGGCCAGCAAGTCGCAGGAATAAAACAATATAAATGAAATCATGAGACCATCAGCTGCATAACGTGTGACCTGGATGACACTTCTGTTTCTTCCCAGATGAAAGTACAGATGGAACATAATCAATCCATAAAAAATCAGATACCAGATAAGGAACTCAGACTGAAAGAGGCCAGCAAAGTGCTTTCTGACTGGGCCTGGAGCCTCACCAGGGAGCAGGTGAAATGAGCAACACATCCATGTTCATCATGTTGCAAAGGAAACTGTAGCGTAGAGAATCTCCCTCATCCCATATTGATGTCCCTGCAGGAGAAGGTGTGTCTGGGGGACGATGTGTGTTCAGTGCTGCAGGACCTGGAGAGACAGTGGAAAAGAGGAAACCTTCCCAGCATGCTCCCTGTCATGGACTTCCTCATCTGGGGTTTGCTGCGAGAACAAACACATGAGGTGAGGCCTTCATGACAACTGTAAACTCCCCCGACTGGCATTCAGGAAGAGCAGAGATATGTTGTAACTTGACGTTGACTTTCACTGTGGGTTTGTTTTCATGTTTTCAGGGCTCCATTTCCAAGCAGTGGCTCACAACCAAGCAGAAGTTTGGGAGCAGAGGTGCGTTTCAGAGTGCTACACATCTAGAATAAACTTGGTCTTATTTCTTTATTTATGTGTAATCAAATAAATGTTGTTTTTATCTTTAGTGGCTCTGAATCACATTCCTGATTCAGGTGTGTACTCCTTTCTCATCTAAAACAAAACATTGTTGCTTTAAAAAACATTCCAAATCTAAATGTAGTTCTTGTCTTTCGTAGTTTGGGACTACATTTCTAAAGCATCAGGTAAGGAGACAAGAACACAGATGCATAATGTACATAGGTTTCACAAGATATCGCCAAATAGTTTCAGCTAATCGTTTCTTCACCTACTCATTCAACACGCACAACAACTCTGACAATGTATGCTATGTATTAACAATAGATGACATCACACTGGATCCAGACACAGCAAACCCATGCCTCAAACTGTCCAAGGACAGGAAGAGAGTGAAGATGGACACCATCATTGAAAGTCAATTCAACCCCTGGAATGGATTTGAAAGGACTCCTCATCGGTACGATGGGTGGTGGTGTGTTCAAGGAACACAGGGCTTCACCTCCGGCAGACATTACTGGGAGGTGGAGCTAAGAGGGAAGAATGAGTGGAGGATAGGTGTGGTCAGACAGTCCGCTCCTCGACATGGATTTGTGGACCTGAACACAACAGTTGGTTACTGGACACTTCGTCTACAGTTTTGTCAGCTGATGGCCATGACCTACCCAGTCACTAAACTAGAGCGATCTAAACCCTCCAGGTTAGGGGTGTTCCTGGATATGGAGGAGGGGCAGGTGTCCTTTTATGATTCTCAGAAGAAATGTCACATCTACACCTTTAATGCTGACTTCAACAACAAAGGGAAGATTTACCCGGTGTTTGGCACCATTGAGACAGACAGCCAAATAAAGATTCTGTAAAATTGAATTGTAATGACAAGTAATAATATGGATTTCAGGTAGCTGTTGTTAATAAACACTGTCCAATGCTTGTCACTGTAATAGACCAAAGATATGTATATACACTGAGTAATTGAATTATTTTTTGCAAGAAAGAACTGAANATTTCACAAATCATATGCAAGCACCGATGTTTCATAACTTGTTCAGTTTGATGTTTAAATTCAGAATGAATACAAACTTGGATTTGAGGTTTCATTTTTTCATTTTTTCAATGTTTACGTTTCAGGGTAAATGGAGAACTACTTTGATTTTCAGGTGAGTAGCATCTTCAGTCAGCGCAGAGAGATTGCTGGGCCACGTCTAACCTTGTAGCTTCAAATCCTTAAAACAAAATGCACTCTTTATTTGCATGAATTATACCAAACTTGGGTTTAATTTATCTTGTGCTTTAAGATAAAATTACAAGTACTTTAGTTCACAACCTTCATGTTTCTGACAGTATCTTCTTTTGGCAAGACCAGAACTCATGAAGTCATGTCAAGCAAGTGTTGATGTTTCTGTGTTCTCTAAAGCCACAATCAGGATGACGCACATGCAGAATAACACTGAATCTTTCTTTTACCTGAGATACTTTGCATACGGAGAAATATGAATAGTGGGAGGGAGGATCGCTTCCTTATATCGCTTCCTCATGAACCCAAACAACTTCGCTCTTGGTCTGTTGATGACTTCATTCAAGAGAACTGTCATTTACAGGAACTAAGAACCAAGCTCTGATGGCTCTGCTTGGTTTTTCTGGTGTTTCTAGCTAAAGTACTCACATCACTGTCAGCCGCCATGATGGATTTTCTGTTTATTATTTTTTTTGTACGTTGCGTCACGTGCAATGACGTGACCAACGCACAGTTGGACGTCTGTCTGCAGCTGAAATGATCTGGAATCAGGGAGTAAAATCATGGGGTAATAAGATAACTAACTATCTAGCGTTCATGACTTTGTCTGTTTGTGCGTTTCAGCATTATTTTTTACTGCCATGCAAAGTGCATTTTGGGGGAATTTTCCTAAATGTTTGGGAGAAATCAAAACAAAATAAATTAAGGTGCTAGAGACAGTATTTTAAAAAGTAAGGAAAGTCTCTAAACGTCATTCAAGCAGCCCACAAAAGACAACAGACAGAGATGGTTGAAAATGATATTAACCAGCCTCATATTACTATGTTACCTAGTTTCATAACAACGATTCATTTCAAGTGGCTGTGTTGGAGCGGGGAAACATCTAAAACATTCAGGGCATCGGACCGTGAGGACCAGGATTGAACACCCATGCTGAAGGAGTTATACCTAAAAAGATGGGACATGCTAGTGTGTCTCAGAGATGCTCACAGTAAGGAGTTCTCGCGCTCCATCTCACTTCTGTCAAGGACTGCGTGAACTGTCAGAAACTCTTGCGTCTACCTGATTCAGAAGGAAAGCACAGACAGGACGAGAGAGAGAGAGTGTGTGTGAGAGAGAGAGAGAAAGAGGTTTTTCCAACTTCCCTATAGACTCTTGTGGTCAGTTCTTCCGTCTATAAATGATTTCAAACAACAGAACTGCTGTTGTCAAGAACGAAGAACCAAGCTCTGATGGAACCTAAAACCTTTTCTGTGTTTTTGTAACAACTTCAGACAAGAATGGCTTCTCAAACAGCTGGTACGATTGCATTTAACAAAATTCACATTTGTGCGTCGGACCAAATAAGATATCTTTGTTAACTTCTTTTACATGGGGATCTTGATTTGATGGAGCTTCCAGTTTGCGACACCATTGCATCTATCTGTTCTCACAGCTTCATGTCTTGTGTTTCTTTCAGAGAGGCTTTGGGGTAGTCATGGCAGCTTTGGAAGACCCTTCAAAAAGACAGAGGAAAGAATGTGTCGTTCACTGCCCTTTATTCGACCAACAATGAAGGTAATAATAACATGAAAATACGTTGATGAAGTAGTAGATTCAGCTACATTCCATTTTTATCTTCGTCATCTTAGACATGTCTTCATGGTATCAGTTTTTTACCTTCCCATCTTTTGAGAGGTATTGTGTCAGCTACATTAATTTGTGACATTATTATCCTGGATTTGTTTACTTGAACCAGTTATTCAGCATATTCAAATAGTGTGCCCTTCACAGCCCTTATCTTGGTAGAAATTAGTTTATGGTCAAGCCAAGCCAAGCCAAATTGTATTTATATAGCACAAATTTAACACAACTATAGTTGATTCAAAGTGCTTTACAGTAAATCAGAAGTTGAAAATAGAAAAGGAGTAGTGAAGATAAAAGAGAGAAAAGTCAAGGGTCAAGTGTCAAAAACAATCAAACTGTATACACATAAAATGGAACACCAACATATAAAAAAATAAATTAAAGAAAATACTAATAATAACATCACTCAAAATCTAAAGAGTAAAAATAAGTCTTTAGACTGGTTTTAAAAACATCCAGTGAAGGTGAGGCCCTGATACCCAAAGGTAGACTATTCCAGAGCTTTGGGGCGGCTACAGAGAAAGCACGATCACCTTTTGATCTTAATGACCTAACAGCTCTGTAGGGTTTAATACATTTGGAAATATAATCCCGGGCCAAGTTGTGCAATGCTTTGTATGCAAAAAGAAGAATCTTAAAGTCGACTCTAACTTGTATGGGTAGCCAATGCAATGAGGCTAGGACAGGGGAGATATGGTCCCTCTTTCTAGTTCCTGTCAGCAATCTGGCTGCCGAGTTTTGGACCATCTGTAACTGAGACAGTGTAGACTGAGGTAGGCCTACATAAAGAGAGTTGCAATAGTCCAACCGAGATTAAATAAGTGCATGGATCATAATTTCAAGGTCTTTCCTAGAAAGAAACAGTTTCACTTTTGCTATGGATTTAAGTTGAAAAAAGCTACTTTTTACAACTGCATTTATGTGCTTGTTAAATTGGAAAAGAGGGTCAAAATAGACACCATTTTTTTCGCAAAATTGTGGATTGGAATAAGACTCAAAAGCAGTGATAGCATGAAAAACACAAAAATAATGTAAAGACAGAGAACTTTGGGGCTGTTCATATGGAATAACAGGCTCAAACACAACAGGGAAATGATCCGAAATGGCAACATCAAATACTTCACAGACGTGCACAGCAAAACCACGTGTCAAACAAGATCCAGTGTGTGGCCTAAAATGTGTGAAGGGCTAAACATTTTTGTCCATAAACATTTTTATACACTGTTTGTGACGAGAACCCCGATGTATGTAACGAGGCCGGCGAGCAATTCCAAGAGCAACACAATGATTGTAGAGACTGACTGGAAGTTTTAACCGGACTTTGGGGTTTAGATGATGCAGATCCAGAGACGAGTAAAAAAGCATATTTGAATTCCACAAGCCAAAAGGCAGTAAAAGACCGGGGACACTGAACAAAAATCAATGGAAACATAAAAACCCCACGACAAGCATCAGCAGATAAAACATCCTAGAGCCTCGTATACTCAGCCAGATTTTAAAACCACGTTAGCCAGCACACCAAACAACTGAGCGATGTCACAACGTCAGTATATGGAAAAGGCAGCCGTTTGTAAGATCACCTCCGCCAAAACTAGCGTATGACCGACAACCGATAAACCGAAAGAAAGTGTTAACTTACTCATGGAAGAAGGAAGAACTGCCCGTTGCGTGGTGGCGAGAGCTCGCATTTGGCAGGTGATACAGCACGACTAAAATGATTATCAAGTCCGTTTGTAGGTCGTTGTTTCGCACAAGAAAAATAAATTAACTCAGAAAAACAGACTCAAACATCAAAATCCAGAGCTCGGAGAGTATACCGGAGAGCAGCGGCAGTCAAACACGCCAGCGTTCGCTGTTTGATGGTATACATTTCTGTCTCAAGTGAGTTTTGTCTGCAAACTTCTATATTCTCATCTGTGTTTGATATATGTAGATACTGGTCCTGTTTGTACTCCCTGGACTAAGTGCTGGATGTGGTCCAGCAGAGTACCTGAGAGGAGAGAAATGCTGCCCCATGTGTCTCCCTGGTGAGGACCTGTAGAAGAACCAGGAGGTTAACTGTAACCTGTTAATCCCAGTAGATGAGTCATCACCTTGTCATATGTTCATATGATGTGATATGATGAGCAGTAATATGGTCATATGTTCTGTCTTGTTTGTCATTCATGTATCTGTGCTCTTGCTGTTAACCTTCTGTGTTCTAATGACTCAAAAGTGGGAAAGCTGGCTTTTTAGTTCTTCCTATTTATTTTTCCCTTTTGTACCATGGATTCAGTCCTCTGTCCTTCATGCTGCTGTGTGTTCAAACGGGTCCTTTTTCATGTTGAGGTGCTAGATTATCTCTCCAATCAGATGGTTGTCTAATACTAATAAATACTGAGTCTAAATGGTCACATACCTGTTTGTCTCCTGTGGGACATTCTTCCACAAATCTTGGTGTGTGTCAGGTGAATAGTGATTGTGTTCCCCAGGAAACCGAGTCCAGGAACACTGTACTTCCTTCACAACCACTCAGTGCATTCCTTGTGCTGACAACACGTTCCTTGACCATCCTAGTGAACGTTCAAGCTGCTTTCCATGTACAACCTGTGATCCAGGTAACTGCCTTTACCAGTGCTCATGTAGCTGAGCTGAGCTCTTCCCTGATGATGATGGTCATGTTTGTATGTTCATACAGGTTCAGGTTTGAAGGTAAAGCAGGGTTGTACATCCACATCAGATGCTGTGTGTGAACCACTCGAGGGATACTTCTGTAAATCACCATCTGAACAGGGATGTAAAGTTGCCCAGAAACACAGCACATGTAAACCTGGACAATATATCAGTGGGAAAGGTTGGTCTTGTTCTTCCCACTACAACTTGTAATCATCACGACACATCCTTCTACATCTCATCTATGTCTTGTCTATCTTTTCTCCCTGCAGTCTAACATCTACATGTGCAAACTAAACAAAGTGTTTCTACATGTGTTTATTCAGCAACATCCTTCAAAGACACTGAATGTTCAGACTGCGTTGGTGATACTTTCTCACCTGGAACATGGACATCCTGCCAACCACACTCACAGTAAGATGCACTTGTCCTGTCGAATACTGTAGATGACCTCCAAAATGGGAAACTCAGACCAGAACAAATCATTGTTCCTCATTACTCGTTGCAGGAGTGAATCATTGGACACGGTTCAAAGCCGTCCTGGTACCCATTTATCAGATACTACTCACGAAACATCAACGGCAGCATTCTACATCGTTGGAGTATTTTTTGGAGTCATTAATTATTTCATTATTTTCGTAGTTGTTAAATATTTTCCTAAGATATACAGAAACTGCCTATATTATACAATTGTTACTGTATTTATTGTAGTCATTGATGTGATCGTGTTTGGATTTTTCGTTTCCATGAGACTTGAACACATGTTGATTTATTATTTAAGTTTATCATTTGGTATATTTGCTTGGCCTGTATTCAAAAAACTTTACAGAATAATTGTAACCTAGGTGTCTGTAGGAACGGGAGATGCCAAATAACTTGAATATGTCAGTAGACACTCCCTGTTATATCTACTCCCCTCCAGGAGGAGGCAGCACTGCAGCAGAACCAAAACCTCTTGCCACAAGAATTATTTCTTTACATCTGGTACTGACCTTGTCAACAAGCCTTATCTGTAACATGACACTTTACCATATTTAGCATCTTCCAAATGTGAATTATATATATTTATATATTTAAGTATTTTATTTAGTTCTACATTGTTACATGTTTTTACCCCTTCGTATTAGACTTGTACCCTACTTATTTCAGATTCCTATATGTTGAATGTGCCAAAGTAAATTCCTTGTCTGTGCGAAACCTTTATAGTGATTAAACTTCTTTCTGACTCTGATTGATAACCTATGATTGGGCTTTGGCTTTCAGAGGAATTCAAAAATGTGATACCAGAAGTGTCCAGAGAAGGACAGCATTAAAACAAGTTACCCAATTCATCATTGACTAATTGTTTGATTGTCATTAACCATTTTATTATGAAAACCCCATTAAAACAGTATACTTGAACAAACCTTTTTTTAAATCCATGACTTGCACTCAAATTACTCAAAGACCTAATCGCAACATGACCGAGTCCACTCGTCCTCTCCCAGACACTGCAGGGTCATGGAGACACAGGGGTGTCAAGGACTGGGTTTGTAACGGGGCCCAGGCCTGGGTTTGTAACGGGGCCCAGGCCTGGGTTTGTAACGGGGCCCAGGCCTGGGTTTGTAACGGGGCCCAGGCCTGGGTTTGGAACGGGGCCCAGGCCTGGGTTTGGAACGGGGCCCTGGCCTGGGTTTGGAACGGGGCCCTGGCCTGGGTTTGGAACGGGGCCCTGGCCTGGGTTTGGAACGGGGCCCAGGCCTGGGTTTGGAACGGGGCCCAGGCCTGGGTTTGGCACTAGGCCATCTCAGCGGCAGCCACACTCGTCCACCACCATGTCCTGGTAGTGTCTGAGCACCACGTTATCGTTGTTGTCGTAGTAGAGCATGGAGACGGGGGACAGGCGGATGGGCACGCAGCAGGGCTGGGGGGTGCTGTGAGGCTCCAGGGAGTGCACCAGCGTCTGCAGGATGGCGTGGTTGGTGCCATTCAGGCTCTCGCTCAGGGGGAACGGGCACTCCCCGTGGCAGTAGTTGGCCAGGTAGCCCTGCGGAGCGATGATCCAATCCTGCCAGCCCACGTCCCTGAAGTCGATGTACAGACGGCGTGGACGGCACACGGTGCTAGGCGTCACCGGGAGGTACACCGCGCTCCTCTTCCGCCGGGAGTGGCACTGGAGAGGGTGGAGGGACACTGACACCATGGAGGCCTGGAGCTCCGGGAGCGTGGTGTCAGGCCCCAGGGGAAGGGCGTTACCTGCGTGGGCGTAGACGGCGTTCGTTAGATCCAAGGTGTAGGGCTCCAGTACCAGCGCCAGGCCGTAGTTGCGACCTGGTTCCCGCCAGAGCTCCACTAAGGCTGTGAGGTCCAGTTTGAGCGAGCCAGGCTGGGGATGCAGCCTGATAGACTGGGACAGGAGGAGCCTGCGGTTGGCCTGGTGGTTTGCCCCCTTCAGGGTGGAACGGAGAACATGATATAGCGACACGCTGAGGGCCTCGGGGCCTGAGAGGAACTTCAGAGAACCACGTATATCCCAGTGGAACTTGAGTTCCAGCTGAGCCAGAGAGAGTTGTTCCACAGGTTGGAGAACAGACATGTTAAAGAACAGGAGTTTCTCCAAACAGCCTGGACAGCTAGGTACCACTCTGCCTGCCACAGGGAATTCAAAACAAGGAAAGAATATGAACTTTTAACCTCATGTCGAATCTGGCTGCCGTTAACCAAAATGCACAATAACTTTATACTACAGTTTGAGTATTAATGAAACATCGATCAGGAAACACCACATAAATATCACCGACCACAGTACAAGTCACAAAAATCTTCCAAACACTTCCAAACCTCACCTTGGTCTTGGATAAACCGAACTATGTTCCCGCGTACTCCATATTCTGACACTACGCACGGGTCGTTCTCGGTTAGGAACTCGTTGTCTTTACCGTTACTTCTGTGGAACATTTTCCACAACACCGACGGAACCGGTCTGTGCTCGGAGGGTCTAGGCCGAACGGAGAGGCCTAATGAGGTTAAAAACAAGCGTTCTTGAGCGTGCCTTTCTTCAACATTTGATGAACGAGCCGCGCTCATCGACAAAATAAACAAAACTAACAACATATTACGACTGCGTGTGTCGTCCCTCTACCGTCTCCGACAGATCTACAGTATCGGCGTGGATCTCGGTCCCTTCTGATGAAAGCATGGCATGTTCTCGGGATCCCACTTGATTGATCACCGGCGCTCTTGATTGACGCGCCAGCGCGCGCCCAGCAGGCTGGCGCGGGACTCAGGTGTGAAGAGAGATATGTTAATGAGCTATACGGGCAGCGATAAGCACAGCGAGACAACGTCTATGTTCCGGCACATAGACGGCAAATAATTTAGTGCAGTTGACTCATATGTCAAAGTTTTTAACTGATAAAACCGTTATTATATTCTTAAATGAATCAAAAATGTTGGTTTTATTCCTAATTGTGATATAGTATGTAATTATTCTGTGGTCACAATCAGCCATGTAAACATTCCGAAAGATAAGACCACTGTCTTCATTTTGTGTGTGTGTGAGTGTGTGTGTGTTTGAATGTGTGTGTGTGTATGTGTGTGTGTGAGTGAGAGAGAGCAAGTTAGAGAGATCGAGAGTAGAGAGAGACAGATTGAAAGAGAGAGTTAGAGAGATTGAGAGAGAGGAGAGAGGGTTAGAAAGATTGAGAGGAGAGAGACAGGAGAAAGAGAGAGAGAGAGAGAGAGAGAGAGAGAGAGAGGAGAGGTGTGTGTGTCTTAGTCCTTATCAGTGTTATCTGTCACTTAGCTATGCAGGAGTATTCTGGGATGGTGAAGGCCTCAGTATCCGTGGCAATGCGAGCCTGGTACAGCAACCGCCCCATGACCCAAGGTTTCTAAGAAACAACTTTCATATTGTGTACCAATCTATCATTGAACTTCATGCACGTACACACACCTACACACACATGCACACATGCACACACAACAGACCAAAACCATGACTTTCTTTAACAAACAGACCCGTGTGTGTGTGTGTGTGTGTGTGTGTAGTAGAGTTGGGAGTGGGGGTCAGGATATGATTAGGTAATACTCCTCAGCGTTTTATCTGCAGAAACTGGTGATCCTCCCTCTCCTCTGCCATCCTTCTAGAAAACACAGGAGGTAGTGTGCAGCTAGCTGAACACAGGAATGGTAGTGTGCAGCTAGCTCTTAGACATAACACATCTGAATGCCACTTACTTAAACCTAGAACCACTTCAAGGACGAATGGCTCTCTGGTGAGTAGAGATACTTGTTTTCGCATGTTTTCAAACAAATTCAGTTTCATATCAAAAATGAATCAAACCTATATAAATCAATGTAAATGCAATTCTTCTGATAGTTTGGTTTGGAACTCAACCCAGTGTTCTTGATTCTTTCTTTGGCAGTTGGAAGGTGAGCTTTTGGCTGGCTTGCAGTTGTACCATCCTAACGATCGTCTGGACAATACCTGGCGACCGATATGAATTCACCACCAACTCTGCCACCACACCTCCCAGAGACTCTCCACACACGAGGGGTTCTCCAGAACAGACCAGTAGCATAGGACACACTTCCTGGTCCAGCTTCACTAACACGTGAGCCCCTCTCCAGCTCTCTTACACGATCATTTCAGGAAGGACTCTTGGTGTTACGTGTAGCAAAGGTTGTTGAAATAACTTTGTCGACGAGTAGTCAGTTTTGAGATGTAGATGCAGTCTCAGATATTCTCCTGGTCTTTTAGAAATGCTCTTAGATGGGACCGTTTTAATAAAATGTTACTTTTAAGTTTGCGTTTAAAAAGTTTTTTGTGAAGATATCTTTTTTCAGGGCATTGTAGCCTTTATAAATGTTCCTAATTGTCTTTGTAGAGTGGTAGAAAACATCCAGAGACTTATCTGGTGATTTCATTACATTCCCTTCTGTACGTTTAATACTGCAATTCTACTTTCAGGCACCAGGTAGAGCTCTCCACACATACAGAGGCTGGCTCTGTTGCAACACCTCCAGCCATGACATCTGTTAGTGGAACCCCCATCTCGACACATACCTCTCCGCCCCAGACTGGGTCAGGGGGCACCATCTGGAACGTTCTTCGTGTAGTCTCATCACCCAGGTCAACACTAGCCATGGTAACATCCTCCCTGTCAACTCACTCAGCAGCAACACCTCATATGGCACACCCAGCTTCCACGGCAACCCCTCCTATGGTAACATCATCCACAAGACCCACCCTGCCACAGCCAAGCCCCACCCCCAAGGGGGAGGAGCCTCTGTGCGACTTCGACCCCTGCAGGCACCTGCAGAGGCCGTGCCCAGAGGTGAGGCAAGCCAGAGGGCGGAGCTGCAGATGCCCAGGTCAGTCCCTGCCGTCTGCCGCCTCCCCCGCGGACCCCGTGGTGGCGCTGGCTGTGACCCACGTGCGCCCCCAGGAGGCCGGGGTGAGATGGTGCGCCCCCTCCTCTGCTCTGACGGCGTTCAGCGTGTGGGTGCTCCGGCAGGATGGAAGCGTGAGCAGCAACAGTAGCATGAGCTCCTGGGCCAGGCAGACTAGCGTGTTCGGTCTGGAGGCGGGACGAGAGTACAACGTCTGCGTGAGCTCGCAAAACGGCGTGCGAGTGTCTCACACGAGATGCGTGGCTGTCTTGACCCCGCTGGACAGCGGCGAGATCGCCCTGTACGCGCTGGCAGGAGGCTGCGCTGCTCTGCTGTTGACTGCGTTGGTGCTGAGCGTGTGTCTGTACAGACAGTGTCAGAGAGGCGCAGTGATGTGCACGCACGCGCAGCTCGAACCGGCGACACACGCCCTGGATAACCCACGGCTCATCAGCCTGGTCTCCATCCCTAACCCCGCCTACGCACAGAACGAAGAGCAGGTCACTGCTCCAGCTAAACACAGCGCCCAGAAACACAGAACACAGTACGGCAGAGGGTGAAACACACACACCGCCACGCAAAACATTAATCATTCTCCTATAACCGTACTCTTTTTCTACTTTAGTTCACGTGTTAAAAACGCATTTCGTATATATGTTTAGCATACCTTTGTTGTTACCAATTGTTTTATAGGCTATGCATAGTGCAGACAACACATTTGAAACACCTAAAAATACCCTAATGTCTTGTCACGTCCAGAATGCTTCATACTTAAAGAGATGTCTAACTTGAAAACCACCCCATCAATGAAAATGGCAAAACAAAATGGAGGTGCAACTGCAGTAGAAACACATTTTAATAAGAAGCTGTTACTTCCTGCATCCTAACACCTTTGGATCACATCTTGTACAGCAAGAGTTTTAGAGAGGATGGGTGATTTTAGGTTTTGACCAGAAGCCATGTTGCCATCTGGTGATCAAGTGATTCTAATTTCTGCCATTGAAATTTAAGAAAACTGTTTCAACATGTCTTTTATACCATGTTATGTAAGTAAGGATTTCTTATAATAAAAGGGTTAAATACAATAAATGTACAGTGATTGACCCAATGCACCCAATAATTATAATCACTCTGTAATAAGGAATTATCAAACAAAGTCCACACCTGATCGCCACTGTTCTTCCTCTGTTCAACTAGACTGTGAGTCTGCTGCCCTCTTCTGGACAACGTTGACCATCACATTTTGAATTAATCTGAAAGTCACAATCCATTGATGATTCTGATAAAGTAAGATTGATCCCCATTAGAGAGGGTTAGGGCCAGCCCCTTCAAATCCTTCATTGATGTCATTTACCAGATATACTTTTTAACAGAATAGCCAACAACACAAATTATTAGAAAACTGACTACATTGACTTCAACAGTACCTTTCACAATTAAACCTACAATGTATCCCAAACTTGATGCTATAATGCATACTATTATGTAATCTGTCATTGTCATTCTACTGGGTACATAGACGAACGTCTCAATGTATCTATGAAAGAGACCCATAGTGACTCCAAAGATGACTCCGTAAAAGACTTGAGCAATGACGTATACAATGATGTCAGACGTTGATGATTGGTGAGTAGTATCTGATGAATGGGTACCAGGACGGCTTTGAACCGTGTCCAATGATTCCCTCCTGCAACGAGTAATGAGGAACAATGATTTGTTCTGGCCTGAGTTTCCCATTTTGGAGGTCATCTACAGTATTCGACAGGACAAGTGCATCTTACTGTGAGTGCGGTTGGCAGGATGTCCATGTTTCAGGTGAGAAAGTATCACCAACGCAGTCTGAACATTCAGTGTCTTTGAAGGATGTTGCTGAATAAACACATGTAGAAACACCTTGTTTAGTTTGCACATGTAGATGTTAGACTGCAGGGAGAAAAGATAGACAAGACATAGATGAGATGTAGAAGGATGTGTCGTGATGATTACAAGGTGTAGTGGGAAGAACAAGACCAACCTTTCCCACTGATATATTGTCCAGGTTTACATGTGCTGTGTTTCTGGGCAACTTTACATCCCTGTTCAGATGGTGATTTACAGAAGTATCCCTCGAGTGGTTCACACACAGCATCTGATGTGGATGTACAACCCTGCTTTACCTTCAAACCTGAACCTGTATGAGTCTCTGCTCTTCCTGAATGCCAGTCGGGGGAGTTTACAGTTGTCATGAAGGCCGCACCTCATGTGTTTGTTCTCGCAGCAAACCCCAGATGAGGAAGTCCATGACAGAGAGCATGCTGGGAAGGTTTCCTCTTTTCCACTGTCTCTCCAGGTCCTGCAGCACTGAACACACATCGTCCCCCAGACACACCTTCTCCTGCAGGGACATCAATATGGGATGAGGGAGATTCTCTACGCTACAGTTTCCTTTGCAACATGATGAACATGGATGTGTTGCTCATTTCACCTGCTCCCTGGTGAGGCTCCAGGCCCAGTCAGAAAGCACTTTGCTGGCCTCTTTCAGTCTGAGTTCCTTATCTGGTATCTGATTTTTTATGGATTGATTATGTTCCATCTGTAGGGTCATAATCTGTGGCAAGAATAACAAGGGAGGAGTTGTCTAAATCCAGTGTTCACATACGTATGCTAGCTCGAATGGTGCTCATGATTGTCATTTATTATTGTTTATTCCTGCGTACTTCTGGGCCCCAGTCCAGGTTGGTACAAAAATGGAACAACAGCAGCTGCAATCCCTGCCGGGGATTAGCAGTAGACATTGGATGGATGTTTGGTAGTTCCCTGTACTTTGAGAAATGTGGGTTAAACACCAGTTAGCAAACAACATCAGTTGAGAGGTTTGTTTCTGCAGATAGGATTCTGGCCCCAGACCAGCGTCGAACCTGTTTTGTCAGTGGTGAGTGATTTACTTCCTGAGCCCAGTGCAGGATACAGTCTTGTCTCTCCTCCACACTAGAGTCTCCACAGGCTCTGGTCAGCAGTGATGTGTCCCTGAACTGTGTAGAATGACACAGGAGCATTAAGGACTGTCTCAAGGTTCGGAAGACAGTTCATCTGATTGGCTTAAAACACTGTGAACTGACTTACCTGAAGTATCTTGTTGAGTTCAACTGAAAGGCTTCTTATGACACATTTAGACTCATCGAAGGTGAAATCATTTCTGTCCTTGTGTCCCTGGGGGTAACAGTTAGTGTAATGGGTCATAGTGTCTGCTCGATTTAAGTTGAGAATGATTTATGTTTGATTTTTTCAAGGATATAAGAGCGATTGTCCTGTTTCTCGTGCTCAGACGCGGAAAAACCATGAGCACTTCTTCCGGCTGAACACGTTTCCGATCATTACGTTGTATTGAAATACAGGAGGAACATGTGCCAAACACAGACGAAACTCCGGTAGCTGATCATGTACCAAGTTCAAATGTTGATGAACCAACGACTATTTTGGCCCAGCAGCCAATAGGTGATTGTCAGCACACTACGGGCTGAATCATTCCCCTAAGTTAACTCAGACCAGAACCAAACACGTAAAAGTTAAGACTATTACATTTTTACAGAGTAATGCTGCATGACTGGTTCAAGGAGACAAAAGGGAACCAAGACAACAATGTCATGTGAGGAATGTAGCAGTTACAACAACCTCCCACTTCTTCTTTTTAACCACTTATTGACAAACTATTTACATTTGGACTTCTCAAGTAATGAATCCTTTAAAAGACGTTTCATCTAGGTCACAAGTTATAAAGCTAATGCAGGGCTTTATAGTGCCAGCTGATTTATGTGTAGATATTTGTTTTGATATTCAAGGGAAAATACATTTTCTTTTTGTCCTCACCAAAAACATGAGAACTTTTCTCCTGAGACCGTACATCAAATGTTATATTGATATAAAGTGGGACAAAATAATAAATAGAAATATCTTATTGGTTTGTATGAAAAGTAAAACTATCCAACATCCATAGAAGTATGCAGAACAAAATCACTTGATTCCTTGAGACAAAAACTGATACCATGAAGACATGTCTAAGAGGACGAAGATAAAAATGGAATGTAGCTGAATCTACAACTTTATCAACGTATTTTCATGTTATTATTACCTTCATTGTTGGTTTATTAAAGGGCTGTGAATTACAGGTTCTTTCCTTGGTCTTTTCGAAGGGTCTTTCAAAGCTGCCATGACTACCACAAAGCCTCTCTGAAAGAAACACAAGACATGAAGCTGTGAGAACAGATAGATGCAATGGTGTCGCAAACTGGAAGCTCCATCAAATCAAGATCCCCATGTAAAAGAAGTTAACAAAAATATCTTATTTGCTCTGACGCACAAATGTGAATTTTGTCAAATGCAATCGTACCAGCTGTTTGAGAAGCCATTCTTGTCTGAAGATGTTACAAAACACCAGAAAAAAGGTTTAAGGTTCCAGCAGAGCTTGGTTCTTAGTTCCTGTCAAGTTTTAAACGCGTGTGGGCGGCAACATTCTATAAGGAAGTGATCCACCCTTGTTTACTCTGCGCGCACGATGTAAATTACCTCAAGTAAAAGAATGACTCGATGTTATTCTGCTGGAGCGTCCTCCTGATAGTGGCTGTATAGGGAGCACAGTTTCTCTCTCTCTCTCTCTCTCTCTCTCTCTCTCTCCCTCTCCCTCTCAAGAGTTTCTGACAGTTCACGCAGTCCTTGACAGAAGTGAGATGGAGCGCGAGAACTCCTTACTGCGAGCGTCTCTGAGACATACTAGCATGTCCCATCTTTTAGGTATTACTCCTTCAGTATGGGTGTTCAAACCTGGTTCTCACGATCCGATGCCCTGAAGGTTTTAATGTTTTAGATGCCCTGAATGTTTTAGATGTTTCCCCGCTCCAGCACAGCCTTTTGAAATGAATCATCGTTATGAAACTAGGTAACATAGTAATATGAGGCTGGTTAATATCATTTTCAACCATCTCTGTCTGTTGTCTTTTGTGGGCTGCTTGAATGACGTTTAGAGACTTTCCTTACTTTTTAAAATACTGTCTCGAGCACCTTCATTTATTTTGTTTTGATTTCTCCCAAACATTTAGGAAAATCCCCCCAAAATGCACTTCGCATGGCAATAAAAAATAATGCTGAAATGCTCAAACAGACAAAGTCATGAAGAACGCTAGATAGTTTGTTATCTTATTACCCCATGATTTTACTCCCTGATTCCAGATCATTTCAGCTGCAGACAGACGTCCAACTGTGCGTTGGTCACGTCATTGCACGTCACGCAACGTACAAAAAAAATAATAAACAGAAAATCCATCATGGCGGCTGACAGTGATGTGAGTACTTTAGCAAAAATCACCAATTAAGCTCTTAACTGTTAAAGTACAGTTCACAGAGGAACAGCACTAGTATTGTAAATGACTGGGCCCTCATGTTATTCATCTCAATCATTTATTTATATTGCAGCCCGAGTCGGAGGTGTTTGAGATCACGGATTTTACCACCGCGTCGGAGTGGGAAAGGTTAGAGATAGCTAGAGCTACCGCTTCGAAATGTAGCTAGACTATCTGCCTTGTACGTTATCATGTCCATCGTCTGAACATTATGTACGTGGCCCTTGTAATCTGTATCCGAATGTCAGAAGTATGTGACGATGAGATTAGTCCCCAATCCGCAACCTTGCATACAGACTACCTAGCCAGTCAGCTATCTGATGTTTGCTAACCTATAACTTGTTATTACTAGCTAGGACTATATGTGTCACGCATTGTCCCTTTTTAATATCCGTCCTTTATCCATTCCTTTCTCGTTTATGAATTACGTACAGTAAATGTTTGTCGCAGGGATTTTACATTGGATGGTATTTCGCTAAATAACACTAGTTGGCACATTTAAGTTGATTTTATGGAGATGCTACTGCACCTCATGGCCAACGCGACTCAATACCGTATAAAACGGTTATCATAACTTGCTTCTTATAAAATATGAATCACTGAAACTGTGCTCTCTGTTTACAACATGTAAAAGAGCCAGTTGCTAAATATGTATGTATTTGACATGAGACTGTCCATTGTTCGGCTACTCCTGCTCGCTCTCAGGTTCGTGTCCAGAGTTGAAGAGGTGTTGAACGACTGGAAGCTGATTGGCAACTCTACAGCCAAGTCCCCAGAGAAGGTAACCAATCAGCTGTCGTCAAGGAACCCACATTCATACCAATTAAAAATCACTCAAACACCTATCAAAAAACGTCACCTGTAACATCTTAATAAGTTCACGGATGCTGATGCGTCCTATTTCATCCAGGGTGAATATACTAGCGGCACCTGGGAAGAGAAAAGTCAAGATATCAACTTTGCAGATTTCAAGTTCTCCATAACGCATCACTTCCTGAAGCAGGAGTCTGATGACTCAGCGGAGGGAAAGGAGGAGGCAGAGGAGGGTAAATTAGGGTACTTTTTAACCACAGTCCCACGTAGCATGAATCATGTTTCCTAGCTAGCTACTGAGCTAGCATCAGTCCCACCAAGATTGAATCCTGTTTGAGAATAGCTTAAGAATCGATCTCTTGAGATCCCACAGATCAGATCTCCATAGACACACACTCACTTCTAATCAATATTCAGCTAAGGGTGGTCAGGAATCGTAAATGATTGATCATGTGTCCTAATGGTAACCTAATGTAACCTAAGCCTAATGTTAATTAGATATGGCCATCTAATTGTTCAAAGCTTTTACAACATCTCATTGCTCTCTCTTGTTCACACACACACTCTCTCTCTCTCACACACTCACCGTCTCTCTCTCACACTGTCTCTATTTCTCCCTCTTCTCCCTCTCTCTTTCTCTCTCACACACTCTCTGTCTCTCCCTTCTCTCCCCCCCTCTCTCTCTGTATTTTTCCCTCTCTCTCTCTCTCTCTCTCTCTCTCTCTCTCTCTCACACACTGTCTCTATTTCTCCCTCTTCTCCCTCTCTCTTTCTCTCTCACACACTCTCTGTCTCTCCCTTCTCTCTCCCCCCCTCTCTCTGTCTTTCTCTCTCTCTCACACTCTCTCTATTTCTCCCTCTTCTCCCTCTCCCTATTCTTTCTTTCTCTCACACACACTCTCTGTCTCTCCCTCCTCTCTCTCTCTCTCTCTCTCTCTCTCTCACACACACACACACACACACATACGCACGCACACACACACACACACACTCCCTCCGTCTTCTCTCTCTCTCTCTCTCACACACACATACGCACACACACACACACACACACACACACTCCCTCCCTCTTCTCTCTCTCTTGTTAGATGCCTTCCCCATGGCCATGCAAGACCTCCTCTGTATGAACAATGACTTCCCTCCGAGGTCCCACTGCTTGGTCAGATGGTGAGCTAGAGCTGAACACCTCATCCTCTCAGATGTGCTTGAATGGTTCTACTTTACCCTTGTTGATTATGTCAAATGCAGCCATTTGCCTTGAAGGGTATATATAACGTGTATAAGAAAGCGTGTGCATGTGTGTGTGCGTGCGTGTGTGCGTGCGCGCTTGTGTGTGTGTGCGTGCGTGCGTGCGCGTGTGCAGGTACGGCATGAGAGAGTTTGTGGTCATATCCCCAGGAGCAAACTGTGAGGCCATCATCAGCGAGTCCAAGTGTAACCTTCTCCTCAGCTCCATCTCTATCTCCCTGGCCAACACAGGATGGTAAGGACCCGTCACCCACGGCAACGCACTCCTATCTCCCAGCCTATTGCTGGATGTTAAGGACCCGTCACCCACGGCAACACACTCTTTCTCCCAGCCTATTGCTGGATGTTAAAGACCCGTCACCCACGGCAACGCACACCTATCTCCCAGCCTATTGCTGGATCTTAAGGCCCGGTCATCGAGGGCAATGCACACCACTAAGGAACATGACGCCCTAGCGCAGGTGTATAGGCCTGCTTCCTGCCAGGGTTAGTCACCACCATCATCCCCGCAACCTTCGGAAGCCAACCATTTGCCGTCCCCATGGTAACCAAAGAGCGATAAAGAAAAGCGCAAAAAAAGAAGCCTGACTCCAGTTTGTGCTGAAAAAGCGTTTAATGTAACTACCCGTGTGAGGGTTTGTTAGAAGTGTAGCTTGGCTCTGTTGGGCTGGTTTGGAGCAAACACAGGAGGTAGCATGAGCTTTGGCTCAGATCCACACAGCAGCTGACGTCATCGCCCCTGTTCAGATGCTCTCCCCTGTTACAGAGGCGCTCTGTAAAAATAGCATCGAGGAGTGGGGGTGGCAAGTTCTTCACCCGTGGCGTTGAGTTGCAGCGGAGAGCGGGGGGGGGGCACTTACTGCCATGGCAACTGTGGACGAGGATGTTTGGCGTAAAAAGGCTGCCGGCAAGGTCACCCGCCCTCTCGCTTGGAATGATGGGAGATGGAGTTCATCCGGTTCTCTGCTACGACCTCCCCACCCAGACGTTCGTGTGTGTTTGTGAGTGTTAAGTACTGTGCAGCACGGAGATGACTTGACGAGGGCAACCTCAACACCGAGGGCAACCTCAACACTGCAGAACGCAGCTTGTTGGTTTCTGATGTGTCGTCAAACGATGTAGGCGGTGTGCCAACTGTGACAGTACGTTGATAGTATCGCATGCAGTCAAGTCACGGGCGTTCTTTTCACATATTAAGGATAATTACTCTCTTACTCTTCCAACATCCGCTGGGAGTCTTGAACATCACCTCACACCCAACCTGCAATCCCTCATCCGTCCACCAGGTGCTGCTCTGCAGCCGTGATAAAACACCAGAAGTGGAGGCCTGTTATGCAGCGCCACACAGCACACCTGCCTTAAGCCCATCTTCCTCTTGTCCTCTCTGTTCCCGCGGGAGCAGCCAGGTGCCCGTGTTTGTCCAGATTCAGCAGAAGTGGCGCCGGATGTACGCCGGGGAGTGTCAGGGCCCGGGCGTGCGGACGGACTTTGAGATGGTGCACCTGCGCAAGGTCCCCAGCCAGTACAACCACCTGGCTGGCCTGCTGGACATCTTCAAATCTAAGATAGTGAGTACGGAAGAGAGCAGACTGGAGACTTTCTCCACCCTGGCAGTTATGCATCTTCGGAGGGGGAAAACCCCCAAAAGCAGGTGTTCCTCTCATCTCCCTGCCCATACTGTCTCCCTCCCTCCCCCCTCCCTCCCCCCTTTCCTCTGCTCCTCCACCTCCAGGGCTGCCCTCTGACCCCCCTGCCCCCCATCAACATCTCCATCCGCTTCACCTACGTCCTGCAGGACTGGCAGCAGTACTCATGGCCCCAGCAGCCCCCTGGTGAGTGCCCCTATAGGCTGCAACTCTAAAAAGCAGGAAGTGGATACGTGGGCAACGAGCTGTTGTAGTTCAAGTGAGAAACGTGAATAGTCCCAGCCCTTAGGGTGAGATCAAAGTCCACTGCTTCTCCTCAATGCTTCCCCACGCGTGTAACTTACTTGTTTTGGGATAAGGATATGTAATATACAAGCTTGACTTCCATCTTTGCTCCAGATTCTGTAGTGGCTTCTTGGCAGAGTTAAGTAGCTCTCTCTGGGCTGGTGTTTAGCATGAGCAGAACGTTTGGAGTGGTTGGGGCGGGCGAAAACCAGTAGGAGGTCGAAGAGCTGTTAAACCAGCTTACAAGCTGATGCCGTTTTCTGCTCCTCTCCAACGGTACGAGAGAGGTAGGAGTAGGCGGAGAGAGGTCACATAGACGTTCTTGAAACTCTGCCAGGGGACTGTGTGTGTCTGTGTGTGTGTTGGCGTGTTGGAGTGAACCCTTGTTGAGTATGTACATTGCACCCATTTGCCTTGAAGGGTATATATATATAACATGTACAAGAAAGCAACGTGGTGTGTTTGTGTTTGGTTTTGTTGGTTGTTTGTGAACAAAGAGGTTGTGAGCGTGTCGTGTTCCTACCCGCAGACTTCGATGCTCTCCTTGGAGGAGAGGTGGGAGGTGTGGAGTTTGGGAAACTTCCTTTCGGCGCTTGCGAGGATCCAATCAGGTGAGACCTACCGCAGCCATGACGACAAGGCATGTTGGTTTGGCACCTCTGGGCTGGTCCCTCCCCCCTTTCCCTCATGATTTAGTTTTGACACTTGAGAACTGAAACATCTGCTTATTAACAATAGGAAACAAATGTGAAATGAGCCTTTAAAAAAAAAGAAGGTATTTATATTTCATTTTCCTCTTCTCTTTCACCGTCTGTTTTAGTGAGCTTCACTTGGCGACCACGTGGCCTCACCTCACCGAGGGCATCGTCGTGGACAACGACGTCTACTCGTAAGCATGAATCACCCACCATATCTCCTCTCCTATCTCCTGTCATCTCTCCTCTCCTATCTCCTCTCCTATCTCCTGTCGTCTCCTCTCTCTTCTCGTCACCTCTCATCTCTCCTTTCATCTCTCCTATATTCTCGCCTCCTCTTGTCTCTCGTTTCCCCTCTTCTCTCTCCATTTGTCTCTCGTGCCTCCTCTCGTCTCTCCTCTTCTCTCCTCTCCTCTCCTCTCCTCTCCTCTCGTCTCTCCTCTAGTCTCTCCTCTTCTCTCCTCTCATCTCTCCTCTCATCTCTTCTCTCTCCTCTCGTCTCTCCTCCTCTCTCTCATTTCTCCCCTCATCTCTCCTCATCTCACCTCTCGTCTCTCCTTGACAAAACGCCTGCAGGACCCCGGATGTTTTATTAAAAGCCTTTTACCTTCCTGAGTGGCAGCAACAGCAGTGAAAGACGAGGCGGGGGGGGGGGGGTCAACGTTTTGAAACGTCTCTTGTGAGGCAGACGAGCTGCAAAGAGCACCTGCACACTCTGAGGTGATGCAGACGGTCAGAGAAGCTTCTCCAAACCTCCGTCACTGAACACGTTCTGACGCCCATTTTCATTTCCAGGGCGTGAGACGTGTAGGTGTGTGAGGGGGTGGATGTGGAGGAGGTGAATTACAGATAGAGAGAGAGAGAGGAAAGAGAGGAAGGAGGGAGGGAGGAAATGAACGTGTGGGAATGTAGAGGTGCGTTTAACAAGTACCTCTGTAGTGGTGTCGGACTGCATTAAAGGCCAAATTGATTCATGGACAGAAAATTTTCCGCTTTCCCGGTCTAGGCTCTGAAAAGCTCAGCGAGCCATCGTATCATATTAACTCTGTTTGTGTTTGTCCTCCACATCCCTGCAAGCCCCCCGTCCCCCCGTCCCCCCGTCCCCCTCCCTGTTCCATCATATTCTCTGTAATTATGCAGAAGATGCTTTTTTAAAACCATCTTAGAAAATCTGCACCTGAAGTAGAGAAGGTCTGGTGATGGTGGTGATGATGGTGATGATAGTGGTGATGATGATGATGGTGGTGATGGTGACGACGATGATGATGATGATGGTGGTATGGTGATGGTGATGATGATGATGTTGGTGGTGATGATGATGTTTGGGATGGTGGTGGTGATGATGATGGTAATGGTGATGATGGTGGTGGTGATGATGGTGATGATTACCCAGCCAGAGACAAGCAGGTCCTCTTCCAGGAGATCTGAGCAGTTCTTTTCATGACGCTTCCAGAACAGGAAAGCGGAGGGATAAGCAATTTAGCCAGGGAAAGGTTTACTTTAATGAGTTTAAGGCTATTTACATCAAAAGTAAGCTTCAAGTAAACACAACACAGTCCTCCAGTCTAAGCTATTCAGCTGCCAATTGCTGTGGGATAAAAATGCAAACATGCGATTCTTTTCATCGTTCCTCCCGTCTTCACGCGTTCGCCGCGGCATCGCCTCGTTGTTGCATTTCGATAGGATGAATTTCAAGAACAAATGTGAACGTTAGAATTTGGCGGTGAAAGCCCAGGCAGAGAGAGCAAATAAAGCACCATCGTGCGTCCTAACCTTGACCAGCGATGGCAAAGGTGATCTGCTGACTGTGGACACAGCAACTGACCAGATGTCCTCTCCACATGTGACCCTGCAGCGACCTGGACCCTCTCCAGGCCCCTCATTGGTCCGTGCGAGTCCGCAAGGCTGACAACCCCCAATGCCTGCTGGGTAAGGTCCTCCATCCACTGCCAGAACTAGTGATTGGACAGAAATGTTCCGATCCCACATACGATGTCCGTAAAATATCCTTTATTGGGGAGAGGGAGGCGTCTGGTCCCTTTATGCATCCCCTGGAAGGTGTGTGGGTGTAGTGTGGCTGAGTAGGATTTAAACCTCTCTGTTCCACGTCCAGGAGACTTCCTGACAGAGTTCTTCAAGCTGTGCTGCAGGAAAGAGACCACCGAGGAGGTACTGGGAAGAGGGCCGGCTGAGGAAGAGGGCAAAGGTCAGTCGCATCTCCTGTCCAATCAGCATGAAATTCAGCACGGCTCCATGTTGAAACTGTTTAAGCAGTCCCATCCCTTCCTGGTGTCCCTCCCCCTTGTTCTGATTGGACGATGCCAACATGGGTGGGGGGTGGGGGGGGTGACTTCATCTGGGTTTGTTTAGGTTGATACACTGAGAATGGGAGCATGCAGATGGAAGGAGAGCGTTTCACACAGAGCGTTTGTGTCCCAGACGCTTGTTTGTTTACCGATGCGTGTCCAGATAGCATATGCTCTGCCAGCTTCCTCCCTTCACTTCCTGTTGTGATGCACGTTCTTCCTGCACCCCCTCCCCCTCCCTCCCCCCCGTGGTTGCCCCAGACAACAGTGACATCACGGCCGCCCTGTCGAAGCTGACCGAGCCAGCGGCGGTGCCCATCCCTAAGTTGTCCGTGTCCAACATGGTGCACAGCGCCCGCAGACGCATCCGGCGCCACCGCCGCATCGACGAGTCTCCGCTCAGCAACGACATCCTCAACTCCATACTGCTGGTGAGGGGGCCCGCACGCACACGCACTCACACACACATAGACACAGACACACACACTCACCCACGCAAGCGTGTTTTGTGGCGTTTCAGTACCTGTTTCCTGACGCGGCGGTGGAGAAGGCGTCCTCTGCGGCGAGCGAGAGCAAGGCCACGCAGCCGAGCACAGATGGGAAAGGGGAGCAGGATAAGGACTCTGACTACGTAAGTTCTGTCTGGCCTGTTTTAGACGGGCTGACTGACACAGGGTGTCCACAGCTTCATCTCCCTGCTGCTCTGTAAGGTTAACATGTTATGATGGGTTTGTGGCTGCAGGGGGCGTATTTGAGTAGTGTTGCAAGTGTGGTGTTACTTACTGTTGTACGTCCATCCTCTCTGTCTGTCGCTGTCTCTTTCTCTCTGTCTCTCTCTATCTCTCCCTCTCCCCTATCTTTGTCTCTCCATCTTTGTCTCCATGTCTCTCTCTCCATCTCTCTCCGTCACTGTCACTCTCTCTCTCTGACGCTCCCAACCTCCTTCTCTCTCTGTCTCTCTCTCTCTCTGTGTGTCTCTCTCTCTCCTCTCCTCCAGAATCTGTTTAACCAGCTGAAGTCAGCGCCCAGCGACAGCTTGACATACCGCCTGGCTCTGTGCGTGTGTCTGGTGAACTTCTACCATGGTGGGCTGAGGGCTGTGGCTCACCTGTGGCAGGAGTTTGTCCTGGAGATGCGCTACCGCTGGGAGAACAACCACTTGGTGTACGGGTGAGAGACCTAAGTCTGCCCTCTCTCTCGCCTTCTCTCTCGCGCCCCCCTCTCTCTCGAGCCCCTCTCTTCTCGGAGGGCCCTCTCTTCTCCGCCCCCCTCTCGGCTCTCGGGGCCCTCCTTCTCTCGCCCTCTCTCTCTCGCACCTCTCTGTCTCTCTCTCTGTTTTTTTTTTCTCTCTTTTTTTGTTTTTCTCTCCCCCCTCTCTCTCCGCCCCCTGCTCTCCGCTCTCTCTTCTCGCTGGCCGTCTCTCTCTTTGGTTGCCCTTCCTGCTCGCCCCTTCTCTCTTCGCCTCTCCTCGCCCTCCTACTCATCGCGTGTTCCCTCTACTCTACGCCCTCTCTCTCGCCCTCTCTCTCGCCCTCTCTCTCGCCCCCTCTCTCGCCCTCTCTAACCCTCTCTCTCGCCCTCTCTCTCGCCCTCGCTCTCACCCTCTCTCTTGCCCTCTCTCACACTCTTGGAACAAGCTAGCCTTCTCTAACAGAACCCGCCTGTCTGGGTCCCAGTGTATCTCAGTACAGCAGAACTGTACTGAGTTACAAGCTAGCCTTCTCTAACAGAACCAGCCTGTCTGGGTCCCAGTGTATCTCAGTACAGCAGAACTGCACTGAGTTACAAGCTAGCCTTCTCTAACAGAACCAGCCTGTCTGGGTCCCAGTGTATCTCAGTACAGCAGGACTGTACTGAGTTACAAGCTAGCCTTCTCTAACAGAACCAGCCTGTCTGGGTCCCAGTGTATCTCAGTACAGCAGAACTGTACTGAGTTACAAGCTAGCCTTCTCTAACAGAACCCGCCTGTCTGGGTCCCAGTGTATCTCGGTACAGCAGGACTGTACTGAGTTACAAGCTAGCCTTCTCTAACATAACCCGCCTGTCTGGGTCCCAGTGTATCTCGGTACAGCAGGACTGTACTGAGTTACAAGCTAGCCTTCTCTAACATAACCCGCCTGTCTGGGTCCCAGTGTATCTCGGTACAGCAGGACTGTACTGAGTTACAAGCTAGCCTTCTCTAACAGAACCAGCCTGTCTGGGTCCCAGTGTATCTCGGTACAGCAGGACTGTACTGAGTTACAAGCTAGCCTTCTCTAACAGAACCAGCCTGTCTGGGTCCCAGTGTATCTCAGTACAGCAGAACTGTACTGAGTTACAAGCTAGCCTTCTCTAACAGAACCCGCCTGTCTGGGTCCCAGTGTATCTCAGTACAGCAGAACTGCACTGAGTTACAAGCTAGCCTTCTCTAACAGAACCCGCCTGTCTGGGTCCCAGTGTATCTCAGTACAGCAGAACTGCACTGAGTTACAAGCTAGCCTTCTCTAACATAACCCGCCTGTCTGGGTCCCAGTGTATCTCAGTACAGCAGAACTGCACTGAGTTACAAGCTAGCCTTCTCTAACAGAACCCGCCTGTCTGGGTCCCAGTGTATCTCAGTACAGCAGAACTGCACTGAGTTACAAGCTAGCCTTCTCTAACAGAACCAGCCTGTCTGGGTCCCAGTGTATCTCAGTACAGCAGAACTGCACTGAGTTACAAGCTAGCCTTCTCTAACAGAACCAGCCTGTCTGGGTCCCAGTGTATCTCAGTACAGCAGGACTGCACTGAGTTACAAGCTAGCCTTCTCTAACAGAACCAGCCTGTCTGGGTCCCAGTGTATCTCAGTACAGCAGAACTGTACTGAGTTACAAGCTAGCCTTCTCTAACAGAACCAGCCTGTCTGGGTCCCAGTGTATCTCAGTACAGCAGAACTGCACTGAGTTACAAGCTAGCCTTCTCTAACAGAACCCGCCTGTCTGGGTCCCAGTGTATCTCAGTACAGCAGAACTGTACTGAGTTACAAGCTAGCCTTCTCTAACAGAACCCGCCTGTCTGGGTCCCAGTGTATCTCAGTACAGCAGAACTGCACTGAGTTGATTTTTCTTCTCTCTCCATGTGTAGGTTGGCCAGTGGCCCTCCTGACCTCCGCTGCTGCCTGCTGCACCAGAAACTACAGGTGACCTCAAGTCTGTCTGTCTGCCTCTCTGCCTTGCCCACCCACCCGCTGTTTCTGTCGCCTGTCTTGCGCCACCCACCCGGTCTGTCTTGTCTGCCCGGCCCCAACCCGTCTCTGTCTGTCATCCATTCCATCCATCCAGTCCATTAACTATATCCGTCCATCCATCCATCCATGCATCCATCCATACACACGCATCTGTCAATCCATACTAATTCATCCATACTAATCTGCAAACAAACAGCTTACATAGACATTACTGTTATCACAAGTCTCAAGTCTGTTTCCTCAAACATTACCAGGCAGGGTGAGAAAAGCTCTTAGGAAGTTTCTACAACAAAAAGAGTTAGCACATCCTTTGATAAAGACACACAATAAGCCCTCAAACGCTGAACAAAAGCAACGTGGAATCATGAATCCAGTTCGAAAAGCAATCTGTCCGCTAAGCGTTTGTATTGCTTAGCGGGGACACGGTAGGATGGATTAAGAAGACAGTCGCTAGTTTCAGAGAAGCCAGAGGTGTGCATTAGCGTTAGCGCAGAATTACACAGCTCACCAAAGGAGTCCGTCTCAATTTAGTTTCATTTGGTGGTGATGAGGATGGGAGGAACGTGGGCAGGGGTATGAGAAGGGAGAGCTGGAACACAAAATGGCACCGTGAAACCGCGGGGAGTGCAGACGTGCCGCGGCGTGGGGGTGGACGCCTCGCCGACGACTTTTTAAAATACTGTCTCGAGCACCTTCATTTATTTTGTTTTGATTTCTCCCAAACATTTAGGAAAGTCCCCCCAAAATGTTCTTCGCATGGCAGAACAAAATTATGCTGAAATGCACAAACAGACAAAGTCATGAAGAACGCTAGATAGTTAGTTATCTTATTACCCCATGATTTTACTCCTTGATTCCAGATCATTTCAGCTGCAGACAGACGTCCAACTGTGCGTTGGTCACGTCATTGCACGTGACGCAACGTGCAAAAAAAATAATAAACAGAAAATCCATCATGGCGGCTGACGGTGATGTGAGTACTTTAGCTAAAATCACCAATTAAGCTCTTAACTGTTAAAGTTCACATAGTAACAGCACTAGTATTTTATATAATGCAAATTATCTCAGGTAAAAGAAAGATTCAGTGTTATTCTGCATGTGCGTCATCCTGATTGTGGCTTTAGAGAACACAGAAACATCAACACTTGCTTGACATGACTTCATGAGTTCTGGTCTTGCCAAAAGAAGATACTGTCAGAAACATGAAGGTTGTGAACTAAAGAACTATACTGGTGGATTCCAGCAGCCTCTGGAGTAACATTGATGTGAACAGCAACTCTTACCTGACCTCACTTTCCACACGTTGCAGTAGTCGCCTTTGTCAGACGTAACCAAGATGCAGAGATCAATAAACTAAAGTAAATAGCCTGCCACCCCCAACACACACACTCACTTCGTGATTTGCGTTTGTACATTAGTGTACGACACAGAAAACTCATCATGTCAATCTAATATTATACCTTTCCATAAAGTACAGTTTTAGACTTCAGACATAACAAAACATTCCCCATCAAATGCTCTCAAATGAGACCGAATTAGTGAAAAAAAATCACAATCACATTCTTTAAATCACATTTATTTCTCTATGGTACAGTATGTACAGTGACCAGGAGAGCAGGGGACTTACAGGGTGAGGAATGGACAGGTGACAGACAGGGGACAGACAGGTGACAGACAGATGATGGACAGACAGGGGACAGACAGGGGACAGACAGGGGACAGACAGGGAACAGACAGGGAACAGACAGATGATGGACAGACAGGGGACAGATGACGGACAGGTGATAGATCTTCACAGCCGGCAGCGAGGTGAGAAGGGAGGGACATGTGCATAGCTGGGAGGGACACATGCTCCACATCCAAGAAACAAACAGCAAAAGTTCATCTCACACACGCGCCACTTCACTAATCCTCAATCACTATCTAACCTAAAGTGAAAGTTTACCCAATTTTCATTATATATATATATTTATATTCTTCATTTCCCCCCCTCTTCTTAACATTTTTCCATTATCTTAAAATCTTGAAAATTAGGTGAACTGTCCCTTTAAGCTCAACACACTAGACAGTAGACGGCAACAAATATAAAGTCACGCAGGCGTACGCACCTGGCCAACTACATCAGTAGTGAGACAGCTACACCACTCTACAAGCAAGCACACGGTCTTCACGCTGAGTGCTTTGGTGCAACTAAGTTGAATACAGTCGTCTGGAGGGGAGGGGGAAAGTATAAACCTGCTGGGGGAAAGGGGGGGGGGGATTTGGCAAATGTGTAGCTGCAAAGCATTATGGGGGCAGTCTGGGATCTCATTTCAAGCTTGGAAAGTGGCGATGGATTCAGGACGGCGGTACTTAAAGTGTGAAAACATTCCCAACAGCGTCTGAGTTTCGCTCTCTCAGCCAAAAGATGTGGAGAGGTAAAACCCCTCTACTCACTGAGACGGACGCAGTCTACGAAGGAAGAACAGGAGAGGAGGGAGAAAACACACAGGAGGTTACGATATTCCGACATGGCGTGGTGTCTATCAGTCCACCATAACGCCAAAGTTCTGCTGTCGTGATAGTTTCATGCTTGGGTTTAGCCCAGCTAGCTTTGCCCACACGATCTCCCCACAGTCAGGGCTCCAGACACCACCGCCCCACCCCCCCCACCCTGGCGCTCACGCCCAGCAAGGCCCCACCAAGTCCTGGGTAGCACGTGTCCAGAGGTGGGCGCCCGGGTGAGCTGTGGCGATGATGACGGTGACGACAACGACGACAGGAAGCTGGGACGAGGCGGCGTCCGCCTCGGGTCACGTAGCGTTGACCTCCAGGATGTGGTCGTCGGTGGCGGGCAGCACCAGCACCTGCAGGCCCTGGCTGTGGTTGAACACCTGGCCTGGGCTGAAGGGCTCCAGACGAGGCATGGGGAGTCCTCGCTGTTGCTCCCCGCTGCCCACAGACAGGATACTGCTCCGGCTGCGGATGCTGGCTGTGTCAGCCTGGTCGTCCAGAGCCTTGTCCAGGAGGGAGAGGTTGTCGTTCTCCACACAGCTGTCTGCAGACGACAGGGACATCGGTTCAAAACCAGAGCAAATATCACCCTGAACACGAGGGATTTACTTTGCGAGAAGCATCTTTAAAATGGTCCAAATCGTACACATGCATCAATGTGTCTTCCTTCTGGGCAAATGCAGGTGTGTGGGATTGATTAGGTGTAGACCAACAACTGTGCGCTGGGTTCGTCCTCCTGTGTGTCTCAGAGGGGTGGAGCAGGAGGGTCTCACCTGGGTCGGGCTGGATGGCGGGCAGGGCGCTGTGGGGCAGGTACTTGAACACCTGGATCTTGGGGAAGGGCAGGTGTCCAGCGAAGAGGGGCATCACCTGGATGTGGATCTTGTGCGTAGCGCAGGCAGCCAGAGGCATGGACACCAGGCCTGAGCTCTTACCACACACAGCCCAGCTACTGCTGCTGTCAGCCACTAGGGGGCACAACAGGGAGGATGTGAAGCACAAACATACCAGTTCCTCTCAAACGCTCCCCCACACCCCTCCCCTGTCATTCTCCCTCCTCCCACTCCCCTCCCTCCCCCACCGCTCACCTTCATACATCAGCTTGGTGGTGCGCAGTCCCTCCGTCTCCCCCTGCCCCTCCCCCCCCTCCTCCTCCCCCTCCGAGGGCTCCACCAGGCGTGTGATGGAGACCTCCAGCCCACAGAGGGTGCCGGAGTGGCAGCTCTGCTCCCCGGCGCTGGGCAGGATCTCTGCTCTCAGGCTGTACAGTGTCTGTAGGGGCGACATGGGAAAGACAATGAAACTAGGGGGCAGGGCAGGTAGGGGTAGGGCAGGTAGGGGTCAGGGCAGGTAGGGGTCAGGACAGGTAGGGGTCAGGACAGGTAGGGGTCAGGACAGGTAGGGGTCAGGGCAGGTAGGGGTCAGGGCAGGTAGGGGTGAGGGCAGGTAGGGGTCAGGGGAGGTAGGGGTCAGGGCAGGTAGGGGTCAGGGCAGGTAGGGGTCAGGGCAGGTAAGGGTAGAGCAGGTAGGGGTAGAGCAGGTAGGGGTGAGGGCAGGTAGGGGTCAGGGCAGGTGGGGTGAGGGCAGGTGGGGTGAGGGCAGGTAGGGGTCAGGACAGGTAGGGGTCAGGACAGGTAGGGGTCAGGGCAGGTAGGGGTCAGTGTCTGAAGGCTCAGAGTGAAGCTCACTGTGACTCTCTCCAGCTGGAAGTCGTAGTGGTAGGGCTTGAAGGAGGAGATCTCCTGGCTGCTGGGAGAGAAGCTGGCAGAGAAGACACACTGCAGACAGGCAGGCAGACTGCTCTTCCACTTCACCTCCCACAGGCAGAACACACTCTGCTTACTGCTCACCAGCTGCACAAGGAGTCACACACGGATCACAGTCTGTTAACCTCTACACAGCACAGAGATCACAGTCTGTTCATCTCTACACAGCACAGCGATCACAGTCTGTTAACGTCTACACAGCACACAGATGACTGTGTTAACCTCTACACAGCGCAGCCTGTTAGCCATTACAGTAGTAATGCTGAACATGCTGAATGTTTTCCCACCATGTAATAACAAATAGGAGGTACAGGATTTTGACAAGACAATTCACAGGCGTAAAAAAAAAAAGAAATCAATAAAATTGTATCAGTTTGTTGATTTTCCATTCAACTATATAATATCCTGTCATGGTATATTATCTTCAAAAACGGTCCCTTCTATTCCAGAACATTGTGTTCTACCCTGTTCTGTCCTGTGGTGTGTTTGTGTCTCCTGCTCACCTGTTGTGCTTTAGTGTTGAGGGGGAGGAGCTGCAGAGAACATTCCAGCTGCTTCTCCGTCAGCTCCTGCTCCGTCAGGTGGAAGCTCACGTCAGACACGTTCTGCACGCACACCTGGATGAACTTCCTGTAGAGACCAGGAGAAACGCTTACTTCCTACATCATCCCTCTCACCTCATCCCCCTCACCTCACATCTCTCCCCATCACCTCACCTCATCCCCCTCACCTTTCTCCCCTCACATCCATCCCTCTCACCTCACCCCATCACCTTACCTCACCTCGCTCCCATCACCTCACTTCCATCATCTCATCTCACCCCCATCACCTTTCTCCCCTCACATCCATCATCTCTCTCACCTCATCACCTCACCTTTCTCCCCCATCACCTCACCTCCATCATCTCTCCCCCATGACCTCACCTCTCTCACCTCACCTCCATCACCTCTCCCCCCTCACCTGTTTCCTGCTGAGAGCAGTGAGTGTTTGGTCTTGAAGGGGACGTAGAAGGTGAGGGCCAGGAGGGTGGAGTAGATGGACCAGGGACAGTCTATAGACATCTGGAGTTGAAACAAGAGGACAGACACAACATACGATTAAAAAAAAACTTGAAATACTGTGTAAAACATGTACTTGATACATGACCTTTTATCCTAAAAGGGTACTGATCATGAGGTAAGTATGTGGGAGTGTAGGGGGGCATTACCCTCTGATCGATGGCGGTCATGGGCGTGTCGGGGTGACTGTAGCTGCGTGGTCGGTGTCGGACCTCCCCGTTGGTCAGCCTCTCGCCGGGGGGCCGGTGGGGGCTGGACGGGATGACACATAGAACCTCCAGCTGGAACTCCAGGGTGTGGTAGGGGGGCGTGAGGGGAAGAACGATGCTGGTCACCTTCTCAGATGCCTGGATGGAGAGACACGCTTCTCCTACACGCTCTGGGAGGGAGCAGAGATGTGATGGCTTGTTATTATCAAAGGCATTCTTCCAAGCATGGGATTAACATCACAACACGTCTCATGTTATCTGGATTAAAGTTGGGTTAAATCTGTATAGTAGATATCCTTATTCTGAAGACTTCACCCCACCTCCCCCTTCCCCACTCCCCTCGCTTCCCTCCCCTCTCCCTCTTCTCCTCCTCTCCCTTCCCTTGCCTCCCCTCTCCCTCCCCATGTCTCCTCTCCCTCCCCCCTACTCCTGTCTCCCTCCCCCTCTCCTCTCCCTCCCCTTTCCCCACGTCTCCTCTCCCTCCCCTCTCCCTCTTCTCCTCCTCTCCTCCCTTCCCTCCCCCCCTCTCCTCCCTTCCCTCCCCCCCTCCTCTCCCTCCCCCTCCCCACCACACAGATCCATGTGCTGACGAACCGGAGGCGGCGTTGAGGATGGTGGCAGCGCAGGGCGAGGAGGGGGAGGGGGGCAGGATGGGCATGCTGTCTGTGTTGCTGAGCTGCAGGGCGTCGCCCTTCTTCACGCTGTAGTGGCCCGTCTGTAGGGTGAACCGTACCTTCTGGGGCAGGCCAGCCAGCAGGGGCTCTGACACACACACAAACACACACAGTTAGATGTGCCCGAGTGTGTGTCTTGTGTGTGCTTATCTGTGAAGCGCGCGTGTGTGTGTGTGTGAGAGTGTGTAAGTGTAAGAGTGTGTGTGTATGAGAGTGAGAGAGTGTGTGCGTGTGTGTTTAAGAGCGTGTGTGAGAGAGTGTGTGCGTGTGTGTGTGTAAGAGAGTGTGTGTGTGTGTGTGTGCGTGTTTAAGAGCATGTGTGAGAGAGTGTGTGTGTGTGTGTGTTTAAGAGCATGTGTGACAGAGAGTGTGTTTAAGAGAGAGTGTGTGTGTGTGTGTGTGTGAGAGAGTGGCGTACCTGTGAGCGGCTCCACAGTAAGCTGTGGTTCCTGTGAGTACACCTCGTACTGCACCAGGGGGTAGATGTGAGGCAGGACAAACTGCACCTGGCCCACTGTGGCACACAGCTGGCGGAGCGTGTAGGTACCTGGGTCCCCACTCTGGACAGGGGGAGAGGAGGAGGAGAGCGGAGGAGGGAGAGAGAGGAAGAGAAGATGAGGGGGAGAGAAGACGAGGAGGGAAAGACAGAGGAGGGGGGAGAGAAGAGGAGAAAGGGGAGAGAGAAAGAGGGGGGAGGACAGGTGGGTGGAAGATGGGAGTGAGTGCTTGTAGACTGTAGTGTTACTATGCTGCAAGTCCACATTTGTTATTTGAGCGCAGTTAAAAATAAACGGATCCATCGCAACCGGGCGTTACCGGGGCAGTGAAGACGATGCTGTTGTCTCCGGGCACCAGCGTCACGTTGTGCGTCTTCAGCATCTGCGCTCCGTCGTCCATGGCAACCGGGGCCGGGCTGACGCAGTTGGTCAGGTCGGGCGACGAGCCGCTGTCATGACAACGCATGACCAGGTGCGTGTTCTTGCACACCATTCCGGCGGAGTTGAGGGAGTTATCAGAGGGGCTTCTGTCCAGGATCTCATCCAGCTCCAGAGGCGGACCACCAGCCAAGCACGACTGAAGGGGCCCCCCTGAGGAGTTACCCGAGGGAAAGTGCACTATCCCTGGGTTGGGTTGTCTGAGAGCCCCCTTGGCCCTGCCCAGGGTCCCAGCCTGCTCCAGACTGAAGTGCAGGCTAGCTGCTAGCTGCTCCAGAGGCACGGGGACGGGCATGAGGCTGCGCAGGCGGAGCTCCACCTGCAGGGCGGCGCCGGAGTGCACGGACGCCGTTGCCGGACGGAACTGCAGCTGAGTGAGCTGGGCGAAGGCGGTCATGCTGAGCGCCACCTTGTGGGCTGAAGTGGAAGGGACGCAGAACGTTCAAAAAGACGTTTATTATTACCATTATTATATTCAACGTTCATTCTCAAAAACATTCATAAAACATTGAGAAATACAAACTGTTTCACAAAAACAATTCTATACTATAAAGAAGAAAGAAATGCTCTCATAAAAGGCGATGTTGAGCCACTTGGACACTTGGCCCTTAACCCTCTAACGGTAGAACTATGTATGAACTCTCTTCAAGTGCATTCTTACCTTTGCTGTCTGCTGATTGGCTGGCAAAAGTCAGAATCTCCTGACAGAAGTGCTCTCTCTCCTCATTGGTCAGATTCTCATCCCCTGCCAGCAAGGCACTGGTCTGCAGGTAGCTTATAGTGGGAGGTCAAGGACATCAACTGGCCAATGGGGAAGGAGGGCTATGTGAACATGAATTAGCCTGATGAAGGCTATGTGAACATGAATTAGCCTGATGTGTAGCATATATGATACAGGCGTGTTTACAATTAATGTTAATGTGAAACTGTTCATGGTTGCAGGACGACCCCTGGTGGGAGGAGAAGGTACTGCCATGAATAATAACATGCTCTTTCCACCAGGAGCCCCTGTAAGAGATCTCCTCTACAAGGAAACCAAACCATGCATCTCCTGCAGGGCTCCTGCCTGTCATACTGGGTTATCATGCAGAACCGTAGGCTGCGTAGCTGGGCTCAAGATATCATGTTGTTCCTGGTACAAGAAGTAGAATGTGTGGTGAGACTCTGAACAGGAAGTAGAATGTGTGGTGATACTCTGTAGAGGAAGTAGAATATGTGGTGATACTCTGCACAGGATGTAGAATGTGTGGTGATACTCCGCACAGGAAGTAGAATGTGTGGTGATACTCCGCACAGGAAGTAGAATGTGCGGCGAAGAGGAAGTAGAGGATACTCTTCTGTTCGTCCCAGCAGCTTCTGACACTTGGCGATCTGCTTCCTGGTGTGAGTGACGGGTAGGCTCCACCCCTCTGACACGTACGACCTCAGGGCATCCTGCAGGAAGCTTTCGGCATGATCAGGATCCGCCTTTCTCCTGCGCACACGCGTGAAGAGTGAGGTGTCATGAGAAGGACACGCTGGAGCATAGGAGTGACAAGGGAGGTCAAACATGACAACACTGCAATGATAAAGTAGCTGATGATCAAGAGGGTCTAACATGTAGAACTCTGCCAGGCTCTTCCCCACTAGTCTGGCAGACCTCATCCTGCCAATGGCTCGGTACATCTCCATAGCAGCATGAGACAACTCCTGAGAGGGAGAGAGAGAGAGGGGAGGGAGTTAAAGAGAGAGAGGGAGAGAGAGAGAGGGGTGGATGAAGAGAGGGAAGAGAGAGAAAGAAAGAGGGAGACAGAAGGAGAGGGAAAGAGAGAAAGAGGGAGAGTGAAAGAGACAAAAAAAGAGAGAAAGTGAGGTTGAGAAAGAGAGGCAGAGAGAGAGAGGGGAAGGCAAAGGGGAGGAGGGAAGGAGGAAGAGAGAAAGAACAAGGGGGAAATCATGGAGGAGTGTTAGAGAAGGAGGCAATAGTATAAAATGGTTCATTCCTTGACAGTTATTAGACTGAATATCCTCTACTTAGAGACCAGCCCTGCCTGCTGTGAGCTCACCAGGTAGTGTCTCTCAAACGCCTCCACAGACGATAACGCTTCTTTCAGTTTCTTGTACGGGCTCTGCAGGCTGTTGACTGTGGAAGAACGAGAGTGACCCCACAAGTTAACAATTCAGCTCACGAGATCTCCTCAGAATCGCAACTCATCTCTCATCTACCTGCCGTGCATCCCCATCTAAACCGAGCTGGCATGCATCCCCATCTAAACCCTCTCAGACGAGCTATCGAGCGAAAACGTCTCCCGTTTGGCTGTTTCAGGGCCGTTGACTAGTTATACTGCAGTCATCCCATCTCTGTGTTTCCCTGTCAGTTCTCACCAGTCTCTGGTCGCTCGTCTCCCAGTCCAGCCAGCAGGTCCACGGTTCTATTCAAGTCCTCTGAGGTGGGGCCTTGGTGGGAAACCAGCCCGCACAGGTAGCCCAAACACTTGAGCTGGAGCAGGAACGCAGGGTACACACAGACACACACACGTATAAGACACACACACACACGTGTAAGACACACACACGTGTAAGACACACACGCACGTAAAACACACATTCAGATAACAGCACGCCAACTCATTAAAATTCTGTAGTGAAGTTCACAAAGATACATATTCATTCATAACACTTCTATGCTGTTTATAAAGTGGATTCTTCCCTATCAGTGTGATATATATTCAATAGGTATTTTTCAATGGAAGAGTATTTTACAGCAGATAAATCACATTAACAACTGTATTATTTTGGACTTGAAAGTGCTTGGCGAGGCAGCCACCTTATCAGTAGCATAGGCCCACAGGCCGACGGTGTGGGAGCAGTTAGCGGCCAGCTGGGCAGGGTCACAGCAGCCTTCGATCCTGTGCAACACCTCCAGACAGCTGAGGAACACCCAGCAATCTAGCGCCCCCTCCAGCACAGACACCTACACAGCAGCAGGACAGTTCGGATTCGATTATAGCATGGGCCTTTCACGAAGATTAGCTAATCAAAGCTAAGCTAAAATAAGACAAGCTATGCTAATGTTGGTAAAGCCCAACTAAGCTAGGCTAGGCTAGGTTAAGCTAAGCTAGGCACCTCCAGCAGTCGCAGCTCCTGGACGCAGGTGTGCAGCAGCTCCAGGGCCCGGTGGGTGACCTCCCAGGGCCGCTGCAGGAAGATGAGCAGGGTGCACTGGCGGGAGAACAGGTAGCTGCGCAGATCCAGCTATCGCTCGCCTCTTTCCTCTCTATCGCTGGATGCCCGTCCTCTGTCTTACTACCATTGCAAGGGGCCGGCGGATCAGGCGAGCGCGCTCCAGCCATTCACAGGGCGCTAGAAGGAGCCAGCCAGTTAGCTCCAGAGAACGGGAGGTGCAGAAAGAGAGAAGGAAAGATGATGAGAGTATTGTTGAGAAACCGCTAAAGATAGAGTGTAACATGGGGAGCAGAAGAGAGATGGAGTGTGTTCAAGATGAGAGATCGGTCGAGGAGAGGGTAGAGGCGAAGAGGAGAGAGGAGGGAAAAAGAGAGAAGGCAATGCCAGTACCGTATCTTGAGGATGGAGAAGTAAAGTATGTAGACTGAGCCAGAGGGAGAGGGTTAGAGGATAGAGAGAGAAAAAGTATGTAAAGATGAGAGTCGGAAAGGAGGTATGCGAACAATGAAGACTTCGATGAAGGAGGGTTAGCAAGAGTAGCCCGAGAGGCAGAGAGAAGGTTATTTAGGTAGGCTGTTTGCCTTAGAGAGAGGCAGGCGCGTAGCTGTGATGAGAGAGAGCGTATGAAAGCTCAAGGGCAACCAATCCAAAACGGTAGAGATTAGTCATTGGCCAAGGAGGGATTTGAGAACGCGCACCGGTGCATGAACCAACGTGAGATGCGCAAGCTGCTAGCTACGAACGGTCCAGGGTAGGCGGTCGTATAGTCCCCGCGTATCTTAAAGAGAAGCGGATTCAGGTAGGGCTTTAACGCTGCGTACATGGGGTCCATTATTAGGATGCGAGCTCGAGGCAGCGGTTAGGATTGGTATGTTATTGCGAGATGTAGGGTGATGCGCAGGTTACGAGAATTAGCGAGTACCCTTCTGGTGAACCTTGTTTTGTGGTAGAGAGAGAGGAGGGAGAGGTAGAGAGAGGGAGGAGAAGGGGGAGGAGCAGAAGGGGGAGGAATCCAGAACTGGAGAGCGTTGGGAGGGAAAGACGTAGGATAGAAAGATGTGGAGGTGGAGAGAAGAAATGTTGTACCTCCGGCTCCGAAGTTGAGGACGTACTGGGTGAAGAGAGCGTCCAGCTCATCGTACTGGACCAGCGCGTCCTCAAACTGCTGCAACATCTCAAACACAAACGCCAGCTCCTCCTACACACACACACACACACACACACACACACACACACACACACACACACGGCACAGGTACACACACGCGCACGCACACACACAAAGATAAGATCACCAGAGAGAGACGCAAACATGTACATACTGAAGGTGAGTCACACATAAACAAATTAGGAAAGTGGGACAAATGCACACACACAGGAAACACCCATGCACACAAAAGGAAAGACACACACAGGATACAGCCACAAGCATGAAAGGACACACACAGGAGAGAGACACAGGAGAGAGACACAGGAGAGAGACACACGCAGGAGAGAGACACACAGGAGAGAGACACACACAGGAGAGAGACACACACAGGAGAGAGACACACACAGGAGAGAGACACACACACAACAGGAAGAGAGAACACACAGACACAGGAGAGAGACGACACACACAGGAGAGAGACACACACACAAAAAAACAAAAACACAAGGAGGAGACCACCCAGAGAGAAAGACAACAGGAGAGAGAGGAGACACAGGAAGAGAGCAGAGGACACACAACACACACAGGCAGAGGGATCAAAGACATAAAGAAAGGACACACACAGGAGTGAGGCGCACGCACACACACACACACGCACACACAGGAGTGAGGCACACACTCACACACACACGCACACACAGGAGTGAGGCACACACTCACACACACACGCACACACAGGAGTGAGGCACACACTCACACACACGCACACACAGGAGTGAGGCACACACTCACACACCTGCACCATGAAGTATTCACAGAAGCTCCAGCCTGGCTGCGTGCGCTTCTCTCGGAGCGTGCGCATGTCGTCCTCGAAGCGGCCCAGGTTCTTAGTGAAGGACATGAGCAGTAGCGTCCGCAGCTTGAGCAGGAAGGAGCTCCACGACTCCTGGGAACGAGACGAGTCCTTCAGGGGGTCCGACAGAACCACACACCTGGGGGGAAACAGAGAGAGAGGGAGGGAGAAAGAGAGAGAAAGGGGGAGAAAGAGAAAGGGGGAGAAAGAGAGAGAAAGAGGGGGAGAGAGAGAGAAAGAGGGGAGAGAGAGAGAGAGAAAGAAAGAAAGAGGGAGGGAGAGAGAAAGAAAGAGGGGAAGAGAGAGATAGAGAGAAAGAAAGAGGGAGGGAGAGAGAGCGAGCAAGAGAAAGAGAGGGAGAGATTGAGACAGTGGACAAAACATAAAAGGAGAGTCATAAAACTTGGTGAGGTGTGATCTTTTCAAGCGTTGCCAATAAAAGTGTGTGTGTGAGAAGGAGATAAGACGCCACGCTCCCGGGCCTCGGCTGGCGCTGACTCACCTGTCGTTCTGCTTGTTGCAGAAGTCATTGCGGATCTTGTCCACGATGGAGGAGCGCGGAAGGATGTTGGTCTTGTTCTTCTTCTTGGCGTCGCTAGTCTCCACGACGACGATGACCCAATCGGCAGAGCCGTGGACCCGCAAGCTGCTCTGCCACCGCGTCATGTCCTCTTTCACAGAGCTCTTGTACATCTCTGTGTCCTGCAGGGGAGACAGGGGGACTAGAACCATTAGTGCAGGGGAGACAGGGGGATTAGAACTCTTAGTGCAGGGGAGACAGGGGGATTAGAACTCTTAGTGCAGGGGAGACAGGGGGACTAGAACCATTAGTGTAGGGAGACAGGGGGACTAGAACCATTAGTGCAGGGAGACAGGGGGACTTGAACCATTAGTGCAGGGGAGACAGGGGGACTAGAACTCTTAGTGCAGGGGAAACAGGGGGACTAGAAGTCTTAGTGTAGGGTAGACAGTGGGACTAGAAGTCTTAGTGTAGGGTAGACAGTGGGACTAGAAGTCTTAGTGTAGGGGAGACAGGGGGACTAGAAGTCTTAGTGCAGGGGAGACAGGGGGACTAGAACTCTTAGTGCAGGGGAGACAGTGAAAAAAGAAACTAAGAAGTCTTGAGTGTAGAGGTAGACAGTGGGGGACAGCAGTCTATAGATAGTAGAAAAAAAAGAGGCGAGAAAACAAAGGAAAAGGAAGACTAAGAAAGTCTTGAGTGCAGGGGAGAGCAGGACAGAAAAGGGGGACTAGAAGAAAGAAATTAACATTCAGTGCAGTGGGGAGACAAAAGAGGGGGCGGAACTTGAAACCGATAAAGTAAAAAGTAAGACAAAAAAAATAAGGTGAAAAAAAAAGAAAAAGAAAT